>OY744604.1:58189050-58734050 GCA_963556255.1 Allolobophora icterica
TAGAACCTCTCAAAAGACCCTAATTTGTACAAGACCCTTAATTTAGTACTTGGGCAACATTATAAATACATTAATCCAGAGTTCCATGCAGACACTCATCTGTCTGGTTGCATTCGGTGTAGAAGCATTGTACACTGACATCCCTCTACAACTGACATTGACTTTATACCAGTCCACTACAGTGACTACACTGTCGTCATCTTAAAATAATGAAGATTTAACTTTATCCATATCATACACATCCACGTTATTCTTTATAATTATGTTCCTGGAGTTTATTCTTAGAAATTTCTACTTCATTAAAAAATTCATACTATAATTAGACAGACAGACAGACAGACAGACAGACAGACAGACAGACAGACAGACAGACAGACAGACAGACAGACAGACAGACAGACAGACAGACAGACAGACAGACAGACAGACAGACAGACAGACAGACAGACATAGACACAGCCATGTAGACCCAAGGCATGGCTGAAAATAATATAAGGCCTCATAATCGGACGTGATTCCTGTGTATCTTTTTATCCTTTTAATAAAGTTTACCTTACACTAAGCTGGAACCAGCAACATTTTCACCTTTTCGGCATTTGAGATAATACTTCATGAAAAATATATAGAATTCTTTAATACACTCCGTTTATTTCGCCCCAACTTCAAATGTGACCTACTGGAATATCAAGTACTAAATCTTAGGTTTCTGGACTAAATACACCACGGCATTTATTGATGTTATCGAGATATTTGAAAGATTTTACCTTATAAAGTCCAACTGTGTTTCTAAGAAAGTCGAGTTTGAAAATTGGAGATATTTAAAAACCGAGAGTTGTGCATAGTAACTTTCTACGTTTCGCTTAAATAAAGTTCTTGTAATCTGTTATGGGATAGCTGCATAGATTTCTTTAGGAACCTCTAAATAAGACCAGATTTCCGAGCTGAAAGAGACCAGACGGACGATGAAGACTCACATGAACCCGTTTGATTGGGGGTGAACAGGGGCGTAACTTTAGCCTAAAAAGTGGGGGGTACCAATACCTTGGTCTAAAAAGTGGGGGGTACCAATTTCTTCTCCACTTTCGTTTCTCGCAAGATGACCATTTTGAACATATTCCTTGCCAGTATTCTCATTAATTTTGACTCTCGATTTACCTGTGTATCTAAGCACTTTCATACTTTTGGCGGAGATTGCGTTCTCTGGGAAGGCACAATAATAAAATATTGATTGGCATTGTTTAAAAAGTGGGGGGTACAGTACCCCCCAGTCCAAAAAGTGGGGGGTACGGGTACCCCTCGTACCCCCCACAAATTACGCCTATGGGGGTGAATCTATATACCTACTGACCTTCTGCATGGCTACACACTGTAGCCTAGAGACGAGCGATCGACGAAGAGTCGTGGAAATGGCAACACTCCGAATAGTAGCTTCCCATTCATGATGATGATGATGATGATGATGATGATGATGATGATGATGATGATGATGATGATGATGATGATGATGATGATGATGATGATGATGATGATGATGATGATGATGATGATGATGATGATGATGATGATGATGATGATGATGATGATGATGATGATGATGATGATGATGATGATGATGATGATGATGATGATGATGATGATGATGATGATGATGATGATGATGATGATGATGATGATTATGATGATGAGAATGACGATGATGATGAGGATGATGATGATTATGATGATGACGACGGTGACGATGATGACAATGACGATGATGATGACGATGTTGAAGATGTGACAATGATAACGATGAGGACGATGATGATGACGACGATGGTGGCGATAATGATGACGATGGTGACGACAACGATGATGACGATGATGATGACGATGATTAAGATGATTATGATGATGATGACAACGCATATACATACAAACATACATACAAATACTTCTACGTTAATTATATAATTATTGTAAGTTAACTCTGCTCAGACTGCTCTAGATTAGTGAATTACACTTAACGACGTGATCTCATGAGAGGTAGGCCTATAACCGGCCACCTGCTACTTGCTCTGCAGCCTGAAAGCGGCTCTGAGTCAAGAGATGATGTAAGCCAGCCACCGCAGGCGCGCTTCCATCCCTGGAACTACGCCTATAATGATAATCATACGTGACAGAAGTTCTTGCTTCTCTTAAAAAAGCTAGACATCACTTACGCGTATATAGTCACTTACTCGTTCTTTGGAAAAAAACTTCCTCGGAATAAGACTCCTCTGTACGTCCAATCTTAAACACATTGTCACCATCACTTACATGTAAGTCTCCTCCCAAATGTCCACGCGTGTACGTTTTGCATTTGTATACTAAGGCATGTGTAGGCCCTACGCGTGTTTGGTTACTTGCAAAAGATATATATATATATATATATATATATCGTGTGCTTAGAGTGCAAAGATAATTGTCATATATTTTTCTATTGCCAATAGCACCTTTGCACTCTAAGCATACGATATACATATACAAAGACACGTGCAGAAATGATCTAATAATTATGCGAAAATAATGCATACATTTAACGTATACGTACTATTCAATTAATTCAGTTCTACACAAATTGTCTCTTAACCTGAAGAGTCGCACTTATTCAGATCAGTCAGAAAGCCATGCATGCAGCGCTGTTGGGAGATGCACTGAAAGAGCTATAATTATAAATTGTTTGTTACATTACATAACATGCATAAAATACATGCGAATACAAACATCATTAGGGAGGGATATAGAGTAATAGTAACACTCATGGCCAGGAGAGCAGCAGGAGAGCAGCAGTACGCGGTTCGATTCCCGCAACCCCCTTGGCTGCCATAACGTGTGTTTGGTTAAGATATTGATAATTGTACTGTCATGTCTCAGTGTAATCTTACTTCGCTTGTCAGTTTGAATTAATAAAGAGAAAGATTATTATTATTAGATGGAGTCTGATAAATGATTGTTAAATGCATTAACTGCGAAACAGCGAATTTTTGTGTAGACACCCGCCCTCATATGCCGAGACTAAGAAAATGAAGTCGCTTTATATAGGCTTTTTACACCCATGACTGCCACAGAGCAAGCTTAAGGGACTTCTCTTCTTCTTCTTCTTCTTCTTCTTCTTCTTCTTCTTCTTCTTCTTCTTCTTCTTCTTCTTCTTCTTCAAGTTATACTATTATAACCTGTATCCGGATTTTTAATAATATTATTGTTGTTGTTGTTATTGTTAAACTCTATTACGCTGGTGTCTAATGAGCAAGGCTTCAACTGATGGCACACCAATACTAAGCCGTAATAGGGTCAATATCCATAAGATCAGTCCATTATGACGGAGAGGCAGTGCTGTGATGGATAAGCTGTTTGAAACAAAGTCAGTTTTACGTTGAGAACGAAATGACGTAAGTGGCTAAGCAGAACGAACAGATAGAGGGAGATAGTTGCAAAAGCTAGGTTCAGCAACCGGAAAAGTGGTGCACCAAGAACGGTTCTATAGTCTCAGATACTGCTGAACCCATCTAAAACTCAGTTTATTTAGCCTGGTGGTCGCAGACAGCTTGCAAAGGTTGACCTGCACTTGTTAGCAGAGGCCTTTCCCCATGTCTCCTTTTCGCTCACTGTCCGCGATCTGGGGTGACACGACCAAGATCTTACTTTTTCTCAGCATGTTAACTTGGTCACCCGAAGTTGCTGCTATCAGCTCCGGCAGTTGCGTGTTGTAATACGCTCCCTTTCTTATGACGCGGCGGTGATCCTTGTTCCCACTTTTATCTCCGGTAGAGTTGACTATTGCTGCTCTGCTCTCACTGGACATCCACTGGCTCTAATTGGGAGGCTTGACCGGGTCCTTCACTCTGCCGCTCGGCTCATTGCCCACATCCCAAAATATGCACCAGTTTCAGCTTATATGCGTGATGTCCTGCATTGGCTTCCTGCCCTCACAGCGCATGTCCTATAGGAATGCTTCTCTTGTTTGGCGGTCTCTCTCTGGTGAAGCCCCGTCTTACCTATCTGAGCTCTTGTCCGCTCTCTGGCCTAATGTCCCGTCGAGTTCTGCGTTCTGCATCTGCGGGTGAGCTGTTGGTCCCTCGGTCCCGCTCCTCAATTAAACAGCGTCGTGCCTTCTCAGTGGTTGGCCCCTCTACGTGGAATGGGCTTCAACCTTCTTTGCGCTTATTTCCACGAGGCAGTTCACCTGCTTTCTACCGCCTCCTTAAGTCTTCTCTTTTTAACCGTGGCTGGACTAGGAGCACCTCTGAGTAGGTTTCTTGAAGAGGCGCTATATAAATTATCAAAACGAATGAATGAATATATGACGTAAGAAAGATAATGAGATGACCTATTTGAATGATGATAACTAGGTAATAAGGAGTGATATGAAAGATTGCAGAGTTCAATGTTTTAGAAAAAATATGAGCCCCGATTTGAAACGAACTCGAGAGCAATCCGTGTCATTTTTTTTATATTATCGTCAAACAGACGCCTACTCCGTGTCGTTTTCCCCTCTGCCATGCATATGCGCATAGCCACTCATCTGGACATGACGTAGGCATATGACGCCAATGACGTAATTGAAAGACGATAAGTACTTTTGCACACGATCGAGAAGACTACGCATGCGCAAGACTCTCGTCTCTCAAGAGACTCGCAAGTCTCTCGTCATTAATCTGTGTAATATATACGAACTGCAGGGCCCTATTTTCATGTTCGCCTGTGCTTCTTAATTACAAATAGGCCTATCCTATGTATTAAAAATCAAAGATTTATATATCATACGCTATATATTTATAATCTGTTTCGTACAGTTCGATTCTTTGAGGACATGACTAGACCTGTCAACATGTAGGCCCATACATTGCAAGACAGTCGTGCATTGCTTTAGAACCAAGTATTTTTCCATTGAGAACGCTTCCAGATGCAGGACGCATACATACAGTACATGCACTTGGCAGTACCTGTCGTCTGCGCTACAGACCAGCCTACAGTATATATATATATATATATATATATATATATATATATATATATATTCGGAAACATACTGCGTGCAGAGGCTGATGCGGTCATTATGCCTGGAGCTATATTCAGCGTATAGTTGCAGCCGATATGCGTATATGGACTCTGCTTGTGTACATAGATATGGGTTGACTGTTCCTATACATAGCGATATCGTATTCCATTATTAGCTTTATTTCTTAAAATAGCTAGACGCATATACATATATATATATATATATATATATATATATATATATATACAAAGCAGGAATTTATAACCATGCATGTATGTACATCTGGCGGCTCGGACCTGAGATTTCTGAGCATAGATATGAAATTCATACGCATCGTCAGGATCCTTGCCAGAGGTTTACTGAAATGTCAAATCGAATCAAATTCGTGCAACAGGAAACCATGCAGCAGCTAAGGCTTCTTTTCCCTCCTGTGAGGCAGGCCTCAATGAAATCGAAATCAGTTGAGAAAAAGACTACTTTTGAATAACAGTATGGTCTGCATGCATTGAAGGACCTTGTATACAAGGCGTCGTATTGTATATAGATGCATACATGTATAAATACTACATGCAAACATGCATACATCCATACATACACAAATAATTCATACATACATGTATACATGCATACCAACGTACAGACATATATAGATATGCAGTGTTTATTTATATATATATATACATGTATATATATACACACACACACATATATATATATATATATAATATATTGACATACATATACAAGCAGACATGCATGTATGGACAGGGCATCCCATCTGCCTAAAATCTCATTTAAATCATTCCATTTCCACTGCTGAACGGACCGGAAACCTCTTCTACGTGGAACGAACCGGAAATGCAGCACACACCACGTGGTGCTTTCGTTTTAATTTGCTTAACTGCTCGGTTCTATAGCGTTGGTATACTTGTTTACAAACAACTACGATACGTAGCCTACCTAAGAATAGCCGCGTATATCTGGCCTATATATATATATATATATATATATATATATATATATATATTGTGTAGATGACTGTTAGGGCTTATATGTGTATACCGGTATACGTACATATATGGAGGTATGTGTATATGTGTATGTATCCATATATAGATGTGTGTATATATATATATGCATACGTATGTATATAAATGTGTTTACTGTGTAGGCGTACATACATTTTGTCGAAGTTGCATTAGCCTCGTAGTTCTGGGTCACTGACCGATTGCGTTTACGCGACGATGTTTATCTTTTTGACATGAACAGGACAGACCGCGTTTGAAGTGTTTCCTGTATGTTCCACGTATGCGTACATGTACATCAGCGGTTCTCAACCTGTGGGTCACGACCCCGTGCACGGAGGTCGCATTACGGTTTGCCAGGGGTCAGCTGGAACCTTCGCAAATTTGTAACAAAAAGTAGTCAGCGTATAGTTTCTTAATATTTAATACTTTATGTAACTATAGTATTTCTGCGTTGTGCTCTTGCAAACACTGCCCCGATAATTTCAGATCTGGTGAGCAAGAAACAAGCACAGCCTTTTTTACGTTTTATCTAGTATGTCAATAGAAGTCTATGTTGTAAACTCTAACATTGAAATGCTTAAGTATTCTTTGCCGCTTTGCGTCAGAAATTTGTGGAAATAAGTATAATAGTGTGTCGTCAACAACAGTGATGGGCACTAAACTTTTTTAGTTTAACTAAAAGTATTTTTCAACTAAAAAATTGTTTAACTAAAGTTGACAACTCATTTTGGAAATTAGTTAACTAAACTTAAAAAGTAGTTATACTTTTTCCAACTTTTTACGACAAACATTTTCACAATAACAGAGGTTAAGTGAACTGTAATAATGCAAAGCATCAATGACAATTTCACCTTCAAACTATGCAATGTGTATTATTCTAGCATACATTTACAGGCATACTGTAAGTAGTGTATGAATTTGAAAACTGTTAATGCTAAAACCATGCAGTGTTAAGACTTAATCAATAAGTTTTTCGTTGAGTTGTTGACAGTGTTCAATGTTCATTGCAGAAAATAGTTTCGTATTGCTGATTTTTGTAGTTAAACTTTTTAGCAAGCAACTAAATTTTTTTAAGTTAAATTGTGGTTTTAACTAAACTATTTTTCTTAGTTAAACTTCATCTTTAACTAAAAACTTTAGTTAAGCTAAAAGTTAGCAACTTTTTAGTTAACTATTACCCATCACTGGTCGACAATAATTTCGTCGACCTGCTGAATAACTCCCATGACCCTGCGCGACCTGCTGAAATTGTATAGCTGGCGCCGCCACTGAAATTATTATCCATTAAAAACTACAAATTGATTTGTTGATTAATGACTTATTATCCTATTATGCACGATGCATATGAATTATCACATGGTGAGAAGTTAAATGCATCATAAAATGGTAGCAAAACTACGGTTAAGGGGAGTAACCCAATCAGTTTTATTATTGGGGGTCGCCACAACTTTGGGAACATTGTAAAGAGGTCGCTGCACTAAAAAGGTTGAGAATACATGGACTCTTATGACCCTTTGGCTCTATGTGTTTCATGTAGGTCCATTATATGTATAGTGCCGTATTGCAAGCGTCAGTTGGCTTGCGGAACATGATGACGACTAGTCAATGAATTTGTTTGTTAATTGTTAATTAGTAATTTTTATCGTATCGATTTCTAATGCACAAAGTCTAAACTGATGGCGCAACAAAATCAGGCTGTAAGTGTTTGAGAAATTATTTAGTTTGACATGTTATAACTGTAGTTATATGGGTAACGTATCCCTGTCGGAAACTGAGCATCAACAAAGGCAAAAATCCTCTGCACAAAAGGGTCCCACCATATTGGGCGCCCATGGGCCCCACCACCCTAAATCCGACACTGTTTACTAGATTCGGTGCTTAGATATTTAGTTGAAGAAATTTGGTGCTGTTTAAGTGCTGTTTAAGTGCTGTTTAAGTGCTGTTTGAGTAAACTCTTCTTTTCATTTAATAAAAAGTGAAAACTTTGGGACCGTAAGCCTTGTTTAGTGTTGCGCTAAGCTACCGGTCCGGCAACGCAAAAATAATCATACGTAATACGCGTCTACATGCCAATATGCAGTGTTGGGTAAACTCACACAAGAAATGAGTTAAATCAAAACTCAACTCACGCACCTCAAAATGAGTTTAAACTCAAACTCAGCTCATCCTAAGTGAAATGAGTTAACTCAAACTCACTTGTTAAATGAGTTAACTCATAAACTCACACGTTTCATACTAGCACGTTCTAATCGAGCAACAATTTTTCCACCACGCCTACTTGTAACAGAAAAATATTTTCCATCAAGAATACACGGTACTTCAGCCATGTTGTTCTTAACTGTTCACAATATACAAAATATGCAGTGCTTAAATACTGTCCGCTAGCAGTGTTTACCACCCTCCCTGCCGTCACCACTCACCAGTATGGAAAGCCGACGATATAAAAAAGGCTTGTTTCAACATAATATTTGCCGAGTGCCGAAGAGTGAGTTGAGTTTAAAATAATTGACAGTTACAACTCAAACTCACAGAAAATATGAGTTAACTCAAACTCATAACTCACACTCTTTAAGGTGAGTTAACTCAAACTCATAAATCACAGCAAGTGAGTTAACTCGTGAGTTTAAACTCATATGAGTTAACTCATACCCAACACTGCCAATATGCATAGGCGTAGACTCTGAGGGCAGCTGGGGGAAGTGCCCCCCACATAATTGAAATGGGCTGTACACCAAATGCAACAAGTGTAGAATGAATAACCAAATGCCCCCCAATATTTAGGATAAGTTTACGCCGGTGTGTGTATGTATTTATGTAAATATCATTATGAACTGAACGTGTGCAATTGTTTACTATATATGGTTCTTCTGGGGCTATATAATGAGATTTGGAAATGAGCTTCTGGTTTTGTGCTTGTACTAAGGCAAGGTTTTTCACACGCCATGCAAAGTCATGGTCGTCATCGCAACCGACCATCTACAAACATCGATCATGACGTCATTATGCGGGTCCGGCCAGGGACGCCTGTGTAATAGCGCTTCTACAGGCGTCTATGGTCAGTCCATTCTGTATAAAGACAATAATCAGGCCAAAGTTCGCATATGGTCCATGCAAATTTTCTAACATCCAGACCGCAATTGTATTGTGACGTCACTGTGAGACTAAAATTTGAGAATGGTGCAACAGGCGGAGGTGTCATTATGACGTAATTGTTTACATTCTCGTTGATATGTTTTAGATGGCACAGCGGTTTAAGTTTTTCAGCGATTTTCAAGTTTGCTTGAAAGCATCATAATTAATCCATTGTAAATGAACGAATAACTTAAATTAGTGAGTTGTTTGTTGCGACTTTTCTATGAGTAATATACTTTACGATAGGCGAGTTACGCAATCATTGAGCCCGATAGAAGTTTTATGGTCCACAGAAAAGATCGTAAGACAAAATCGTCTATACCAGTGGTATCTCAATACCGAAACGACATCAGTAATGGAACTTTGCTTTCAAAAACAGCGAGTATTTGCGATAGAGCGGTCGAACCGTGGGTCAACGTAAGTTTCATATATAAGCATCCTGTATTAAGACACAATGAAGACTTTATAGGTTACGAAGAGGCAATAATAATACATACCGTCAGCGGGTTGCACGAGGCTGCAAGTGTCCAAATGCAGCAGCTGTGTTGTCGCCGTCTACGTATCATGCGCGGCACAGATGACGGTGCCTTGCATCGGTCAGAGGAGCAGGAGGAGGACGAGGACGAGGTGGAAGTGGAGGAGGAAGAGGGGTAGCCAAGGACCGACGATGAGACATTTGATTAGCGCTTTTAACGGACGACAACGAAGCCAGCTTCAGCAGCTGCACCATTTGCATGATGCTACAACCGACCAACCATCTATATATAGACATCCGCCGCCAACGGCGCAAGCTTTTCGTATACATACATACATACATACATACATACATACATACATACATACATACATACATACATACATACATACATACATACATACATACATACATACATACATACATACATACATACATACATACATACATACATACATACATACATACATACATACATACATACATACATACATACATACATACATACATACATACATACATACATACATACATACATACATACGTACATACGTACATACATACATAAATACATACATACATACATACATACATATATACATACATTCACTGTGTACATACATATATATATTATATATATATTGTATAAATAAATAAATATATATATATATATATATATGAATGCGAACATTCAGAGTATACATGTAATCTTCAAATGACATGTTTGTGTACTATGCATTGCGCGTGCATTTTGACGTCATTTCGAAAACATTAAAGATCAGTTGCAATGCAGAACTTTCTCAGTTGATCTGTGTTTATGTATGCAATTGATCATTTATATGGCGCCTATCAGAAACCTGTCAAAGGCGTTGTTTCATGCATAGGGCCTCCGTAAATTGAAATATGTATCTAAATATAGAGGGTAAGTCACCCTAACCTCCCTGAACTGTTTCTTTGACGTCTCGTGCGTCAGCTAGAGCATATTTATATACTACCTATGACGTACAAGATGTTGACGAAGTTGTTGTTGACGAGGTATAAGCTTTTGATGACTGTAGGTTTATGTAATTTTAATTCCACGAGTAAATTAAAATCAACTGTATTTTCAGCTTGAAATATCGGTATACATATATATTATTATCAATGAATTGATTATCGAAACACGCTGCTATCCTAATTGTTTGTTTCTGAACTCATCTCGTATGTATATATTCAACGCACTGTATATAGTCTAGGCCTACATGTGGGTTTTTATTTGTCAGTGTTGTAGTAAACAAAAACAGTCGCTTCTTCCTCTATATTGGAATTGATTCGCGATAAAATCTTTTATCAGATTGCTTTCTTCTTCATACTGAACAACTCCGCAATCATTTTTATGCAGCGCAAGCGTGTCTGTACAGGAAGCGGAAGTACTGGACCGGAAGACAAACAACGGCTCCGTCTGGCGTCTTCCTTTTGCCGACAAACGGAAGATCGAGTACAACGAGGTCAGAGGTCAGAGGTTACTGGGCGACACGTGCATCGCCTTGAAACCTCCAACTGCGAAGGATATAGGCCTAAGCAGTATAGGGAGTGACGGAGGGGCAAGAAAAAGTCCCCATTGCCACCTACGCATTTTAATTTTTGACCCCATTCTCTACTGTCCTCGCAGTCACCTGTCGCTGTCCTCTCACCATCCCGTTATCCCCTTGTCTCCATCCCATTTCTAACAGTGTCAGATAAATTTTCAACCACGCACTGTCTTAATGCAAGGAACAGATCAACGTATAATAATAATAATAATAGTAGTAGTAGTAGTAGTAGTAGTAGTAGTAGTAGTAGTAGTAGTAGTAGTAGTAGTAGTAATAATAATAATAATAATAATAATAATAATAATAATAATAATAATAATAATAATAATAATAATAATAATAATAATAATAATAATAATAATAATAATAATAATAATAATAATAATTTATTATTCAACGCTTTAATGCAGTCGCTCACCTATAGCTCCCTAACAACATCGCAGTAAAAACTCGCTCGGCCGTTCCAGGAATAATCTTTCTTTTTTATATGTGTCTCCGGAATGAATGAACCCCCAGTCTTATTTTTACAATTCTCACACTGACCACAGGCACTGTCAGGCAGTGAGGCACATAGCTCCCGTGAATCTATAAGGCCACCAGTAATTTTTATTTATATAATTGTCAGTCATTTATGATTCATAGGGGCCTATTTAAAGAGATAAGAACTTATAATACGGGCTACATTGCTTAACTTAAATCCATGCATGTCACCGGAATAACTATGCTTAAAGGAAGGATTTTGAGGTTTTATTTTGATCCAAAGCCAAAGTGTTTCTATAGCAGAGCTCGATTTCTTAGCAAAAACATATTTTTATTGTAAACATTGCTTACTGGAGATGTATGGCGAACATCTGCACATTTTATACACGGCCGACCTAACTGTACTCGTGACGAGGGTCCAACAGTATACGCTGATGACGTTCAACTGAACTCTACACACCATCCACCTAACGCAGTTGCTAGTGTGTGTGTGTGTGTGTGTGTGTGTGTGTGTGTGTGTGTGTGTGTGTAGGTGTGTGTGTGTGTGTGTGTGTGTGTGTGTGTGTGTGTGTGTGTGTGTGTGTGTAGGTGTGTGTGTGTGTGTGTGTGTGTGTGTGTGTGTGTGTGTGTGTGTGTGTGCGTGCGTGCGTGTGTGTGTGTGTGTGTGTGTGTGTGTGTGTGTGTGTGTGTGTGTGTGTGTGTGTGTGTGTGTGTGTGTGTGTGTGTGTGTGTGTGTGTGTGTGTGTGTGTGTGTGTGTGTGTGTGTGTGTGTGTGTGTGTGTGTGTGTGTGTGTGTGTGTGTGTGTGTGTGTGTGTGTGTGTGTGTGTGTGTGTGTGTGTGTGTGTGTGTGTGTGTGTGTGTGTGTGTGTGTGTGTGTGTGTGTGTGTGTGTGTGTGTGTGTGCTCGACACGCGCCACTGTATCGGAAATACAGTTGAATGTCTCCAAATTGGCTGCAGCTGAGACCAAGAAAGACGCAGTGTATTTGGATAAGTTCATGTCAGTGCAGTCAAGAGTTGATGAGGAATCAATTACGTCGCCATTTCTGCTTCTGCCAGTTGCGTCAGAAACGGGTCATATGAAGCGGCCTGTCGTCATCATGATCAGGGGCGTCTACACCATAGAAACCTTGGAGCAAATGCTCCATCCAAGAAATAGGGGGGAGACCTGTCAGTGTGTGTGCCACCATTTTAGGGGGGAAGGAACGGGGAGGGGGAAGAAGAGGGGGAAAGGGACGTTGCTCCATTGACTTAGGGGGGGGATAGACGCCCCTGATCATGATATACCTGGATTATTGCAATTTTATCCTTGCCTGTCTGTCAAAGTTGCCTTTTCGCCAGAGTCTCTAATTGTACTGCTCGAGTCGTACCCAACAAAGCGAAATATTCGCATATAACAGAATATACGCGATATACTGGTTTCATGTTGAATACGAGGTTAAACCACTTCATCGCCACAATAATAATAATGATGATAATAATCATAATAATAATCATCAGAAATAAATAAATCAAGAATAAATTACGCCATTATCTGATTCAACAAAAAACTTGAACCTTCCTGATTTGCATTATTGGGTGTGTTAGTTAAGATATGTTAGTTAAGATATGTTAGTTAAGATATGTTAGTTAAGATATGTTAGTTAAGATATGTTAGTTAAGATATATTTCCTCGATGCAAGCTAACTAATGTAATAATATTATAACTTAAGCTGCCTCATGTATTATCTATATGTTTCCTGTACCTACTATTCTTTAAACTATAGCTGTCACGCGCTCTATAGTTACTGTGTATTATTCACCGTGTCAGGTCGCCCTATTAGCGGGATTCCCCATCCCTTTTGGGTCTCCGCCTAGTAACCTCTGTATAAATGTAATATACTGCATAATTGTTAATCAATGGTTACAGGAAATAAACAGAATTGAATTGAATTGAATTGAAATCGTCAGCTATTTCATTGATACAGCATAACACATTTTTACGTATAGTGTATAAATACCTGCATAGTATTCAAAAGACAGACTCAGGTAGGTTCGGGGTCGAGTCCCGCTTAAGTAGGGTCGCTTATTATTTACACAGATTTCACAATCTAAGCAAATCGTTTACGTATAGCCTATATGAAGGCAAACAGTTGTAGTATAGAAAGGGTCGAAGTTTTATTCCATCCCCCTCCCCACAATAACTGAAGAGTTTACGCCATTGGTACTGAATGAACTTCCATGCATTAGTTATTTGTGTCAAGGCATTTCTATAGCATCTTGTTGAGTACCGTACCTAATGAAAGCGTTGTAACGCTGAGCCAGAGTCGTAACCTAAGACGCCATTGTTCTGCTTTCTCGCCACATGAAAATTGTCTCTGTGTACGATTTCGCAGCACATTGTGTCTCATTTGTTCCCAGGTAATTGCTTTCTTAACAGACGTGCAGAACATGCATGTCTTGGATTTCCGGGCACACAAGTGCACGCATTTGTAGATCGTGTATGCGATGACTGTCTAGTGTCTATCTACTTATATATTTCCATTACTTCTGTTCATAGGCTCTTAGAGCAGCCGGGGCACGTGCCCCCAATAATTGAGGAGGGTCATTGCCCCAAATATTCGATAGGAGAATTTCTTTAAATATTAAAATGTTATGTTTCAATATAGACAAACTTATTTAAAAACAGAAAAACAGAGACAAAGAACTTAAATACTATCAGAAGTTCATAATGAAACTAAGAGCTGAGCACTGTACCCAGTCAAATTTTCTGATGTACATATTTTTTTTTCAGAACTCCAGGTTCCCGTCCATCTCATGATAGGCTATCTGAGCCTTCTGTACACCCAATACAACAAGTGTAGAATGAATAACTAAATGCATTTCCCCCCAATATTTTGGACTAGTGTACCCACTACTTCTGTTCACCCGGCGACTGTGTAGTGTGTGTGTGTTTGTGTGTGTGTGTGTGTGTGTTTGTGTGTGTGTGTGTGAGTGTGTGTGTGTTTGTGTATGTGTGTGGCTACGGCGACGCGGAGAGACACAATGTCATGTGTATGCAGTTGCATTACATGCACCGGAGTGTATAGCCAATGCATCAGTGTGCAAGAAAGCTATTAAGCAGAACCGGAGACTAATATGCAGGCGAAGGTCAATCCGTTCATCCGTCACTCAAGGGCACCACGTGATAGGACCACACGCCTCGAACTCCTTTTATTCATTCCTTCTTTTGGCTATTCCATTTCTTTAATGGACATTTATTCAAATATTTAATTATATATTTGATCATTCGTTCGTTTGCTCCTTCAATCATCTGTCTATTAATCCATTCATCCATCCATCCATCCATTCATCCATCCATCCATCCATCCATCCATCCATCCATCCATCCATCCATCCATCCATCCATCCATCCATCCATCCATCCATTAATCTAGCCATCCATTCATTCATTCATCCATACATTCATTCATCCATCATTTCATTCATTCATCCATTCATTCACCTATCCATTCATTAATCCATCCATCCATTAATTCACATATCCAGTATTCCATCCATCCTTTCATTTACCCATCCATGCATTAATCCATTCATTCACTCATCCACCCATTAATACTCCATCTATCTATCCACCCGTAGAATCTGCCAGTCAGTCGGTAAATCGGTCGATTAAACTGTCAAGCTGTCAATCCGTTCATCGATTAAACAACAATGCTTAGTAACAGTGATTGCATCAATGCGACGCTAAAGGAATATTCAGTTAGGTACGTTTGTCTACGAATGCGGTCAAATTTAATTAAATTTTCTAGCATTCGCTCGGTTTAAATATATTTGCATTTTGTAACAATTTTCGACTGTGGCTTCAGTAAGATGGCGCAACATAGATTGACGCACACTACAGACAGACATGGGATCATAGGTAGACGGAGGCACAACTAAACAGACAAACAGAAAGTCAGACAGAAAACAGACACATAGATGAACAGACACACAGGTCAACAGACATGCAGACGACCAGGCACACAGATCGTCAGACGGAAACAGATGGAGAGATAGACAGAAACAGATACACAGTCAGACAGATAAACAAGCACACAGACCGACAAACAGACACACATAGTGAGACATATAGACAAACACGCAGATAAATGGGCACACCGATCGTCAGATACAAACAGATAGAAAAGTAGAAAGTCAGACACACAAACAGGCAAGTAGATAAACAAACACACATATGGTCAGGCAGATAAATAAACACACAGAAGAATAAACAGACACACAGACAGATAAAAAGACACAGACAGATAAACAGACACACAAACAGATAATACAACAGCCACACAGACAGGTAAACAGACACACAGACAGATAAGCAGCCATACAAACAGATAAACAGCCATACAGACAGATAAACAGCCATACAGACAGATAAACAGCCACACAGACAGGTAAACAGACACACAGACAGATAAACAGACACACAGACAGATAAACAGACACAGAAGTCAACGTCAACTTTAGTTTAAACTCTATTCTGAAGAGAAGCAAAATGTAGAATGTTTGCATGGATCTATAAGGACCCATTGAACTTCATTTTCAGGTTCATCAAGGTATGAGCTAATTGGCATTATTCGGTTGATTAACAGGTGAATAGGTTGAAGGGTCAAACAAAAGGTCATTCCAGAATTATGTTGTCTACTCCATTAGTTTTGACTTAGTACAAAACCTGACATAATAAGAGTCCAGAGTAGTCTATCTTTTTTCGTTACCTTCCTTAATAGGCCTAGTCATTGTCACGAACACCTCACGTGACATAGAGCGGTTACATCCTTCGAGGAACAGTCGACCAGTGTTTAATCTAGTCCCCCTCTTCTGGGAGGGGAAACAAGGTTTCTAGGGGGACCAACGAATTTACACAAACTTTTTTAGTCCTTCGTCCGATTTTTAAAACTTTTTCAACAGCAATTACTCTCTCAAAAAAGGTTGACCTTTTTTTAGGAAATCATCTCTCTGGGGGAAAACATGTATCCACATGTATCCTGGGGGGGGGAGAATTTTCCTCCCGTAAAGGTCTCTACATTGTAATATTGCTGGCCTCTGGGGGGAAACATAAATCCTCGGGGGGACATTCCCCCCAAAGGCGTCTAGATTGAACACTGACAGTCGACCATTGTATCTCAACCGATAGAAAATCAACCGACGAATTACTTCCTCATCGTTTTCGTCCTAATTTGTCCTAATTTATCCTAATTCGACACACAAACGACAAACGACTCTACGCTATTTTGAGCACCGTTAACAGAGAGAGAGAGAGAGAGAGAGAGAGAGAGAGAGAGAGAGAGAGAGAGAGAGAGAGAGAGAGAGAGAGAGAGAGAGAGAGAGACACGTAGTCTATACAAGTAGTATACATGCGTACATATACATACAGTATACAGTGTTAATTTGTTCCACAAGAATACTAAAAAAACTTGTTTAGGATATTTTAATTGAAATCTAATGATTTATACAGTGCCGGTGTCGCGAGATATTCTATCCCCCCTAAAGCGTATCCCCCCGGATGGAATAAACCGGTTTAGAGTATCCGGTGGGATGAACCATTCTATCCCCCCTCGTCATACGCATCACGATAGCCTCGACGAAATTCCAGTCAAAATCACCAAAAACAAAGTAAATTGATTTCAGGTCGACGTACAAACTAAAGATACGCAATTCAAAAATTTTATGTGTGCAATAAATCCAAACAGTACGACTGAATACACTTAGAAACCGCCAAAAATGCAAATTAAACCAAATACTCCATTTCGCTAAGGGGATACGCATGTATGGGGGATACTCTATTTCGTGACACCGTCATCATAATTGATATAATGGTCACTTCATATGAAATCATAATAAATATTATATAGTATTCACAAGCTCACTGACAAACCGCAGTAAGTTACATTGAAACATGACGGTACAATTTGCAAGATCTTATTGAACACGCGCATTGGCAGCCTGTTAGGCGCCCGCTCCTATTACTGCTGTCCCCTAGGAAGTGAAAGGCCGAGTCGTCCTAGAGGGGGCTTGCGGGTATCGAACCGCGTCTTTCAAGATCTTATGTTCTTCATGCAATAGTGTTACCATGCATTCATCTACCCCACCTTCAGTTTTCTGTCTGTTTCCTCTATGTCATGATGTCTGTCACATACATACACGCTAACATACACGTACACAGACATGCAGAAAGGCAGGCAGGAATGCAGGTTGACAGACACACAGACAGACACACAAATAAAGCGAGTACGTAAGCATGAAAACAGAACCGTCTCTAAGTATAAAGGACACCAGTGTGCTTGCCTGTTTCTCTCTTTGTATCTGTTGATTTATTGTGTGTATGCATGCGTAAGCGTCAATTTGTCCACCTGTATTTCTAACCCGGTGTCCTTGTATGTCTGCGTAAAGGCGTTAGGTAAAAACTCGAGATGGAAACAGCGAAGTTGATAAGTAATGGAGGATCATATTGTATGACATTAAACAAGACAGTAGGCCTACCTTAGACAAAAATAGGACGCATATAAAACAAACGCCATAAATAGCCGACCGTAATTTTGCCATAGGAAAGTAAAGGCAAAATATAAAGTAACCGTGTTTCTACAGCGACTAGATGACCTTCGATGTGGCAGTATGTTCTGTACCTTGTAACCGGAGGCAGGGGCGTCTACACCATAGAAACCTTGGAGCAAATGCTCCATCCAAGAAATAGAGGGGAGATCTGTCAGTGTGTGTGCCACCATTTTAGGGGGAGGAACGGGAAGGGGGAAGAAGAAGGGGAAAACGGACGTTGCTCCAATGACTTAGGGGGGATAGACGCCCCTGACTGGAGGGTCGCAGGTTCGACTCTACCTCAGCCACTGCGTAGCAACCTTGGACAAGTTGCTCACCTACAGTTGGCCAGCGCTCGTGAATATGCTGGTGCCCTGCGCTTGGCCTTCGAGTGGTGCTTTAGATGTTTGGAGATTATGATTACGATTATTCAATAAACTGATTGGATGAGATCTTTCAACGCCGCTACTCATTTGAACGGGTGCCGGACCGCTTAAGGTCCCCATGGATGGACCGTGCTAGCCAGAGATTCAGAATCTGAAATAAGGAGACTTTGTCTCTATTATTTAGCGTCCCTACAAACAAAATGTTCGTGGATATTGATTCATTGTGTACATTTCAAAATAGAATCGATCCAAATCGATATAAATGTATCGTGCATTAAAATCTTGAGGCGCAAAGATTTATGCCATTTCCTGTCGGAAATCAACTTCCTTGATCATTTCCGCGACTATTCGTTCTTAACATTTGCCGATGGACGAACAAAGTTCCAGCTGGATGCATTCAACTGGAGACTGCATTCTTTATTTTAGATAAGTGTTTCGTTTTGGAAAAAAGCCCAAAGTTATATAGCGCCACTCTGAATAAGCTTCTGTGGAGTAATTACACTCGTGGAGCGTTGACGACATTGAACGCATGACGACAATGGAATGGTCGAGAATTCTTCTCTCGAGTAACTAAACGATGGTACCGGGCTATAGAATTATATTATGACAGAGCTATGGCACCATAAATCCGGATAAATAGTTGTCTTTCCGCATTTTCTTTACCTATGGCTTGTCCGCATCCGTCAGAGTAAATTTTTCGAGGTAATTCTCTGTTGTAAACGTGCAGTGCGTGGGCGGTTAAAAAAGGCACTCGGAGCGAGTCAGGGACGACACAATAAGCCAGACTAGTGAAGGTAAATAGAGGCGTAACTTGAAATATCCGTCGACTACCTCGCATTGTTGCTGACGTATTAATGAGCCATTCGAGTCGCACGTCTATAATAAACGCCTCTGGGAGATTATGGACCGCCGCACTACAATTTAGAGCGATGATAGGCAAATGACAGTTACGTCTCGTATGCTCATTTGTATAGCTCCCTTCAAGATATCTATCTACTCAGGTGTGCTCGCAGCGAAGGACAGCATGTTTTCCAAGTGTTTTTGCAAGGACGTGCTGTGTCCCTGGCCAGAAATAACACGAAGATCCAGAGGGGGGGCAGTTCTGATCTAATTCAATGACTCCTATAGCGCACAAAACGTACATGTGTCTTCACCTGAGGATGGTCACTGCGGAGTTGTCGGTCTACAATCATAAATGCGTTGACAGATGCTGAATGATTGAAGTCAATGTGACCAGTGAGCAGACACTTTTGTGAAAGGGTAGACTATATAGTGCTATGCAATTATTGGTGGTCGGGTGAACTAGTTTCTGTCCAGTGAAGCTAAATATTTCTGGTCGAGGCCTGCTGCGTCACAGATGTTCTCATCATTGTAACCGAGAGTCCGTGGGTGCGTCAGAGGGGTGGGTTTGGTGACAGCTGTCGATGGCTTCTTATAAGAATTACATAACATGACATGGTATTAAGTAGTTCAGAAGATCTATGATTGCTAGAACCAATAAGTTCCAGGCTTCTTTTATGTAACATTCATTCATTCTTTCATTCATTCATTCATTCATTCATTTTGATAATTCATGTAGAATCTCTTCAAGAAACATAGAGGTGCTCCAGTCCAGCCACGGTTAAGCAGAGAAGGCTTAAAGAGGCGGTAGAAAGCAGGTGAATTACCTCGTGGAAATAAGCGCAAAAAAGGTGGGAGCCCATTCCACGTAGTGGGGCCAGCCCCTGAGAAGGCACAATGCTCTTTAACTGAGGAGCGGGACCGAGGGACCAACAGCTCACCCCCAGATGCAGAACGCAGAACTCGGCGGAACATTAGGCCAAGAGCGGACAGCAGAGATCAAATAGGTAAGACGGAGCTTCGCCACAGAGAGAGAGAGAGAGAGAGAGAGAGAGAGAGAGAGAGAGAGAGAGAGAGAGAGAGAGAGAGAGAGAGAGAGAGAGAGAGAGAGAGAGAGAGAGAGAGAGAGAGAGAGAGAGAGCCAGAGAAGAGAAGCACTCCTATAGGAGATGCGCTGCGAGGCAGGAAGCCAGTACAGAACATCAAGCACATAAGGCTGAAACTGGTGCATATTCTGAGATATGGGCCTGTTCTGGGATATGGGCCTATTCTGGGATATGCGCCTTACTGCAATATGATTTGGGCTTCTAACTACCATTCCCGTCTTAAGAGATTACTTATTTTACAAAAAGAATTGTTTGTATAATAACCAGGTCGCCTTATAACTCACTCACAGATCAGTTATACTCACGCCTTGGAATTTTGAAAGTGGAACAAATAAAAGTATTACAAACTAGTGAATTTTTACATCGATACAAGTTCAACACACTTCTCGATGCATTTAATAACTTCTCCAATCTAGCCTCGGACTTTCACTCCCACAATACAAGAAATTTAACCTCATTTAGAGATGAATTTGGTCGCACTAATTCCCGAAAATTCTCGATCAGATGCATAGGCCCACTCGTGTGGAACGGATGACCTCATCATCGTTTTATTCCAAACTTACAACTATTCAAGCAGCACTTGCGCTCTTGGCTATTCGATCCAACGAAGAAGAAATAAATAGGGTTTAACGTCTTAACATTTGTTTAGTTAAGTTCTTAGTTAAGGTAAAAGACAAACTTGTTTTCCTTACATTTCTTGCCACATCATTGATGGGATATAACTACGGCATATGTTACTGTCACGATTACTTTCATCTGCCGCCATGTATCTTGTCATGTACATAGGTGGCCCCAATTAGCGGAACTTCGGTCCCTTCAGGGTCTCCTTTTGAACCCACTGGTACATTGTCTCACTCGTCGAAATGATGTTGTTGCGTTTGTTATGTAACGGTGTTACTATGTTTGCATTTGTATCGCTTACTTCGGACCAATAAAATATGTGGTTATGGTTTTGGTTAGTCGAGCAGCAGAGCGAAGGACCCGGTCAAGGCACGTATGTATGTATGTATGTATGTATGTATGTATGTATGTATGTATGTATGTATGTATGTATGTATGTATGTATGTATGTATGTATGTATGTATGTATGTATGTATGTATGTATGTATGTATGTATGTATGTATGTATGTATGTATGTATGTATGTATGTATGTATGTATGTATGTATGTATGTATGTATGTATGTATGTATGTATGTATGACACACCTCCTGTACACACCTGTACTTCCTTGTACAGTCTGGTTAAATAAGGGGATTTGAAGTCTAAGAATATTCTAAACATTAGTAGAATTGTCTGGGATGCAGCGCAGTGTGATTCTCGTTAACGTTAACGATAACGAAAATGTTCGTTAACGAACAAAAAATCATTTCGTTAACGATAACTATAACTATAACTAAAAACATCATTAACTATAACTATAACTATAACGAAAATAACACTAACGAAAATCATCGCTATTTTCGTTAATGAATTAAAAAAGTGCAATATCTATAAACAATAAGAACGTGAAAAAGAGCTGTCTTTAAATTACCCATAGGGTTCATTAATTATATCAACAAAATGGAGCGAGGAATTTGAAAAAGTTTGACAATAATTCTTGACAAGGGGGGGGGGGTTTCAAGACAAATTGATGTCAGTAATAATTTAATCAAAAAGCAACCATAGATTCGGAAAGTCTTTATGAGTGATGTATTTCATATTTGCTTATAACTTAATCAAACGCGATATTTCCTTCGTTTTAAATTATCCTGTTTATTGTTCCCAGCTAAAATGAGAAAATGTGCTGCATATTCTCATTGCGAATTTCCTGGGTTCTTTTCGAAAATCTAATATTTCGAGTTTCTTTTTGATGGAAACTAAAGATAATTTTTTTCTTTCGATTGTTAATATTAAAGAGTGAGAAACCTTTTTTGATTTTAATTTTCTATGTTAAAATGAATATTATAAAAAAGTTATCATGTCCATGTTCAAATTAGAATTGTTCATAATAAAAATCAAATTGAAGACACATTTAAAAAAACGAGATTGTACTTTTAAATGGAAAAATTCATTAAATATATGTGGCAGACAGTGATTCCACATGTACTGTAGCTATTAAGTATAAAATTCAAATCTGAATAACAACATTTTTTTTCGGCAATTTCAGTTTCATGCATTTGTTGGTCATAGAAATTGTCTGGGGTGGGGTAATTTTCTTTGACATAATTTTGTTCGGGGTCCTTGAATGTTTGACAGTTGTTGACAAGGGGAAGGAGATTAAAAACTGCCTAAAATTTTCTGAGATAAAATCGATGACCCCATAAGGACCAGGCGGAGTGCCATTGGAGCTAGTTGTAACTATGTACTACTAACTAACTAAAATAAAAGTCCAGTAACTTAAACTATAATTATAACTAACAAATAATGCTAACCATAACTGTAACTATAACTAAAATGAAACACCATTAACTATAACAGTAACTATAACTAAAATAAAATCTGTTAGGAGAATCACACTGGGGATGCTAGGCTGGCATATTCGTCATTTATGCATGTATTCATATATGCATGCATGTGTGTACATATGTATGCATCCATGTATGTATGTATGTCTTGCCTTACCTTGCTTTACTTTACCTGCACATATCTTCTTTACTCTACCCTACTTTATGTTATCTGAACTTACCTGGCATTGCATTATACTACCTTACATAACCATACCTAACCTTATTCCTAGCTTTACCTTACCTCACCATACCTAACATTGCCTTACCTCGTGCTGCGGTTCGTAACGGTCAAGGTTTCTTCTTCTCTGTATATTTTGGATCACCTGTTTTCCCTTGGTGTATCTCCACCTCGTCGTCTTAGCCATGAAACAGAATGAGGTTCCTGCGGAGTTCTGCTAACAGGTGGTGCCAACATAATTTATATAGGATTATTTCGACACGTCAATAACACGGCAGGGCATATATGCATACATACACATATATATGTATATATATATGCGTATATACGCATAAATAAGCCTGTGACATGCATTATATATGTATGTATCTGATCCAAATGACACTCGAAAAACAATAAAGCTTTTATTATATAGGACGAACAGTATATGCTTCGTGATTGATAAGACCTATATGATATCCGTCAGCTTAATTACATAGCTGCTCCTGAGAATCCAGCGTATTTTTCCCGGGTCTGAGTCTCTCAAAGCGACTGCACGTGCTGCTTTCCTTCGGTCTAAGGATGTCAAAGTGACTGCACGAGCTGCTTTCCTTGGCCTTAGAAAGTCAAAGCGACCAGACACAGATTGACGCTGACTGACATTGACTGACACAGACTGCCATAGACTGACACAGACTGACACTGACTGATGTAGACTGACATAGACCGACACTGACTGACGTAGACTGACACAGACTGACCTAGACTGTCATAGACTGACACAGACTGACAATACTCAAAGTCAATGCTGGTCTTTAGATGATGACTAAAAACTCTGTTTTTCTGCTTCAATAAATCACCATTTCTAGTTTTCGAACAACTGAATCCAGGTATCTGCTCACGTCTCGATGTAAACTCCCCCACTGCCGTTTTTGATGGTACCAGTGCCAAGCCTAGATGAAGAATATGGGAGGGCGACGCCGATCATCTACGATTCTACGTTATGACAGCGCTGATGAATAAGCTGGTGCCCTGTGCTTGGCTTTCGAGTGGCGCTTTAGAAATTTTGAGTATACGATTACGATTGCGACATAGAGTCTTTAAACAAGAACTACTGCTACTGCGTCTCGCTTTAAACGTAGGTGACCCTAATTGACTGCTGCCTTTTGTACTAAACGTAGGCGCTACATAAGTTCTCAAAATATATACGCTTTCAGATCAGAATAGATTGTCGCTTTCATCATTTATCCGATTGATTCCTTTCTTCGAGTAATTGCATTTATTTCAATTAATTTATTTTCGACTTTGAGTGGTCGGTCCGTCGTGAATCCTGACGGGATCAATCGACCGATTTCTTAGACGAAGAATCTCTCTCTAACTGATAATTATATATCAGTCTTTGTCAGGCGTCTAAGGCAGACTGACACGGTTCGTGAGTGTTTTTCTCTCGAACGATTTCTTCGAGAAATAATAAAATCGACCTTTTCAGAACTTCAGATAGGAATCTTAACAGCAAACGTTGAACGTCGGCCGTCAGTGTGGAAACTGCGATAAAAATAAAGCAGTGAAGACTGTGAAAATTTACGACAAACAAAGAAAGGTCACAAAAGGAACATCGTACAATCTGGAAATGTTGATAATGGTCTCTGTCGAGCGCATGTGAGTGGTATGTAAAAGACTCAATATCGAGACCTTGGTACAAACAACAAATAGAAATGCATACTACGTATATTTACGTGCAAGCATACATAGATACATACATACATGCATGCTCACATAGAGCCTACATAATTATATATATATATATATATATATATATATATAGGCCTACACCACATACATACATACATACAGTGTTTAATCTAGACGTCTTTTGGGGGGGGAAATTTCCCCCCAGGATTGAAGTTTCCCACCCCCAGAACTCGGCAATATTGTAAGGCAGAGACCTTTTTGGGGGGAAATTCCCCCCCGAGAAACCTTGTTTTCCCCCCCCCCCAGAACAGGGGGACTAGATTACACACTGCATACATACATGAATTAATATCATTATACGCATACGTACATGCAAGCACGCATACATACATAGGCCTGCATGCATACATACAAACATAGGCCTAGAATCCCTGTCGAAATTCGCTAGGGTAAATAGTAAATATTAGGTGGGCATTTACTAATAAGACAGGGTAAATAAGGACATAACAGGACCTGGACTAAGCCTGAGAGGAGCGCTGGACTTGACAATAAGATCATTTGTTCGTACTATTGCCACCCCACGTGTCTGGCGTCATGAACTGATTATGATGATGATGATGATTATGATGATGATGATGAGTATGATATGACTATGGTGAAATATGGCGATTGTGGTGATGATTGCCATGATCGTGGTGGTGGTGATGATGGTGGTGGTGGTGGTGGTGGTGATGATGATGATGATGATGATGATGATGATGATGATGATGATGATGATGATGATGATGATGATGATGATGATGATGATGATGATGATGATGATGATGATGATGATGATGATGATGATGATGATTTACCAATAAGACGAACTGTTATCCTCACGCATAGATACAACTGAGTAAGATGTAGGTCTAGGAATGATGACGAAAGGAAACGTAATCGTTCATTGATTACACGCCTTGGTGAAGAGTTGTCATCCAGGCGTACATAAATTACGACCCGAGTCATGGGTCCTGACGTTGAAGAATCTATTCCGGTTGCAAAAGGAAAACATACCACCCGCAATAAATCAACTAACTCTGCAAAGCAGTGATGACTTTTGATTTTAATTCCCAGTATCACTCCCGTCTTTAAATCACTCAACTGGGTGAAAAACCCCGAGCGCTGGAAATCCCTGAACGCATCCACTTCAAAGTCCTATCGCTAACCTACAGCCCTCTACAGTGCTTCTAGCCCAAGTACCTTCGCCAGCTCTTCACCATCCAGCCACTCCACTCCAACCGATCATCCTATATATCACTCTCTCTCGTCCACCATTCACTTGTCTCTCTGATCTCAGTGGAAACCTTCGACATATTTATATAACCCTTCTGACAAGACGCAGCGCTCATAAATGCGCTCAGCTTTAGAAATCTAAAACCCTTTAGAAATTTGGAATTTACGATTTTGCACTCAAAGACTTAAATTTCCGTTGCATAATATCACGTACGTAGACTATATAGGTAACTGTTCTTTTGAATATATTTATAGGCCTATATATATATATATATATATATATATATATATATAAATATATATATATATCTGATTTTTCTTTAATGTTTCTTTCTATCTGATTCATTTATAATCTCATGCGAGAATAGAGGCTACGCTATAATGCAACTTTTTAGATACTGTAACTATATGTAATTGGCTTGTGTTCTTAATATGTAATGCATACATATATCCTATATTGAAAAAATATGTATGTCATATGATAGAAGCTATATAACTTCTTCCCCGAGAAGATGCTTGGTAAAAAGGCCAAGGGTTCTTCAGAAGACAGATTTAAAACGACAGAAGCGAGGCTGCAGAGCGGAAGCATGTGATGCTGCATAGCAATCGCCTGCCTTCCTTATCTCTAACCACTCGTCGCCATGGGAACATCAATTATAAATTCATTTTCCGTAAGATGCCAACATCCATAAAAATTCCCACAACTGCACTCCAATCTAAGATCCCTTTAATCGTGCTTACACTAATGCGTGCTGTATACGAAGACTGACATATAGTATTTATAGCTGACACGTAAAATTAAATCGAAGAGGCTGTATGGATTCAACGGAGAAAACTATAGCTACATTTACAATCTATTCGTGACACTTTCTTTTGCATGAGTGGAGCAAACAGCTTCTTGACTAGTACCCAAGTGTACAGCGACGCTCATATGCACTCATATAATCGTAATTTTTGCCAAATATAATTAGCCCATGCCTTGGGGTGCAAGAGAGTCCAGTGGTTAACGTCAATTAATCAATCAAGCAATTAAAGTTTATATAGCGCCCCTTCAAGGTCTCTATTCAGAGGCGCTCAGCGTGTTCAGAAGATGGGGTTTAAAACTTCAAATTCCCACCAGGGCACAAATTTGTTCGGGATTTCGTTTTACTTGGGCCTATTCAGAGTGGCGCTATATGAATTTTATATGATAATATTCTTTATTAATTCAAACTGACAGACGCAGTAAGATTACATTGAAACATGACAGTACAATCAAATCTTAACTAAACACACGGTTTGGCTGGACAATTTGACTTAATTACGACCCGAAGAAGAAGAAAAAGAAGAAGATCAGTTCCTTAAGCGTTAGCCTGAAAGGTTGTCATGGGTATGAAATGTTATCGATTAAATTTTGCCTTACCTTAATAGGGCACGTGGTCAGTCCTCTCCAGCACCGTCGGATCTGACCACCGACAGTGATTGAACCCCGATCTTTCGGTCGACAGTACAACACACTAACCGCTAGACTATCTTGCCCCCCTTCATTACAGATACGCGTGCATATGAGCATTAGTAAACCTCCTGTGTAGAGACCAACCAAAAGCACTGATCTAATGCATTATTCTCTACTGATATCAACACATGCATATCTGTTCTATTTACCTCCCGTTTGATGTATTAACGAGTATTATGGCATAGCATTAGAACCCCGTAGGGTCTGTCGGGAGACTTTATGTTGTCCGGCTGCATATCTTAGAGAGTCAATGACTAGGATTCCTTGGCAACGTTCATATAAACAGCAGAAGACTTACATGTATTATCGCCCATCGTCAGTTGCCGCCGCAGCCCGTATCTTACTGAGCACACCGTTGGAACCAGGCTTTAGTGCATTCGTACTTTCAGTGTTTGTGTTTCTTAAGTCCTTCTGATTAACATTCGAGAACGACGGAGACATACACTTGGAGCGACAAAGACACGTACAGTTGTAGACCGACAACCACAGACATACACACACAACTACATAAACACACATTAACCAGGATATATATATATATATATATATATATATATATATATAGAGAGAGAGAGAGAGAGAGAGAGAGAGAGAGAGAGAGAGAGAGAGAGAGAGAGAGAGAGAGAGAGAGAGAGAGAGAGAGAGAGAGAGAGAGAGAGAGAGAGAGAATCGAAATGACATTAGAAACATATGGACTCTTATACGTTCCATTATTAAAAAGGATGAACAAAATGTCAAAATAGAATCTCTTAAAACTAATGGAACTAATACTACAAATTCTTATGACATAGCAAATATATTTAATGAGTATTTTTCAAATATTGCTCAAACTTTATCTGATAAAATTAAGCCATCTATAAATTCATTTAGTAAATATTTAAACCCTCCTCTCCCTTGCTCCTTTGGAGTAATTCCTACCACTGCAGAGGAGCTACTCATGCTTAGCCATTCCTTCCACCCTACGCATAGCACTGGTATTGATGATCTAAATCCTAAAATTGTTACTGCCTCCTTTTCGTTCATTGCCCCTGTACTAGCCGAAATTATAAACTGCTCTCTTATCTCAGGTGTTGTTCCTCAAAAAATCAAGATAGCAAAAGTTATACCAATTTTTAAAAAGGGTGAAAAGGATGACCCAACAAATTACCGACCAATTTCTATCCTCCCAATTTTTTCAAAATATTATGAAAAGATTATGTATGACAGACTTAATACATTTCTTGTAAAGACTAACAGTTTGGGACCATCTCAATATGGTTTTCGGGCTGGCCTTTCACCGTCCATGGCCCTAATGGAGATGTATGAAAAAATATCTACTTCCTTTGAAAAAAATGAATACTCCATTGGTATATTCTTTGACATTGCTAAGGCTTTTGATGCTGTAAATCACAATATTCTAATTCAAAAATTAACAACTTACGGAATTAGAGGGATTCAGTTGGACTGGTTTAAGAGTTATCTTACTAATCGTTCCCAATGTGTATCTATCAATGGTATTATATCTCACTTTGAATTAATTAAATATGGGGTTCCCCAAGGATCAATTCTTGGGCCCCTACTTTTCCTTGTGTATGTAAACGACCTCCCCAACACCTCCTCTATTCTATCCTTCATTTTATTTGCCGATGATACAAATGCTTTTTACTCTAACAGATCCTACCAATCTCTAATCCAGACTGTTAACGCTGAGTTGATGGCAGTGGCGGATTGGTTTGCTGCAAATAAGCTTTCCTTAAATTTGCAAAAAAACTAATTTTATTATATTTAGATCCCACAGGAAAATGTGCCCCCAAAATATTGCTGCATTTGTAAACATAAACGATATTCTAATCTCTCAAGAAAATTCCACAAGGTTCCTTGGTGTAGTTGTTGATAGTCATCTAACGTGGAAAGAACACATCAGAATTATAACGGCCAAGGTTGCAAAAAATGTTGGAATACTTGGTCGAGCATCATTTTTACTTCCCCTCTGTATTCGCCTTACTTTATATTACTCTTTAATTTATCCGTACTTGATGTTCTGTAACATGATACGGGCCTCTACGTATGAATCCAGAGTAAAAAAACTGGTGACGCTACAGAAAAGAGCAATCCGAATAATTGCTGGGGTACCTTACTGTTCACATACTGACCCTATTTTTGTAGAACTTAAACTGCTCAAATTCCATCAAATAAGATACTTTCAGACAGTCATCTTTATGTATCAATTCACCCATGCCCTCTTACCCCCAAGGTTTACTCACTATTACAACATTGGTGCTGAATATCACTTTCATAATACCAGAGCAGCAAAATCCTATCGCACTATTTTTGCTAGATCAAATATTCGCCGTTTCTCAACTAAATACAATGGTCCCCTGATCTGGAACTGTGTTCCCACAAATATTCAACTGGTCCCAAATCTTCATCTTTTAAAAAAAACTATTGCGTTCTCAATTAACGGATGGATTAATTAATGACAATTCATGGAACTGTTTTAAACTGGATTACATGCCGTCTTGCAACTGTTAATCTAAGACTACAATGTTCATAATCAAATCACTGTTCACTGTTTTTGTATGCTTATGAATACCTCTGTTTAATCACTTAGTTAAGCTTATCACTGTGTATCTCAATCGAACCTCTATCTTCAACGTAATTAACTTACAAAATTGGGTGTCCCTATTAGCGGGATTTCCATCCCTTCTGGGCCTTCCCTTTGTCAACGTTTTCTTGTAACATAATGTTGAACTGATGTATGTTATATCGTTGCAATAAAAATTGATTGATTGATTGATTGATATATATATATATATATATATATATATATTATATATATATAGAGAGAGAGAGAGAGAGAGAGAGAGAGAGAGAGAGAGAGAGAGAGAGAGAGAGAGAGAGAGACAGACAGACAGACAGACAGACAGACAGACAGACAGACAGACAGACAGACAAACAGACAGAGACAGAGAGACAGAGACAGACAGACAGACAGACAGGCAGACAGGCAGACAGACAGACAGACAGACAGAGACAGACAGACGGAGACAGACAGACAGACAGAGACTGTGGAACTAAGTAGGCTTATAAGGTGCGCAGAAAGCGATGGTTAGACACAGAAACAGGGATAAGTGCAAGACGAAGAATGACAAAGGACGAGATAAGACAGACAGAGGCACGAAGAAGCAAATAGTTGCGTCTAATCTTATCGTCTAGACGAACCTATTGTCGTAAGCAACAAGCCAAAATATTCGCATATGATGCAAATGTATGCGAGGAACGTATAGGCCTACTGATTTCTTGTTGCGGACAGTATCGCATTCAAGATCATCAGACTGACACTTGCCTAATATAATGTCAGCATAGGTTTTCGTCACAACCCCGACATACTTCAGGAAGTTCTGTGTCCCAGTTTCAAGTCAGCTGGGTTGCAATGGCGATGGTCGTTGCGTTCTCAAGAATGTGGAGATATGCAGGTGCCACGCTGTCGCACGTCAACGTCCTTCAATAAACAGTCTTCCATTACAGTTACGTATTGTGGCCGTTGACTTTTGTACATCGTATATTTGCCAAATGTCTTACACTTGTTTAGATCAGTAATGGTACAGCGGTCTCTGAGGTATGTAAATTGCGCCATGTGAGTGTTTTGATACCTATATACATACATGCATATATACATACATGCATGCATACATACATACATAAATACATACATACATACATATATATACATGCATACATACATACATACATAAATACATACATACATACATATATATACATGCATATATACATTATACATAGATACATACATACATACATGCATATATATACATGCATACATGCATGCATACATGCATATATATACATGCATACATGCATTTGCATACATATATACATAAATACATGCATACATAAATAAATACATACATGCATACATACCACACACATATGCATACGTACATACATGAATGCATAAATAATGTAATTTTGTGGGTAGACAAATGGAAGTGTTTGATGAGACGAGTTCTGTAAGTATACGAATCGGAGATTATGTTAAATGACGTTGCGTTGCTAGCGTGACTTAGACGGAGAGGAATAATGTTATTCTGGTCGGTGAGTGTAGAAATCCAAACGATGAGATGGATGAGGGTCAATATGAACTACGAAGTCTTCGTCCAACTAATCTTCTGTGACTCGCTTTTGAAGTGCGACATCAGAGTACATCAGACCATGTTCTCTGTCTGGTGTCTCTGTGTATGTGTCTGCCTATCTGGCTGTCTGTCTGTGCGGTCGTCAGTGTCTGTGAGTGTTTGTGCACTCGGATGCTGTCGAGTGTCATGACGTGTGTGTGTCACTGGGTGTCATTCGTTAGTCTGATATCTCATAATCGCCGACTGGAAATTAGAGTCGACACGAAAGGCAGCGATGCGTGACAGCCTACGCTTCATCATGTTTTGCACTCGGACACCAATGACCCCCGCCCTCCTCCCTTTGGCTATCGACCTCGAGGGGCATCGCCAACCGCCGATCAATTGATGCCAATCGCTATGCCACACGCAGACTCGTGGCATAAATATGTTTATGCCTGTCAACGTAGTATAGACTTTATATATACACTATATATATATATATATTATTGCCGTTATATATATATATATACATATAAACGCGCACAAACAGCGCGTTTCTTTATTGTTTCTTTATTTCTTTATTGTTTTCTTTCTGACAGTCAAATTTCTTACAGTCAATTGATCAATGCACTACCCCCCCCTCTCTCTCTCTCTCTCTCTCTCTCTCTCTCTCTCTCTCTCTCTCTCTCTCTCCTCTCTCTCTCTCTCTCTCTCTCTCTCTCTCTCTCTCTCTCTCTGCGATATATATTTCTATATGACTAGATATGAAGCAAGTATACGCTCAGAGTCATCATAGCAGATTTACATTGAGTGTGCGTGAGACAGAGAGATTGCCTCCGATTGATCAATTGATATATATATATACAATATTATACATATATATATATATATATGTATAATTGAATATATAAAAATATGACGTCTCTTGCCAAGCTCTCTGCGCTTCGTATATATTTGAAACACATACAAAAGAAAAAGAATTAGGTCAAAATCGACACTGCACTTTGGCCCACATCCATGGGAACGTACTTTGTCCCCAGTTGCTGATCTAACAAACTTGCATATTGACAGCAATACTTATAAAGAGAGACACACAGGCAGAGAAGCACACAGACAAGCACGCAGACAAAGACATGTACACAGAAAGATGCAGAGTCAGCGATAGGGAGTGAAACACAGATTTTAAGAAAGTGGAATGAAATACTAAAGACGGACACTTTGAAAAAGAAAAGAAGGTAGAAATAAGAAACATAGAACTAAAGAAATAAAAATATAAGAAATGAAGAGAGAAAGATTATAAGGGAAATAAATAAACAAAAATAAATAAAAACAGAATGTGAAAACGATAGAATGAATGAGAAATAGAAACTACAATTTGTTCTGATAGGCCATACATAATGTCTGTATGTCTTAGAAAAGTTTTCCACTTCTGATCTCCTCTGACACTAGACTACGTTTATCGCCTTTGGAAATTCTTCCTCTTTTCCTCAAAGCCACTCCTTATTACTTCTACAATAAATACATGGGAAGGGGTGAATAGATGAATGATAGATGAATGGTAACACTCTTGCTCGAAGAACACAAGATCTTGAGAGACGCGGTTCGATACCCGTAAGCTCCATATAGGTCGACTCAGCCTTTCACTCCCTATGGGACAACTGTAAAATGAGCATGCGCCTAACAGGCTTCCAAGCCATGTGTTATATAAGATCCTGAATCTTGTGCCGTTTCATTGTTACTCACTGTCAGTGAGCTTGTCGATAAATATGAATATAATACATAAATATTCCAAATTCCATCGATACAGATATTTTGCTCCAACTTAGCGTAGACAATCGTCAAACTAGCTTCCTGAAGTCAACCGAAGCGTTTTCATCGCACTACATTTTACGAATAACAGTATAAATATGTTAAATTGCGCTCACATCAGTCTTTCTGTCTCACAAACGCATAAACGTATTCGTTACTGTTGCATCTTTATGGCATTGATGAAACGATGGGTTTTAAAAGACCATTTGAATCACTAAGCTTCACTGACACCTAACCAAGATTGGCCATTTGAGAAAATAGATGAGAGGCGATAGTGAAACACACTCGTATCAGCAGCCATTATAAGAACCATAACCAAAAAGAAATATCCGTCGTCTTTCTTCGTGTATCCGTTTTAGTAGGATGTTACGATTCCTTACAGTCTCTGGCAGTGATATATATTGTCATCAAATTATATATCACACATGTCACGGTGTCTGGATAATTATATTAGTGTATTATATATAATAGGCAAATGCTCTTAGACTAATGTCTAACTACACCAGATAACTTAATGCGGTAGCCACAAAGCGCGTTTAATGTTATCTACAGCCAGACAATAGTTAAGTGATCGTAAAAGACATTATGGATTTGGTTTATCAGACAGCATATGCAATTAACTAGATAGCGTCATAGCATAAAGATCTAATTAACCTTCGAACTTTCATAAATGATTTTCCGGTGTTGCTGTTCACGATGTTTTTGTCTGTTGTTTTGTTTCTGTTGACGTTCAATAGTCTACAGGTGTGTCTGTATCACTTACCTTGTAATGTAATGTATGTTTCTCTTTATGTATCTATACACACGCTGCAGTACCTGTTAAAAGCTCTGCGCTTGATAGCCAAAGTGGCGCCTTCAGTTCATAAAGAAAATAAGTTCACCTGTAGGCAGTGGCGTAGAGGAGGCAACTCCGGGAGGCATCCAGGTGTAGTGTGGTTTGGGGGAGGGGTACTTGGGGGTGCAGGGGTATAACCCACGAAAAATGTTTGAAATCTCAATCGCTCGTACGTAAATTTTGGTGTAGGTTGAAGCCCTGTAACTGCTGCCTAAATCCATGTATTTCATCATTCACGTCTATGTCACTTACTTTTTCAGCCTGCGTGATGCTAACAGTGGCGAAGCCCCAGCCGCCAACGGTTTTTAAGCGTGCAGAACATCAATATGTGCATGTGTAGATTTTAAGAGCAGGAAATTGTGAGAAATTTACATAATTCTTCTATTCCCATGCAGATTTACTTGTATTACGGGCGATGAAGGCCGGGGCAAAGCCCCGGAACTTACGGAAGCTTTGAAATTTCGATCATTTTGTTTTTAACAGTCAAGCTCCACAGACCATTGGCAAAATCCTTGTCATATAAATATATCCATTATATAAAAAAGCAAGAGGAGACAATTACAGTACTGCCTTCTCTTGCCTCATATTGGCTACGCCTATACCTGTAGGGATATAACTGAAATCCATTGAGTTTGAAATTATAATTTTAGATAATAAATAATATTTTAAATTATTAACTATAGCTATAAAAATTATATATTAATGTTATATTATTATTTTAATGTACTGCATATATTAGAGTCCTATATTGAACTTTAGGCTTAAGCTTATGATTATATTAGTGCGCAGGCTAAAGATGACGTTAATCTGTCGTTGTGGCTGCAGCCGTCTTTTGATGGAATGTTATTGCGTATGGGGAGTGGACCAGAGGGAGAAACAATTCTCATTCGTTTTCGACTGTTGCCCGATCTCTTCCGATCTTTTCCGATTTCTTCCGAACAATTCCTGCTAACAATCGACGTTGTGCTTCGGACGTTTAATCCTTTTGCGTTCCTCTCTACAAATAGAAGCAAATTGTAGCGCATTTTCTTGTAATTCGGAATTTATCGGCCCGCAATACGATCCATTTAATTAGAAAGAATACAACAGAAGGTTTTAAGCCTTTACCAATATAAATTGAGTACTTAAATATAGAACAAACGTAGCATTCAAAAAGAATGTTCCTTGTACGCAAATAGTTTGTTCGTTTCTTTGTCAATGAAACCAGCGATTATTCTAAAACGACTTTAAGTTTAATTGGTAATAAATATGCTGACAATGATTAGTATTTGCAGCCATAAACTCGTATTTAAGCGATGCAGGAAACTAAACGATTCTTCTTTATGGCCATAAACGTTCAGAAATTAGCCTGACCCTCGTGAAGCCCTAACACCTGGGACAGTTTTTGAGCCTCACACCTCTGTCCCCCGGGATCTAAGCCAGGTTGACAACTGTGACAACACTTTTACCCCTTAACGCTTCTGAACGTTTTTCCTCCAGCGATTAATTACTATAATTAGATCATGTATGCACTTTCACTAACTTTTCGCTCGTTTTACACAATGAAGGGCATACTAATTGTAAGCTTGCCTTGTGCTCTTTTAGGAGTTCTTTTAATTTCTAATAAAGACGGGAATAAGACGTGATTAAATGTCCCCAACCTCTGTCCACTTTCTAAGGACATGATTCTTACTTCGAAAGATCTTCACATATCCACTTGGTGGCTAGAGTGATGTCCGGTCTTCTACCACCTACCACCTGCGTTGAAGTGTCGCAATTCAGCTACTCTGAACATTGTCGGCTCTGTCGACTCTACATGGGAATCCTTTGGTTGAGCTCAGCGTGTTTTTATGTATTTCGGATATATTTCCATTTATCCGAACAATGTTTGATTTAACATCAGCGTGGCTATGTGTATAATTACAATATAATATTCTTCGAGCAGAAGTACACAGAGACGGACTCTGAATTAACCTTGCCCTGGTTGTGACACGAATAAAAACTGTACGGAGAGGAGGGTTTTCTCTTGGGTTGGATTAGTTATCTGAATGCACTTCCTTGCTTGATCATATCTGTCCCCTGTATTAAATCTTCATTGTCTTTCCGATCTCTGCCTATGTGTGACCCGTCTATTCCAGCGTCCTTATCATTCATGTGGCGCCTCTTTATCTGTCTCGTCAGCCTGGTTGTCTTGATGCGAGGATTTACGGATAGGTGACACTGACACACTGTCATCGATTGATGCATTGTGCATTGTTATAATGTGTATCATGATGTCTACGACTTTATATATATATATATATAATATATATATATATAATATATATATATATATATATATATATATATATATATATATATATATAGAGTAGATTATGAATAAAACCTTTATCATTAGTTAAGATTAAAACATCTCCAGACATTCTATGCCGCCATCTGTACTGCTTGTAAATTAATCGGTGGAGCTAATTAGTTCCTTCTGGATCCTGTGGTCCCTTCTGGGTCCTATGGTTCCTTTTGGGTCCTATGGTCCCTTCTGGGTCTACCATTTGTCACCCAATATCCTACTCATCCTGTTCATCCTAGGCCTACTTTAATTTGTAGTTTGTAAATCTGTTGAGTTAGAAAAGCGAAGGTAAATGAATAATAATATCATAATCAGTTGCCAGATAGGAAATGGAATTCCATTCCATTGTATTTACTGAATCGAATTGCATTATATGATTTCATATTATTGGAGGTATAGCATTGTTTGGTATTGTATGGTAATGTGTTGTATTGTATTGTTTTTCAAGATTTTTTATTCTATTGTATGTTTTTGCATTGTATCGTGTCACAATATCATATCGATTAATTTATTGTGCTGCATTGCATTGAATTATATTGTTCATAGCCGTTATGCATCGTGTTATTGTGTTGTTCGCACATGAAAAGTCACACAGAAATGCGAATCTGAGTCGTAGTTAGTCAGTCGTCAGGTGAAATGCGGAAAAATATCGACGTGTTTGAAGCCAATGAAAAATAGTGGATTTTGAGACGTTTCTTGAGGGAAGAATAAGAGAGTTCGAGCATTGGATGAGCATTAAAAGTTGATTCCATTCCTTTGGGGCAGAAACATAGAAGAGACTAGGGCTGATGCCTATTTTTCATCGTGGCTTATCCAACATATCCGATTATTGCAAACGGCGGGGCTAGTTGTAAGGAGAGACAATAATTATAGTGTTTGAAGCTAGAGGAATTGCTCGTAGTAATAATTTTATTGTTCAGACAGGCCAGTATAAATCTTATTAAGCTAATGATGCAACTGACCGTGTAGGGTAAATAAGTTTGGACGACTAGTTGCGCGCAGTACCGCCATAGCTAGGGAATTTAGGATGCGTTGAAGCCTGTTGCGTTCAAGATCTGAGATACATGAATCCTTGAAGAGGCAACAATGTTAGTGTCTGGATACACGTATTACACATGGATATATGCAAACCCGAACTGTCATAATCAAGACGAGAGCAGACTAGAGAGCAGGCTATGGTTTGTGACTTTTATGGCATTATTTGTTATATGCGCTGATAACCCTATCACCATCAACTCTGGCCAGCCACAATACTTAAAATCAGCTCTTATTCCCCAGTCTTATCATTATTCAACGAGGTCATCTGATTATCTTTGGTCATTCATAAACAAGGAACTGTTCTTAGTGAACGAGCTTTTTTGGTTACTGGACCTAGTTTGTTGGAACTCTCTCCCTGTGTCTGTGCGCTCTGCTCAGTTGCTGGTGTCATTTCGTTCTCAACTTAACCCTTACCTCCTTCAAATTGTTTATCCACCATAGTCTTCCTCTTTGTCTTACGAACTGATCTTCTAGATATTGACCTGATTACAGCTCATGGTTTTGGTGCGCCATCGTCGATGCCCTGTGCTTTAGACACCGGCGCAATAGACGTTACTAATTACAAATTACATCAGATAGTTCATTCTTGTAAACGTGTATTGTCTCATATGTCTCTGAATATGAATACCGTTCCGATTACGTTTGAGAGTACTTGATCTACACACGCATACGATTACACCAGCCTCGACGAACCTATATTCCAGTCTTCTCAAGCGTATGACAACTGTGTCTGCTCGATACTAACCATTATAAGCGAACCCGACCTTCATTTCGGACTGCTACTGCTTGCTACCTTTTGATCCCCTGCATCTTACGTGCTGCCACTCTTAGGCTTAGCTAACCGGCGCCTAAAAACTACCTGTTTGATGCTGATTGGTCGCAATTTTGGAGGAGTAATTTCAGTTCCTTTTTGTGGCGATGTAGATAAGCCTAGCTGAATAACTCCAACGAAACAACTGCTTCACCATGTAAGGGTGCGTTTATCTCAAGGACATCTCGACATAACATCTTTGGTAATCAATCACTCTATAGGCTATCTATCGTTTGCCCGTATTCAGAATTGGCATCGACTAAGCATAGATCGGGCGTTATATAAATTCAGGAACATAAACGAATATGGTCTGGCTCTTGCTCTAGTTTCGAAGTAAAATTTACAGGTAGGTTTATGCAAAACCGAGACTTCCATCTAGACTGAACGTGTCTTTCACCGCTCTTAGCATCCCGTCTCTCGATCTGGTTCTAAGAATTCGCCTCAGAACTTATGCAATCGATTTTCCCATGACTTCCAATCGACCGATGATGACGACGTTATTCTCGTCCAAGCACCGTTCTAATCTCGCGAGATTTGAAGCGCCTCGCTTACCCTTCCCTGAGATTAAGCTGTTGCCAGCCAGAGCGTATACGTGAGTTTTTGTGTGTAGCGCTCGTATAAAGGCCATGAATCTAAAACAGCGTTCAGCCTTTATGTATAATTTATGTATAATGCGTCTGCCTGTACGATTTATACATTTGATCAGTTCTGAGGACGGTTGTAAAGAAATGTCGAATGCGACCATGATCTATATTTCTTATATGTTTTGATGTTAATCTGGTAAATGCAGGGTATTGTGCCAGTTAATAATCGTTTATAATTGTTTTTGCATCAATAATTCTACTTTCTATTTATCTGATCTTCTTCTGGAATCTTCTGAAATGTTAAACAATCACCTGATTTGATTTAGAATAAACTATCTGTCGGCAATTTCGAAGAAGTGCAGAAAGCATCAAGCGACAACCACCGTATGTTGCTCGTTTTCGGCTGACAAGTGACGATGATGAGCAGCAACAGGAAGTGGAGGAGTGGCGGCAAGATGAGGAACGGCTGGAAAAGTATGCAGAAAATGGTATTGTCGTGCAAGAGGAAAAGGGGAAGGAAGGCGAAAAGAAGGACGGCGGGTTACCGCTGGAGAGAGGGATGTTGTATGAATGAGCTGGAAGGGGTGGATTTCTTTTTCCAATGCCAAATCCGGGACTCCACCCGTGACTGAACTGAATTTGCTGGGTCTCTAGCAAAGTCGTCTGCGCGAAAAGAAACAGGACGCAAAGCCACGATGACGTCATTTCCTCTTGGAAGAATGGACTCTAAAAAAGTTAACACGTTATTTATTAACATGCATGTATAGTAGACTACTTCTTAACCAAAGTAACAGAATTAAACTTCTGTGAAGTAGCTTTATCTGTAGACCTATTTATTTATACAACGAGCAGCGCCGGATTCAGACTTGATGAGGCCCTGAGCTATATAAAGCTTGGAGGCCCTTGTTAAAAAATTACACCAGAATGTCTCACAAAACTTGCAACATATAACCTTTTAATTATTTAACAGCAAGGCATTTAAAGTAAAATTTCAAATTATTTTCAAAAGAATGCATCTACTCAGGCGAGAAGGAATTTGCTACAGAAGCCTACAGTACACTTAAAATTTAGAAACGCCGCCCAACAAATTCTGAATTGTTTAGGACCTGCAGATTGTGAGGCCCTAAGCTGTAGCTTTATAGCTTACGGCCTTACGCCTAAATCCGGCACTGACCATGCACAAGTCATTGCATTCAGTTACCAAATGGTCGGTCAACTTTGTAGCCATAATTATAATAGGCATATCAGTAAGAACTATCTTGATTCCATACGGTTTTCACTCCACTGATATCTGGAGTATTACGATTACTATTAGGAAATTTAAATTCGCAGATATAAGTATTGGTATATGTATCATGGTCTCGGTATATAATATATGTATATAAAGGGCTTCTTATGCATACATAAATGCATACATACTTACACCGATATACATGCATACATAGTCCTACCCAGGGTGAGAATTGTCGGGGTTTGGGAATTCAACCCCCGGTCTTTCTTAAGACCCCACAGTTAAGTCTTCATTGCTCACTCCAGCGGGTCGTTTCCAACCCCTTCAGTTGTGCTAGTGTGATTTAGCATTATTTGACTCTGAGTCTCTGACAAAGGGAAGAAATTTCCATGGTGTATCATGTATACATTTTTTTAATTTCCTCACATAGGACAAAGGAATTGATTTTGATTCGACTCTGACTTGCAAAACTGCTAGCGTTGACATAAGCTACTTTCAAATTTCGTAGACATCGTTGACATCAGTTTTCAAATTACGGATAAAATGTTCAACCCACAGTCTTTTTTCTACAATTCCCACACTGGTCCTACCTACATACACATACATCTGGTGGTTGGTCCTGTGGTATGGAACGGGCTACATCTGGAGCTGCGTCCCTCCCTAAAACCAAACATGAGTCTTTCTATACTGCGTTAAACACTGTTCTTTATGTTCGTGCTGGAGTCGGCCCGTCTCTGAGTAGTCCCCTTGAAAGGGCGCTATATAAATGCTCAAATGAATGAATGAATACATACATACACCCACATACATACATAAATACATACATACATACATACATACATACATACATACATACATACATACATACATACATACATACATACATACATGCATACATACATACATACATACATACATACACACATACACACATACATACCTACATACCTACATACCTGCAGTTCCTCGTGTCAGGACAACTATGGCTCAGTCCAGGTCTTTTGCCTGCATAGGTCCCTCACTTTGGAACCGACTTCCTCCTTCTGTCCGCACCACCATTCTCTCTGGTAGCGTTGCTTCTTCCTTTTCTCACCTTAAATCCTGCTTTTTCTCTCGGGTCTCGCGCACTGGGAGCGCCTCTGAATGGTATATACCGCGAGAGGCGCTTTATAAATGCCCATATACAATACAATACAATACATGTATATAATCACTTTCAGTTATCTATTTGATTGCTTAGCTGAGTTTGAAATGAAGATCAGATCAGAATTGGATTAAGAAGTTTACACCTCAGTATGTTCGACTTAAAAAGCAAGAATGGTCAAATGTCCATTACGTGACACTGACTCCGTCACACGTGAGTGGCCTCTGTGGTCTTAAGAAAGAGAATAATTTAGTAAACCGTTAACATGCATCTCTTTAATCTAACCAAATTATGATATCGAAGAGTATACGGACTCCACATCTACTGTATATGAGCAACTATTTAAATTCTTAGCTCCAGCTCACCGAGTCTCCAGCGCCGGCCTTAGAGGCGTGCGAACCGAGAGGTCATATTAGGGAGTGGAGGGAGCCGAAAATTAACATGAACAAGACACCCTAATAATAATAACAATGAAAAACAATTTGACTTGTGTCATGGGGAGGGGGCCGTACAGTATACTCTGCAAAAAGCACGAAATATCCTAAGGCTGGCACTAGAATCACCTTCTATATATTATTATTACTTTAACTGTGCATTTATTTGACAATATGTTATTAATATTCAAAGTTGAGTCTCAATGACTATTTAAAATAATTATTTGTATTGTTGATATAATCATAGAGCTCACCCAGCAAAACTGACTCCGCTAATGTCAACTGCACTGGAAAACGATGCTGTAATTAGCTGTAACTCTCTGCGGTTTGCCAGACTGTTCCAAGTAAACGAATAATATACATGACTACATGATACATGCATGCGGATGCCAGGGCTTGTCTCGTCAACATGCCATAAATGTTTCATACACAGCTGGAAAATTTCTTAATAGTTTTTATTTTGACAGTTAACAACATCTCTTTCCTAACTCAGAGAGAGGGATATATATATATTACTATTTAGAGAGAGAGAGAGAGAGAGAGAGAGAGAGAGAGAGAGAGAGAGAGAGAGAGAGGAAGAGAGAGAGAGAGAGAGAGAGAGAGAGAGAGAGAGAGAGAGAGAGAGAGAGAGAGAGAGAGAGAGAGAGAGAGAGAGAGAGAGAGAGAGAGAGAGAGAGAGAGAGAGAAGAGAGAGAGAGAGAGAGATGGGAGAGACAGACAGACAGAAATAGAGAGAGAGGGACAAGACATATGAGAAAGAGAGAGACAGACTGACAGGCGGACAGACAGACAGAGATCGGGACATAGGGACAGATAGAGACAGAGACAGAGACAGACAAGAGAGAGACAGAGACAGAGACAGAGACAGAGACAGAGAGACATAGACAGATAGACAGAGATAGGGAGAGATCCATATATGTACATAGCCCTAAATGCATACATATTTGCAACTACATACATGCATAGTCCTACCTACATGCGCATACATAAACACAAATGTATACATACATGTACTTACGGTGTCATGCATATATACGTACATAAATGCATACATGCGGCCTAGACATATATTTGTATTATAGGCTTTACATATTACGTTCGTGCATGAAGGAGAGGTGTGTAGATCGAGACCGAGTAAAAGAAGGAGGAGGAGGAGGAGAGGAGAAGTGGAGAAGAAGAGGAGGAGGAGGAGTAGGAGGAAGAGGCGGAGTGACGAAAACGTACATCAGCAAAAGGTTAATAGCAATTGTAGTTAGGCTAGAGTTTATATAACGCAATTATTTCTAGTTTATTCTTGTGACGGGTAAACCTGTCTAGACGTGATATGTGGAAATGGAGATGTCATAAAGCGAAATGGTTCCGTTCCAATATTCATGACCGTCGTATTGTCATCTCTAATGGAATTCGACCTCACAGCAAAATGGTTCTGCCACTGGTCAGGTGTCAGGCCAGTCCAGAACATTCCTCTTGAGACGATAGCCAGAGGGCGCCCCTCAGAATTCGAAGACATGCGGGGATAAGCGGATAACTCCCCTCACTTCGTATACTCCTATGTCTGGCACTTTTTATCTGTTGTTGTCTACGTTTCTGCCCTCGTTCTCCTGTTTTTCCTGTTCAGTAGCATATATAGTGTTTGACTTCACCCGCCTCTTCTAACACCCTGCCTGTTCTGCCATCCCTCCACCACTGTTGTCACCCTTTATTATTTTTCCTCTTCTAGTCTCTGCTTCTTTTTTAATCCTCCCTGTGCTGCCTAAGAAATAGTGTCTGTAGACAGCATGCACCAGCGTTGCTAGACTGCTCAGTGCGCTCACAGTCGTTGTAACCAGGTGCCAGAAAAATGTGTAGCCTATAATTACTCCAAAATTACAATTTGTATAGCGCCTACGTTGAATTCTAACAGACGCTATATAATTAGCCCGATATATTATACATACATACATAAATACATACATAGGGGCCTACATACATACATGCATGGGGGCCCGTAGAGTAATGGATAACACACTGGCGTGAGGAGCAGTAGGTACCAAGATCGAACCCCGTAGATCCCGTTAGGTTCATTCAGCCTTCCACTCGCTAGGTGGCGGCGGTGGTTAAATGAATAGTAGGCCGTGAATGGCGCCCTGGTGGCTGTCGTATAAAACAGTTAGGCCCTACATTCGACTCCTGTAAAACTGTTATCATGTGCTTCTACTGTTTACATGTATGTAAGGCACCCTGCGCGGCTGCCGTTTCTACTATATCAGTCTATATACATGTATGTTCACTGTACAGCGCAGTGCGGTTATCAGGCGCTTAAATAAAGAAAAGATTATTATTATTATTATTATTATTATTATTATTATTATTATTATTATTATTATTATTATTATTATTATTATTATTATTATTATTATTATTATTATTATTATTATTATTATTATTATTATTATTATGCATACATACGTTTTATTAACAGCTAGCTAAATCCGTAACAGTTTGCTTCCAGACATTTCTCTTAAGTTCTTAACAGTGTTCATCCTCTTTTCATAATCCTCATCCTCAATGGACAATCCTCGTGCCCTCTTTTGTCCAGATGTCCTCTTACTCCTCTCGGTGTTGTCTCTTATCGTATTGCGTGTATGGCTGCATTTCTTTCTTCGTGTGTTCGTGCGTGCTATACGTCGACTTGTTCGGATGGCTGCCGTGAATGGATTTTTGGTTCAGCCTTCTGCTTCAATCAGTGTCTAAAAAGAAGGACTAACGCCTTTGAACATATAGATATAAACTAGCCTCATAAACTTACATATCGTCCACTAAAAGCAAAAATGTTCTAACTCTGAATTCGTCAATATCAGCCTAACCATAGCCTCGTTGAGTAAATTCATTTATCTTTCGTGCAAAAATGTTCCAGCTCTATAGCACATACCAGTACTGACATCTAGCGAAGCACTTTTGTTTCAACTGTGACTATTATTATATTCTATAGTGCGAATTTGTTCCAAGTGTAGATAGAACATTGTTGCATCAAATCATCAACATCCCGGATTAGGCTATTGAGAGCAATGTTGTTTCAACTGTAGTTGGAATATTTTTGCTCACCACTGATCAACTTCCGGCGGCTATTAACGATGATATTTTGTGATAATTTTGGTTAATTTTCGCGACAATAATTATTTTTTAGCAAGTTTCGAACAATGTCACGATCAAATAATTATAGGCAAAGCAAATTTAAAGCTTGTGAAGTGCTGCGACTGCTCATGCTCGATGAATCTGACGCAGGTAAGATTTATTTCATGCTTTTGATTTAATGAAACGCGAGTATCCGTAACTGCGGGCGATATTATGTGCTTGTCGCCACACGCTTGATATTAAATGTAATAATACCGAAATATATTCGCAAGTTACTCAAACATCGAGATATCGTTGGATTTGAAATATTTACTAGGAAACCTTAACGCAGAATCTGATGTTCACTTAATCTGGATCGCTCAATATCATCCCATCTGCTCACAATGACTCCTTCATTATTATGCACCAATGTTTCAACTCTGAATTTGCCAATAACAGCCTAACCATGGCCTCGATGAGTAAATTCATTGCTAATTACGGCTAAAATTAATGAGGGTTAAAGTTATGGCTTGGGTTTGGGCTACATAACCCAAACCCAAATTAACATTGAAGCGCATAACCAAGGTAAGATAAAATCATTATGGGACATAATTTACTCTTAAACAATATTGATCCAGATAACTCGGCAGTCGACGAAGATTACAAGCTCAGTGATGATGAGTCGAACGACGACGGTACGTGTATGAAACAGTCTGGACGCTCATCCCCTCCTGTTACCGACCACTTCACGCTTGCTGCATCGGCCACAGTAGACCAGCCTCAACCTGCTTTGCTGGCCACCGTCGACCAGTCTCTACATGCCCCTCTGGACAATGTCAACCAGTCTCTACATGCCATTCTGGACACCGTCGACCAATCTCAACCTGCTTTGCTGGCCGCTGTCGACCAATCTCAACCTGCTTTGCTGGTCGCTGTCGACCAATCTCAACCTGCTTTGCTGGCCGCTGTCGACCAATCTCAACCTGCTTTGCTGGCCGGTGTCGACCAGTCTCTACATGCCATTCTGGACAATATCAACCAGCCTCCGCCCCCAGTGTCTGCAATTGAAGACCAGTCTGAGTCTCAGCATAAGAAGACCCGGAAGCGTAAAAGAAATGAACTGGAATGGAAACGATTCGTGCAGAAAAAAGCTTACAATTGTGGAGAACAAGTTAAACGCAAGAAAAAAAATACCAATATGCCAGAGACCTCGAAGAGAGTAGTAAGAGGTATGTGCATGGCAGAAAAGTGCAGGAGAAAGTGTAGTACAAAAATTGATGAGCAGCAACAGGATAAGATAAACAAAGCTTTTTGGGAAATGGGTTTGAAGGAACGACGACATGATTTTGTTGGTAGCAATACTGAGAAGCAGGTTGTATCGACCAGAACCAAGCTGAATAACGGTGGTAAGAGTAAACCACGAAATCATTCATATTACTTTTTCTTGCCCAATATAGAGAACGAGAGAGTGAGTGTGTGTAAAAATTTCTTTCTAAATACGTTGGACATATCAGCCACAATGGTACGTGAAGCACACAAAATTGGCATTCGTGGCGCAACACCAGGCAGAGGTTCTGTAAATGAAAAACGAGGGGGTCATAACAAAACCAAGCCAGATTCCTTGGCTGAAGTCAAATTACACATTGAGTCATTTCCACACGTGGAAAGTCATTATTGTCGTTCAACCAGAGTGTGTAAGTATCTCGAGGGAGCTTTGACCATTTCTGCCATGTATCGATTATATAAGGACAAGTGCATGAGTGAGGCAAAAGAGGTCGTACACGAGAGTGTGTATCGATCTGTGTTTGTGAATGATTACAACCTAAGATTTCATAAGCCATCGAAGGACACATGTGATTCGTGTTGTAAGTTTGAGTTGCGCAAGAAGTCAAATGGAGGTGTTTTAGCAGCAGAGGAACAAGCGGAATACGCTGCACATATTCGAAGGAAAGAGCAAGCCCGAACGAGCAAGATTATCGATAAAGAAGGCACTTCTGATAGCAAAATATGCGCAGCAATGGACCTTGAACAAGTTCTTACCGTTCCGAAGTTATCAGTGGGTTCAGCATATTATTTGCGAAAACTTAGCATGTATAATCTAACTTTCTATAACTTGGGAACAAAGGAAGGGAGCTGCTACATGTGGACAGAGTCAGAGGCCGGAAGAGGAGCCAATGAAATTGCATCAGCTTTATACCATTGGCTGGTTGAAGAAGATAAAAAGGGCGCTGAGCAGATAACAGTATACAGTGATACTTGTGCAGGGCAGAATAGAAACAGGGTGGTGTGTAGTATGATAATTGTGTTTCTCAGCAGGAGTGTGAATACGCAAAAAGTCGAACAAAAGTACTTTGAATCTGGCCACTCGCAGATGGAATGCGATGCTATTCACAGCTCAATTGAAAACAAAGTTCGAAAGCGAGATATTCATCTTCCCAGTCAATACGAGGAGGCCGCACGTACCGCTAGACCAAAAATGCCATATAAAGTTATTTCTCTGAACAGAGAAAATATCTATGACTGGAGTGCAGTTAACACTGTGATGCGTGGCAACGCTTTTGCAGGCATCATAACAAAGCACTCTATCATCTACAGCCGAGACGATGCGCGCGATGTAGCAGTTTCGTTTTCCAACGAAATTGGAGGAGTGAGTGAAGCGGTTGTCTACAAGAAGAGGGGAAGGAATGTCAATTTCAGTAATATGGAGCTAACACACGCGTATACCGCACCACTGGGGGTAGACAAAAACAAGAAGGAAGACCTGCTCAAACTTTGCGCTTTTCTGCCAAATGATTGTAAACCGTTCTACGAGTCTCTCGCTGTTCGTAACTGAGGCAATTGAGCAAGAACAACATACTGGATAAATAATAACTTGGTTTTGCTTTTATGTGTAGTATCATCATTTTTCTGGTTTCATCACACTTAACAAAGCAACAAAGTTTATTTAGTTAGAATGTTTTGACTTTCAACTTTTAAGTGCAAAAATGTACCATCTAGAATGAATTGACACTTATATCAATGATGTGTTAAGTAATATTGATCAGACTATTTCATCTTGTTTTACTGAGGTTTTATGCATAATATTCAACTGTTGATTGTAGTCACTAATAAAATGACGATTTGCAATTTGGTATTGAAACTGCTTTTTGGATTCCTGAAAATAATGGTTTTCAGAGTTGGAACTTTTTTGCTCTAAGTAGACGATATATACACATTTATACATACTTAATTTTACGTACATAAATACATACAGATATACATATACATAGACATATGCATATGTGCTTATATAAATTCATACTTATGATCTGGGGCTGTGTTCCCACAAATATTCAACTGGTCCCAAATCTTCATCTTTTAAAAAAAACTATTGCGTTCTCAATTAACGGATGAATTAATTAAGGACAATTCATGGAACTGATTTAAACTGGATTACATGCTGTCTTGCAACTGTTAATCTAAGACTATAATGTTCATAATGAAAACACTGTGCACTGTTTTTGCATGCTTATGAATACCTCTGTTTAATCACTTAGTTAAGCTTATCACTGTGTCTCTCAATCGAACCTCTATCTTCAACGTAATTAACTGACAAAATTGGGTGTCCCTATTAGCGGGATTTCCATCCCTTCTGGGCCTTCCCTTTGTCAACGTTTTCTTGTAACATACCAATGTTGAACTGATGTATGTTATATCATTGCAATAAAAAAATTGATTGATTGATATTTTATAAATATGTAAATAACTTTAATTAAGTGTTGGCCTATATGTAGGCCCTGTAGTTCAATATAGAAATTGATATGCACACTTTAGACAGTAAACTTGATATGCAGTGCGTGTATACTGTATATAGATGCATTATATGCATGAATATGAGGGTGTATATATTCTTGTATGCATTATGTCAGCAACTCAATGTATATATAAACATGTACATTTAAGACTATTTCATATACCACATAGTATATATGTATAATTGTATAATGTATACATACACATGTAGAGAGAGAGAGAGAGAGCATGTACTATATATATATATATATATATATATATATATATATATATATATATATATATATATATATATATATATATATAAAGTATGTCGTTTTTTCGGATGGCGGCTGTTGGCCTCGGTGGGTGGAAACGGTGGCAGAGGGTGTGAATTACAGGGCACCGTTTCCCAACGGTCTTTTTCTACAAACGGTCTACGACATCTATATATATGTTACAGGCAATTCGTAAAACTAGGGATTTTGTAAAATCCCTGAAATTTTTAGGTACTTTGTAAAATCCCTGATTCACTCAGGCACTTTACAAAATCCCTGAAAAAAACAGGGATTTTGTCAAATCCCTGAAATCAGAAGACGAAAATTTGACAGATTGCCTGAAATGAAAATGACGAACATAATCGAAGTTTATTACGCAAACAAACCCTATTTTCAAGGGATCGACAGTTTAAGATGGTATTTTATTTTAAGTTTAGTTCTCATGTTGTACAACCAGGAATTTTGTAAAATGTCTGACAGTTTATTATGCATGTTCTTATTATGTTCTTCCCACCAGTATACGATCGCAATACAGTTATCTGATGTCACTAACCGTTTTAGGATGTAGTACTGTCTGTTGGTCTTTGTTGTTGTATCCTTCATCGCTTCTTTCAGCTCATCAATCAAATCGAAGTACGTTTCCTTCTTCATCAGCGCTGTTTTCTTATCATAACAAGCAACTGTTCCATGAATTTTACCTCTGTCATATTATGCTCACTATCCATTTTGTTTAGAACTGACCTAACCAAGGGATAACCAGAAATGAAATAGTTCTTGCTGGGTTTTAATTTATAGCAAGGGTAGGCTACTCGTCTGACCACAGTTAATCTCAGCCAATCGGAAAATATTTCGGTCAACTTCTAATTGTTGCGACGGCACATCAAAGAATTATAAGTAAATAGACAATCAAAGTTCTCTGAGTTCTGCGAAACAAATAGGGACAAATTTTTCAAACGGAAAGTGCAGTTGTCGAGCCGTATTGTTTACTAATTTGTGAAGTATCAACAACTTCAATTACCCTGCAACTTCAAAGTCTACTGAGTGCTGCAAGACAAATAGCTGCAAATTTTTCAAAGGGAAAGTAAAGTTGTCGAGCCGGATTGTTTATTAATTTGTGATGTATCAACAACTTCAATTAATTTGCAACTTCAAAGTTAAAATTTTTCAAAGGGAAAGTCAAGTGTCGAAACCATTCGAGTATGTCGTGTGACAACAAAAACTGATGTAGAACTTAACTTAAAATAAAATACCATCTAAAAATGGTAACGTTTGAAAATAAGACTTCTTTGCATAATAAACTGTCAGACATTTTACAAAATTCCTGGTTGTACAACATGAGAACTAAACTTAAAATAAAATACCATCTTCAACTGTCGATCCCTTGAAAATAGGGTTTGTTTGCGTAATAAACATCGATTATGTTCGTCACTTTCATTTCAGGCAATCTGTCAAATTTTCGTCTTCTGATTTCAGGGATTTGACAAAATCCCTGGTTTTTTCAGGGATTTTGTAAAGTGCCTGAGTGAATCAGGGATTTTACAAAGTACCTAAAAATTTCAGGGATTTTACAAAATCCCTGGTTTTACGAATTGCCTGTAACATATATACCTGCCGCCGCCACAATCCTTAATGAGACTGCCAACGACGCTTACTTTACGATACACGGTCACGCCGTGCATGCCGAAGACCTCATCCACCGACCCACCCATGGCACCCGATCCACCCACCTAAAACCCGCCCACAGTCGACGCTGTTTGACGCAGCGCCCTCTGCGGACCTGCTGATAAAATCATTCATTCAATCACAGTATAAATAATTACACAGTACGTCGACTCGCATTGCTAACTGTTGACTAGTTTTGGGGGTGACGCCATCTTGAAACAGAGCTTTAGAATTATAGATTTAAGCCTAATTAACGTTGAAAACAATATTGTTTATTCTAATGAAGTTCTCGATGTTGTTTTAACGTTTAAAAAATATTTTATTTGATGGATTCCGGTGTATCGGCGTGTAGTCTTCAATGTTGTTGTAACGTTTAAAAAATATTTGATGTGATTGTTTCCGGTGTATCGGCATGTAAACGTTTTCTTTCAAGATAGCGTTTGGTCACACATTCTGACTGCTGCAGAGGCCGGGAGTCGACGTACTGTGTAATTAGCCTATTTATACTGTGATTCAATCTTTCTTTCTTTCTTCTTTTGTTCTTTCGTTCATTTGTCTTCTAGTTGCTCATTTATTCATTATTCTTTCATTATTTGGCGTGCGATATAGTAAAGTGGTTAACGTGCTGATCTGTCAATCGAGAGGTCGGGGGTTCAACTACCCACTAGGGTATAAATTTGTTGAGATTTCTGCTCCACCTTCGCCTCGCAGCCAACTCAGCTATAATATATATGCTGAGGCTAAGAAAAATGGAGTCGCTAACATTTCATACACATGGTTGTACCCAGATCTATAGCTTAAGGGACTGCTCTTCTCTTCTTCTATAATTTCTCTGGCTACTGTATACGAATCTGCGTAGGAAGTTTATAGAACTAACAAAGACTGCTTTGCAGTTGCCCAAGCGCTTCATGATGAAAGAGCAGAACGGACCAGAGTGACTACGGTATCCAATGACCCTGACCTGAGTCATCTGACACTGTTGATAGAAGCAGGATTTAGAGGCAATTAATGGGAAGCAGTCAATGCTAGGTCCTCGTGAAGAAGAACCACAAAGACTCCAACTATGTATTGTGGCCCCAGTCTGTTAAAGCCATCAGTAGGCCCTAGTTTCCATATCCATCTTTACCCATATTTGTCCTGTAGGCTACCAAGCGCTTATGCCTGAACCAATTTACATAACGCCACCCAAAGAGAAACCCATTAGAACCGCTCCTGAATTGGCAACACGAAAAGAGCGAAAAGAATATAGTTTACAAGCAATACGGAAAGAGGCAAAGAGAAGCCGAGATGGGAAGACCATAGCTATTGTAAACATCATGAAACCATGAAAACCCCATGACTTGTTTGGCAAAGGCTTCTACAGCTTCATTTGAAGCAATTCCGGATTCTTGATCACGGACATTATTAAAGCCCTTTTGATAGGCCTACGCGGTGACTGTTTGCATGGGCGGCGATCCCGGGAAGGTCGGGGTGGGGACAAGACCCCACCTTTAACAGTGGGAGACACAGTATAAACTTGTCCCCCCCCCCCAAATTTAGAAGAAACACCAAACAAAGGTCAACAATTTTTTCACCTCTTTTTTGACCAGTTCAGTTCAGAAGTGTCCCATGTCCCCCCACCTGTCAAACAAAATCGCCGCCAGTGACTGTTTGCGCCTCTTATACTACCTTTGTATAACGACACCGCTGTATATTATAACAGCACCACAGCGTTCTCTTCATCGTGCAAAATAATGATCTCCTTAATTACCAGAAACGTCGACGAGGCTGTTGGGGATTTCCATTCGATCTTGACCCGCAAAACCGATTCCAACAAAGCCGCCGCCGCCGCAGATTTATCTCGCCAAAGCGTTTCCACGGACCGGCGATGACTTAGGCCTACTGACCCACGCCTCCGCCTCCAGACACAAAAGCGGAGAAAAAGCAAAACAAATGCGTCGACCGACGACGACAAAGATGATGATGATGATGAGATGAGTCTGGTCCAAAGTCCAGCAACGTTTTCGACCAACGGCAAGAATAAATCATGCCAGATAAGTTCTATAAATCGTAACTCCTTTAGCCAGCTACACGGACAACGTGAAGACCCCATTTTGAAAACATGCGTGTTTTTACTGATTGAATCACAAAGAGGATCAGACTGGATGATTTTGCTTATATAGACTGAGTTGATTTACATTCAGCTCAGTCCTATGATGATGATGATGATGATGATGATGATGATGATGATGATGATGATGATGATGATGATGATGATGATGATGATGATGATGATGATGATGATGATAATTATAGAAATTATAACTTATGTGAGTCTAATAGGCCTAGGTATATTATGTATAGGCCTAATAGGCCCCTATGTATACAACAATAATAGCAATAATTAATTATAATAATAATGAAATTATTATTATCAATTGTTTATTATTACTTGTCCCGAGGTACCGGTAGCTATAATAATAATAATAATAATAATAATAATAATAATAATAATAATATCTGGCGCTTCAGATAATTTAATCATTACTGTTAAATATAATAATAATAATAATAATAATAATAATAATAATAATAATAATAATAATAATAATAATAATAATAATAATAATAATAATAATAATAATAATAATAATAATAATAATAATAATAATAATAATAATAATAAAGGTCTGATGGGAGACGTCCTGATGGGGTAACTCTTATCCCATGGGAGGGTGGTAAATGCCTTTCCTGGGACGCCACTGTTATTGACACCCTGGCAGAATCATACCGCACCAGATCAGCTGAGGTTGCGGGGCTGCTGCCGAGATAGCAGCTGAAATAAAAACATCTAAATATACTGCCATTTTGTCATCATATTGCTTTGTGCCCTTGGCCTTTGAAACTATGGGTCCAATAAATCAGGAAGGCCTCGCACTACTGCCTGGCCCAAATATCAGGAAACAATAGAGAGACTACCTTTCTTTATCAGCGTTTATCTATGGAAATCCAACGCTACAATGCTGTCGCTTTTGTTAGCACCTTTTGCACTGATAAAACTATCTGCGAAGACTAGCCATTCCAGAACAATGCCCCCTAATTTTTGAACTCCCGAGGGATCATATGTACCTCGGGGGAAAAATATTCGTACTTATTGAAAAGCTCACTGACAAACCGCAGTAAGTTACATTGAAACAATTGAAACATGACGGTAGTTATCAAGATCTTAATTAATACACGTCTTAGAAGACTGTAAGGCGCCCGCTTTTACTGCTGCCCCCTATAGGGAGTGGAAGGCTGAGTCGACCTAGAGGGGCTTACGGGTATCGAACAGCGACTGTTCAAGATCTAATGCTCTTCAGGCCAAAGTGTCACCATTCATCTATCCCATTCCCCCTCCCCGAGCCATAATCCTTTGGATTCTTAAAACAATGTCCCGAGACAAATTATCTTATCATTATTATTATGATAATTTACCCGAAGAACAAAATATAAATTATTTTGTGAAATGGAAAAAGAATCTCTGGAATGCCTAGTCTCAGAAATGTCTACTCTAGCTGATCCGACGTATCTCGGAGACCGATCGCGTTAAACCGTTGGATTATTGAAGCAACACGTTGGAACACTAAATACCAACATAGCACATTCATCTCGCACTCACTGCACTGGCTGCCAGTTGATCAAAAGAATCCGGCTAAATCTGTTTTATTGTCTGCAAGGCATTACGTTTAAATCAGCCATCTATCTCTGCTCTCTGGTCACCCCTTATACAAGCAAATGTATTGCATTCGATCCACGGACTCTTACTATGTCTTGAACCAAAACTCAATTGGGCACAGAGGTTCTTTCTAGGTAGCTGGACCGAAGCTTCGGAATTCGATGCCCTGCTTTGTGCGTTTGTTTTCTTTCAGGACTATAGTTAAGGCTCTAGTCTTTCAACTCCACTGCTGGGACAAAATCAGCCATGGGTCTAGTTCATGATCTTTCTTTGGAACTCATCTCTCAGAGGTGGGTCGGAGAAAGTCGGCCATGATCTGGTCGAAGAACTTTTTTAAGGAATTAATCTTCACAAACTTACAACTTTTAAACTTTTTCTAAAAAAAATTTAAAATTCATCTCCGAAGAAAGTTGATGACCTTTTTTTAGTCATCACCTTCTTTTACAACTTTTCTCGGGTCTCCCAACCAATAACATGGGGTCTTTCAACAATATGTCATACCTTTCTCATTATACTACTGGGACAAATCTTTTAATTCTTGCAACATTTCTCCCACTAGTTGTACTTTATACATACATTGCCTGGGACAAATCGCTCTTACTGGGACAAATCCTAAGACTACTGGGACATTTGTCCCACTAGTTATACAGTTAAAATATGCCCTGTTTAGAAGTCATTAGATTGGTGTGGATTAGAATAACTGGAACAGATAAGATTAAGTCTCCCTAGGGTCGCCAGAAACTCTGGCTCAGGTTCCGCCCAGAATTTCAATCCCTGGTGGTTGAACTGACCAAGTGTCTCGAAGGCCAAAGAGACGAACTGGTAAGATGTTGTCAGACTGCATACTTGACACCTTTCCTGTGGACTGCCAGCTCGACCTTCTTCTCCTGCAGAACCTGCTAGATGAAATAGATACGATTCAGCCAGGATTCTTCAACAATCACATCCCAGAGGAGATTCTTCTCGCCTGCCAGGGTACAAAGGCTACGTCATCTTGATGCTTACCACAGAATCTCACGTGTCCAACTGGTTCCTTGAAAGAGGGGACTCTAGTTCTGACTACAGCGCGCCAGATTAGGTCATTATGGCAACATCAGCGTGGCTCATGGGCTTGGGCTAGCCCATATCAACCCCATCTGGGAGCTAGGTGAGAAGCGCGTTATCCGAATAAAATTTTATGTGGGCGACAAATGGGCTCGGGTTGCCCATAACCCATCTAGGCTTGAGGTCAGAAGCCTATTAGCCGACATCTGCAATATCCGACTTTTGGGTGGGTGATAAGCGGGTACGTGGGCTGGGGCCTGATGTCAGAAGCCCATTATTAACAAAATTAAATGCAGACATTCGCAATTAAATCTCATAACCGTCGCACTCTATTCCAAATCTCAGTGACCTCTCGTCACCTTTGCGGACATCGCTTTTGGGTGATCTCATGTAGCCTAACTCCACGCTTAACGTTGTCCATACCATTCTAGTTACAGAAGACATGTCAAAATATCATAACAGAACAGTAAAGCGGCCTTGTCAACGTCAATGGTGGCAGACAGGAGGAAATAGCTGGCACTGGAACTGTATAACTTTATTATTATTATTATTTATTATTATTGTTATTATTATTATTATTATTATTATTATTATTATTATTATTATTATTATTATTACAAACATTTTTAACGCGCGCAAAGTCACACAGAAATGCGAATCTCAGGTGCGGAAGCCCAATAACTTAACTTAAGCGTAGACATTGATGATTGATGAAATATGACTAGATGAGAATCAAACATATTTTTATAACATTAAAACTGCTGTAATGTCAACAGGTGGAACTTGCAAACTAATCTGTTTTCTTTGTTCTATGAAATTAACCAAACCTCTACAAGTGTACATCTAAATTATTTCAAGAACTATGTCTGTGAAGCATCACAGTAGTGATGATGACATAATGATAATGTTCCATAAAATCCTTCTCAATTTCAAACATTATGTTACACATTCCACATCCCAATGGACTAACACATTAAATGAGTAATAACGTCAGAAAATTGTTTTCAACTGGACTATGATTCGTCCTCTGCTTAGGAAGTTCTGCAAGATTCCTGTAGTTGTTCACAGCTGTTATCCATCAACACAGTTCTCATAGTCAGTATATGTAGGCCTACTGATCTCTTACAAGTAAAGTGCTTGCATGGCATATTTGTGCCATGTTCAGCACAACGAATTCACAGAATTAAATGCCACATATTTTTCCACTAGTATGGGATCTTGCATGGTACTGAGACACTCCGTGCAATGCCACATTACATAATTTGCACTTCTGTGGCTTTTATCAAGTGTATAGTCTTAACTGCATTTTGAGAATGTTATTCGGTGTAAATGATTTGTTACATAAAGTGCATTTGTACAGTTTTCTCCGTTGTGGGTTCATACATGGCGTTTCTGAGGACATGCTTTGTGACATAAATTACATTTTTATGGTGCTTATCCAGTATGGGTTCTTTTATGGTGTTCCAAAAGAGTTCTCTTTGCAAATGCCTTGTGACAGAAATTGCAGTTATATGGTTTTTCTCCAGTGTGGGTTCTTACATGGCGTTTCAGAGTAGTATTCCATGCAAATGTTTTGTGACATAAATTGCACATGTATGGTTTTTCTCCAGTGTGGGTTCTTTCATGGCATTCCAGATTAGTCTTTTGTGCAAATTCTTTGTGACATAAATTGCACGTGTATGGCTTTTCTCCAGTGTGGGTTCTTTTATGGCATTCCAGAGTAGTCTTCCGTGCAAATGATTTCCGACATAAATTGCACATGTATGGCTTTACTCCAGTGTGGGTTTTTGTATGGTAGTCCAGAGCACTCTTCTGTGCAAATGCTTTGTGACAGAAATTGCAGTTATATGGTTTTTCTCCAGTGTGGATTCTTACATGGCGTTTCAGAGTAGTATTGCATGCCAATGCCTTGTGACATAAATTGCACATGTATGGTTTTTCTCCAGTGTGGGTTCTTTTATGGTATTCCAGGTGAGTCTTCTCTGCAAATGATTTATGACATAAACTGCACATGTATGGCTTTTCTCCAGTGTGGATTCTTTTATGGCGTTCCAGGTATGTCTTCTCTGAAAATGTTTTGTAACATAAATTGCACATGTACGGTTTTTCTCCAGTGTGGATATTTTTATGGTAGTTTAGAGCACTCTTCTGTGCAAATGATTTCTTACATAAATTGCACATGTATGGTTTTTCTCCAGTGTGGGTTCTTGTATGGTAGTCTAGAGCACTCTTCTGTGCAAATGATTTCTGACATAAATTGCACATGTATAGTTTTTCTCCAGTGTGGGTTCTTCTATGGCGTTCCAGAGTAGTATTCCATGCAAATATTTTGTGACATAAATTGCACATGTATGGTTTTTCTCCAGTGTGACTTCTTTTATGGTGTTCCAGAGGAGTTCTCTGTGCAAATTCTTTGTGACATAAATTGCACTTGAATGGCTTTTCCGTAGTGTGAGTTTTGGCATGGAGGTCTAGTACACTCTTCTGTGCAAATGATTTGTGACATAAATTGCACATGTATGGTTTTCCCCCAGTGTGTGTTCTTTTATGGATTTTCAGACTGGATTTCCATGTAAAAGTTTTGTTACAAAAGTCACATATGTATGTGTTTGGTTTGTTGTGGTTACTTGCTTGCATCTTGAGATCTTGAACACAGCCCAAATATTGGACTTATTTATAGGTTGAATTTATTACTGCTTTTCCATGTTATTGCAAACCTATCGTGAATTAGAAAATGCAACTGTTAAAATAAACTTACTGTTGGAAGATGGTATGCAATAGGAAACTTAAGACAAAGAATTATGAAACCCTAATTGCAAAACCAAAGTCATGAACTACAAGTATGCAGACATGTCAAAAGGATGATATTAGAGGGTGCATGGCAGCACAGCCAAGGTTTTACAGGAGAGATGACGTAAACACTGGAAACACTATTCTGTAACCATCTTTAAATCTGAAATTATTGAACTGATATTTGAAAATGTTCTTACCCTTTGTAAATGTGTGATTATGCTTTGGAGATATGGTGATAGAAAGTTTGGAATAGGCAGTCTAGCAACACAAATTCATAATTGAATAATGCTGCTTTTTGTGTTTATTTAAAACATGGCAAAGAAAGGCTACAAAGCTATAGGAGCCACCATGAGATCTGGATAATACAATAATTGGAAAATTAATAACATGATCCTACCCATAAACAGCATAAAACAAATGAAAATATGCGGCATAAGGCGGTCGAGAAAGATCTCTTATTGCTAATATACGAGAGAGACACAGGAAATAGATTGCTCACATATTTAGGGGCTATTCCCTACTGAGAACTATCATAGGGAAAGGAATGGGGAAAAGAGAATGAGATGATGACCAAGATAGATGCTGCTGGCCTGGGTGAAGGTGGATTGATACAGTAAACTGAAAAGGTAAGCCCAGCATCGACAGGGAAGAACCTTTGGACGTTTGAATCTGCCCAAAGGCAGAGAAACTTGAATTACAAGATTCTTGCCAAATCTAAACCTGTTTGGAATCCCAGAGTGCAGTGCCATAGAACAAAAGCACTGCACATAGTTGTTTCATTAGATTACATAGGTCTATGAGTGTTTGCTAAATTGCAAAACAATATTGTATTTCGCTAAAATTTACAAACTTACAATGTCCAAACCTTCAAAAAGTTTAGCATTTGCAACTTCAAGTCACTGCATTAAGAGATGATTTATTTTTCCAAAGGAGCTATTTCTATACTTTTTAAGAGAACTGTAATAAAAGATAAGATTTATTTTTTCAAAGGAGCTATTTCTATGCTTTTTAAGAGAACTGTAATAAGAGATATTAAAGATTTATTTTTCCAAAGGAGCTATTTCTATTATTTTTAAGAGAACTGTAATAAGAGATAAGATTTATTTTTCCAAATGAGCTATTTCTATACTTTTTAACACAACTGTAATAATGTTATTAGTCTCGATAGGCCCCATAATTCGCACAGACTGCAAACCAATTACGGAAAACAGTAAGATCTTGAAATCAGCACACGATTGCACAGATAACCGGCGCCGTGGTTAAGTTTCACTGAATTAAAATAATCCCGAATAAGTTAGCCTAAATTGCATTTGTCAGCATTCGTAATAAGGGGAAATTAAGATGAGATTACAAATCGAAGGGAAATTGGTTAGTTAAATAAAAATTTATATAATTATATACAAATATAGTTATTACTTGCATAGGCCTACTATGTATAGGTTCCTCAGCTTAGATAATAATATTATTATAGAACTTAAAATAAGCTTCACTAGCAAATAATTTGAAATGCAGAAGCCGAAATTAACGTATCAAAAGTAGTTTAAAGCCTACTATGTATAGGTTCCTCAGCTTAGATAATAATATTATTATAGAACTTAAAATAAGCTTCACTAGCAAATAATTTGAAATGCAGAAGCCGAAATTAACGTATCAAAAGTAGTTTAAAGCCTACTATGTATAGGTTCCTCAGCTTAGATAATAATATTATTATAGAACTTAAAATAAGCTTCACTAGCAAATAATTTGAAATGCAGAAGCCGAAATTAACGTATCAAAAGTACTTATAATAACGAATGCGAAATACTAATCGTAATCGTAAACTGAAACTTATAAAGCGCCACTCAAGCCAAGCCCTGCGCTTATTCACAAGCGCTAACGTCAAGTCTGCAGTCTTGTTGTCAAGACCTTAAACCTCAAGACCAAGACCAAGACCTTGAACCTCAAGACCAAGACCAAGACCTTGAACATCAAGACCAAGACCAAGACTTTTAAAAACGAACTCGAGTGCACTCGAGACAAAGACCTTGGTCTCAAGGACAACAAGACTGCAAGTCTGAGGGGTTCCAGAGGACAGAGGTTAGTCAAAGGAGGTCCGCGTCCGGTTTCCGGAGGTCCAGGTCAAGAGAGGAGGCAGAGCAGCTGTTAAGGCGGGTGTCAGTTAGGTCGAGAACAGTCTGTTGGATGAGTCAGGGTAGAAATTCTTGAAAAGGTGAGTCCGCTGTTGAGTGGATAGCCCCTGGAGTGATTTATAAGCCAGATAGAAGACCCTAAGGCGAATGATGGAAGGCGGGTGGCAATGATGACGGAGGAACCAAAGATTTGCGGAATTCGGGAGGAAGATCGCTCCAGCCTCCAGAGTCGTACGTGGTGCAGTGTTGGATATGGGAGCCATATCCAACGCTGCACCACGTACGACTCTGGAGCCAGTGGTTATAGTTGGAGAACTTGAGATGAGTAGGCCTATATAAAAAATTATAGTGAGCGAGGGTCGAGAGAAACTGCGATAGGAGAATATGATTGGGAGAAGAGGATTGACTGGATGGTGAAGACACTGAAGAGTTCACGGAGATACTTGGGCTGGAAATATTGTATTAAGACTATGTTATTTATAGGACTTTCAAGTGGATTCGCTCTGGGATTTGTAGCCAATGGAGTGATTTGAGGATGGGAGTGATATTATGATCGATGTTTGGGAGTTCTAGCACAGAATAGATAAAGCGTAGCTGTGTTCTAGTGAGAGCCCGGGCTAGTAAGCCTACGTGAGTTTTGGATAAATTGCATGCAGTCGCTTAATATGGATATAATAATTATTATGACTCCACAGACTTCTCTATAGGCCTTAATCGACCAGCTATTGTGACTCTCTAAATTTGACTTTCTGTGGACGAGTTTCTGTTGCTGGTCCTGTATTAAGTTGCTGCTCGTCTTAATTATAGGCCTATAGCTAAGCTATAAGCTTAAGTCCTCTCAGTGTGAGAATTTTAGAAAAAAAGACTGATGGGTTAGACTTTGATGAGTTTGATCCATACTGTGCAAACTGAGAAAATTCAAAAATGCAATAGAAAGCTTATGAACTCTTTAGAATGATGACATCACCAAATTTATTAGTAGGCCTATACAATTCAAATGGTCACAAATCTCACAATAAACCAGCGCATAGACGTAGATACATTGTGGCAAGAGGAGGCAGTTATTTTTTAGATTTCAAAAATGTTCCTTAGGTTATAGGCCTACCTCCGCACCCCTACTACACCTGGATGTCTCCCGGAGTTGCCTCCTCTTGAATTTAAGTCTGGCTACGTCCTTGATTACGATTATTAATAACCCACAAAGTGAATTGAATGCAATATGAATTAATCCGACACTGAGACGGATGTGGATCAAATCACAAGTCATCAATGAAGAGACAGTCGCTAGAGGAAAACCGCTACTCAGAAACTAAACGAGAGGGAGCAGCAGTAGTGAAGCCGACAGGTAATGAACGCATGGACAAGAGTAGCAACAAATTGGGGGAAAGGGAGCAGGAAACCACGCGGAGCTCCCGCAGCTGAAAGTAACAAGAGGGCTTAGCTGCGAGATATGCGGAGAGAGGGTGAGTTCTGAGTCCAAGATGACGCCAAGGTCTCTGACAAAGGTGGAAAAGATAATATGGGGAACTAACTCAGAGGTAAGACCAGCATGATCAATCTTTGGTATTGAGCCTTATAGAGATTCAAGCGAAGGCAGTTGGAACACAACCAGACGGCCAAAAAGAGTCAACGGAGTGGCACATAAGACGGACTGCAGCAACGGCATCGGAAGGAGAGCAGTGGGTGTTAGCATATACTCAGATCTTATGTTATAACTCTGAAGGTGAGTAAGAAGAAGAGCAGTCCATTAAGCTAACCCGAGAGGCATCCATAGCTATGAAGCGTTAGAGACTTCATTTTCTCAGTCTCGGCATGACGGCGGTTGGCCAGTCCTCTCCCTCATCAGTCATCACCAAGTCATCCCACCGACAATGTACTCTCAATGTACTCATTATAGCCGAGTTAGCGACTTGCAGTTGGCTAGTGGCGCAGGGTGAGCAGAACTCTCAAAACAAATTTCAGCCCTGGCGGGGATTTCAACCCTCGACCTCTTGGTTGAAAGTCCAGCACGCTAACCACTAAACTATCACTCACTCCGAAAGTCAGAAAACCCACGTTCAAATCCAGTTAGCAAATTTCCATATGCTGGTTCAACCTTTTTATCTCATCGCGATAGATAAGAGAGGAGCATCACTGTTTTAGGTTAAACTGCCTCAATGCGATGACACCTGGTATAATAAACGAGTATTTATATTAAGAATGCCTTGAAGCAGCGGTTTCCAAACGGTGGTAGGCCTACGTGCACCACTAGTGTTGCTAAGTGGTTGATCATGGGACCAATTTTTTTAAAGCCACAATTCGGTGTTAGCAGTTTTGTAATAAATGAACTAATTTACATTTAAAACCAATGATGAGGAAACAGACTAAGCATCCTTTTCATGTTAACCAGTGTTTTTGTCTCCTCCCATCCACACCCGTCCCCTGTCTGCTCATAGTGTATGACTCATAGTCAAGTGTTTCAACTGCACACAGTATCCAAACCAGGGACAGAGGTTAACAGCCTAATAACAGGACCAAACCCAATGCATTCATATTATGGCATTTTGATGACACCACAACTACCCAGCATAGCCGACTTCTGGTTCCCTCTATTCACTGGATTCAAGAAGAAACAGTAGCAGATTTTGACACAGCTTCACAAGCAGATTACAATTTTAAACAGATTACAATTTTAAACAGATTACAATTTTAAACAGATTACAATTTTAAACAGATTACAATTTTACTATTTTTTCACTTGAACTGACCATCATGTGAAGTTTTATGCAGTGTGACAATGTTAAATTAGACAGGCCCACATGCTGGCTATGGGTTCATTAAGTCACAGGCTTTGCTTAGGATTTAGTTATCCATTTGGCCACTAGGTTTGGTATGGTCAAAAACTGAAAACACTACATGTACCTTTGGTCTTGGACACAAAACTGACAAACACAAAAGCTGCAAAGAACTCTTGAAACTAGCAACATGTAGCAACATTCAGGAGTCCTTGCAGGCAGGCTAAATAATTGGACGCACACCCCTCCCGTCTCCTCCCATCCACACGCGTCCTCTGTCTGCCACTCATAGTCATACACTGAAAATGACTCAGAGTGACTCATAAGAGTACAGTATAACACATGCATATGATATCATACGATATTATGAAACTAGCAACATGTAGCAACATTCAGGAGTGCTGGCAGGCTAAAACATTGGATGCACACCCCTCCCGTCTCCTCCCATCCACACCCGTCCTCTGTCTGCCACTCATAGTCATACACTGAAATTGACTCAGTGATTCATAAAAGTACAGTATAACACATGCATATGATATCATATATTATTTATACATACTGTATGGTAAACCAAAATTACACAGTGAAATTGTCAAAAATATTGATGCAATGCCTAATCCTTGTGTGGATTTGAGTTGGTGGTTGGATGCATGTGCGTCCAGTGCATCACGCTGTTGGCACTCCTGGCAACATTTAAAAATATTACTTAAGAAGCAATTTCATTTTCGCATTTTATTTCTATCACAGTAGCGAGCAGAAACAAGGTTACTACAAAGAGGAATTAATGCAAGCCGTATGCCTCTTTCCACACAGGTAGCCAAAGTCAGACTAATGACACAGGTGTTTAACTTGAGGTATGTAATCTAAGGCAGTTCAAACAGAATCAGGAGATCACAGTCAAAATATTGGGACATAATCATCCCACCTGAATTTGAAACAAAGCAATTGTTATTACTGTTTTGCCAATAATCAGCCTCATCAAGCCAGTGCTTTCCAAGCTACTATACTAACAAACTGTCATTCATAAACAAACCAAAATCCTGTTAAAAACGTTGAACTGATTAAGCAAAAGCTAAGCAAGCCAGTCTTAAACTGTCATTGAAACAAATTCATACACCACTTAATCTGTAACTTGTTAAACAAAAGTTGAGCATGCATGCACAGTCTTAAGCAGAATAGCAGCACTTTCCTTATTTTCCAGCCAGCTGTTCATAGAGCTTTGGGACATAATCGTCCCATTCAGCCTGATAGTAATTTCCAGCAATCGGACTGCCCAGGTTGTGCTTTGCCGCAAACTTTGAGACTTGCTGTTTTCCACGACCGTCACCAGAACGATTGCTTAGACGTGGTTCATCAAATGTCACCTTTCCCTTCTGCTTGAACACGAGGAACACGTAGCGGTGAAGCTCTGGATGAAAAAATCCACACAAATGTTAAAATGCAGAATGCAGATTTTCAGAAGACCACAACATACGGAGTAGGCAGGGGCGTACCTTGGTCTAGAAAGTGGCAGGGTACCAAGTTTCACAGTTTTCTCTTTGCGGCTGTAAAATAATTATAACGGCACCGTTTATATGTGCCATCTCTAATAATAATAATAATGATGATCACGATGATAATGATGCTTGGCAATTGTTTCAAGTCTTTGGGGCTCAAATAAGGCCTTCCTCCAAGAAAATAATAATAGGCACTGTTTCTTCTGGGTATAAAAAGTGAGGGGTACGGTACCCCCAGTCCAAAATGTGGGGATTACGGGTACCCCCCTGTTTCTTCTGGGTATAAAAAGTGAGGGGTACGGTATCCCCAGTCCAAAATTTGGGGATTACGGGTACCCCTCGTACCCCCAGAAATTATGCTTTTAAGTTACCACAGAAATTAAAACAGAACAGGCATGAAATTGCAGAAAACACAATAAAGCAGAACCTTATATAACTAAACATGGCAAAAATCATCCTGAAGTATATGGGTAAATATGGGTAAAACTACAGAAACTACTTCAAATATGGGTAAAACTACAGAACACATTAAGCACAGAAAACATTCACAGAGCAGTCCCAAACTATGTCACCAGAAACTGCTGACATAGTATCCCTCAGAATGTCATCATAGCAATTTATCAAACATCATCAGTACAATCATCATGAAACATCATCAGAAATGTATAGTGCAAAACATTTAAGATGAAAACGGATAGGACGAAATATCGTTTAGTATGAAATGGCAGCTTGGTCCATTCCCATGGCAATGCATTTTAATGTTCAACTCTCTGAAGACAAAACTGATAAGACGAAAATATCAGTTATTATCAAAATGAATTTTGGTCTCTTGAATATACAAAGCCCTACAGATAAGACGAAATGTTGACCAACACAGAACAGCCGCACAGGTTGTGGTAAGGTTTCATCTTTGCACTTAGTATACGCCTACTGGTTTTGAACATCGTCAATAGTAGTTGATGTCATCACTCGCCTACATTTATATAATTGGATGATGCGATCGAAACATCTCTACCTCAAAATTCATACCGGTAGTCTAAAAAGGCAAACTTTCCCAAAGAAACTCATAGAAGTCTCAAAAGCAAACAGAAAGGCATCCATCTTTTCCCATAGCTGACCTTACAATGCGATGGTGCACGAGACCATAGATATCATGCATGTAATTACAACAATGACGTTGGAAGTACGCTTTTAGTCAGAGGCACGTTTACAGAAAACGGGGCCCTAGTGCATGCATCTTTGGGGAACCTTATGAACCTGTAGACTGAGTTTTTTCTGAGACTCTCATGGTGCTTAGCCTATCATGTGCAAAAACCCACAAAGTTGAACTGTAAAAAGAATAGAGAACAGGTTACATTTTAAATAATCTAAAATTTAAAAATGTTACCTTTTATAATTGAAAAAGATATTTTAATTCGGTTGGGGTCCTCCAAGATTTAGGGGCCCTAGGCGTGTACCTAGTGCACCTATGCATAAACCCGCCTCTGCTTTAAGTCAGTAATTGTCATCAGCCAGTTCTCCAATGGACGTGTTACATCTGTGACTATATTCCATCCTGGCAAGAGCGGTACATGATCAGCTTCTTCCACTGTGGCACTGGATAGGCTTCTTTTCTACAAAATGCTACTTTTGGTTAAGTCTGCACTTCAGCCTGTCACATGTAAAACTGGAAATTTTATTCTATTTAAAGCCCGTGTTGACCATTTCTAAGTGGAAGAAACTTAATATTAATTTCATACCAGTTAGCAGCCTATTGTAATCATAATGCCTTTATATGTACATGCGTGTCATTTGCTGCTAGAAAGCCATGCAGCCAGAAAGTGTTTCTGGCTGGAATACTACATTTCCTGTTGCGCAACGTTCGGTTAATATGAAATTCGGTTAAGATGAAATTTTTACTCCAGCTCTCTGTCTTTCATCTTAACCGATATGCAGTGTAGCCTTACTTGTTCCTTTTGGCGGCCCTGATCCAACATACTCGCTGAGAACTTCTCCCTTGCTGACATTTGAACCTGGGATATTCACCACACACCAGTGATGCCACTCACGAAACTTTGGCTCAGCACGACTCGGTGCATCCGGATCTGAAACCATATATTCGAATAGAAAGATTTCTTCATCTGATAACTCTAACTTCTAACTTGAGCCATTTATTGAGTCACCAGAACAGATGCTACAGACATTTCAATAGCACAATAGACAGAAGGTACTATTATTTAAGTGTCAAAAGGACAGCCCAGAAGGGTCATTTGACCTGATTAATTAATTCATTAATAATTAATCTCATGGCAATCTACAGGACTAGTACAATTTTTTTAAATGGTTCAATCTGCATCTGTATTGTTAAAACTTATCTAGCACCAAGGGTTCAATCTGTTCAATCTGTATTGGTGAAACTTATCTAGCACAATTCATAAAAACCTACTTAGAGCAGCCCCGGCCTTAGGGGCGTGTGAAACGTGAGGTCGCACGGGGCCTGCAACTTGGGGGGTCCAAAAGTCACAGAAAATAGAATAGAATATTCTTTATTGAACCAATTGCAAACCGCATTTTGGTTCCAAATTAACAGGAACAAGACACCCTAATAATAACAACAATGAAAAACAATTTGACTTGTGTCATGGGAGCCTGTACAGTATACTCTGCACAGGGCCCAAAATATCCTAAGGCTGGCACTGCTTAGAGAATGCTTTGGTTCTACATTAGTGAAACACCAGCAGCCAATACCAATGACCAATGATGACTTCACGCTATTCATGCATGAATGAAGTAGGCTACCATTGTTCTTCGTGAACTTAGACGTCAGTCAGTCTAGATAGCGCAAAGCACCTCCAAGAGGTTCTTTGAAGGTGCTATAGAACACACAAATGCAAACAAGTCCAACAAAATTAACTCAGTCCATTCATTGAAATACTACTATGGAAGTATAAAAACATGAATTACTGATCTACCATTCATTACAAGAGTGTAAAACGCATCTGGTTCTGCTGTCCACGAAACATGTGGTGGATCTTTCACCTAAACCACATACAAATCAAGATGTGAGGTAGGTCTTTATCTGTGCAGTACTAACCCAGTGTAACCAACAACTGTCATACAATTCACATATAAGTAACATTTTTAAAACATGCACAGTAGTAATTACAACTAGACAAAAAACATAACAAGATTTTGGAAGTGGCACTACTACCATTCTACAAAGATTAAACTACATTCAAACAGACGTTTGATGGTCTTGTTCAGTTTAGAAGCTTCCTTTAACCATTTAACAACGAAAGGGATTAGTTTTCCATACATTTTAGTGCACTCTCGTCATTAAAGGGTTAAGGATTCAATAGTAACAACATGGACATTTAGGTGCCTTTTGTAATTGCTCTGCAAGTTATGTTTGCATATTTATACAATTGGTTTTAAGTGTTAGCGACTAAATTGTTCTTAGACTCGACATAATTATGAGAGCAGGTGGTAAGCCCTCACATGACTTGCTCACCGACAGTGTATTGGGTCATTCCATCTCAATTCAACAAATGGCTCCAGGTCGACCATCTTGGATTTCAATGAAATTTTCACAGAATGTTTATTATGGTATTAGATGAAGTCATGCAAAATTTTAGATCAATTTGATAAGTAGTTTTGAAGATATTGAGCTTCAAAGAGGTATGGGGTGACCTCGTTTTTGCCGTTTTCGAACTCGCGTCTAAATTTGTAGTGACTTTCAGAAGCTCATAACTCCATTAATATCAAAGATAATTGTATGAAATTTTCAGGATATTTAGTCATCTTTGCTTAGAGGAAATGCTGAAGAAAAGAATGACGAGTGTTGAAAACTGTTGTATTATGACCCATCTGAAAATGGTAAAAAAAAACTTGTGCATGTCTGACGATCATACTTTGCAGCCCCGATGTGCCCAAACTGAAGTTGTATTCAAGAATGTTTTAACAACTCATAATGCTAATGTACTTTCTCTACAAAAATATGCAGAAATTTTGTATTTCTGATGCATATGTGCTACCATATGGCCCTCCAAAAATGGAAAATTGCATTCCAAAGACCATTTTCAAAGCCAAAGATCATCATGTGGGACAGGTCATGGAGCAATGCAAGTTGCATCATTGGAAAGAGCAGCTCACACACTATAAGTGCACCAAAAATGGTGATGGTGTTCCTTCTAGTTCATTTTATACTTTTATTTCATTCGTGGCAGTGTTTCCTGCATTCGCGAGTTTATAATGGAGTCAATTTCATAGCATTATATTGTGAAAAAAGCTCTGTAATGGCGCAAGTGAAGTCAAAATGTCATGACCAGCTTGTGAAGTCAAAATGTCATGACCAGTTTGTGAAGTCAAAATGTCATGACCAGTTTGTGAAGTCAAAATGTCATGAGCAGTTTGTGAAGTCAAAATGTCATGACCAGTTTTCTGTCCTGACGGGATCTGAATCCCAACCTATTGTTTTACAGTCCATCACACAAAGCACTTGACTATTGTACACATCCTATTACTTATAATATGCATCATTAGTATTCACAATTCTAGATACCTAAAAGATACATTTGGTTATTTGAGTATCCATGGAAAATATTGCATCACATAATTGAAGAGGAGCTTATAAAATGCTATATTGAACACAATAGTTCACATATTTCTATATGAACTCCTAAGAAGCATGGATTCTTCAGCTGAAGTGCAAACATTGCTATTGCAATCCAATATTTACACATAAATAGCCTCCCGATTTGCACTAGAACTTAGTGAACCAGGTATTCTGCAGAATGTCACCCATCAAGGTAACAAAATGGTCTTGATTTCCTTAAATTTTCCTTAAATTTCCAGTGCAATCCTTTAAACTAATCTCTCTCTCTCTCTCTCTCTCTCTCTCTCTCTCTCTCTCTCTCTCTCCCTCTCCTTCCCTCCTTCCCTCCCTCCCTCCCTCCCTCCCTCCCTCCCTCCCTCACTCTCTCTCTCTCTCCCCCCAAAGAAAGCAGCTTGGAAACAAGAAGATTCTCCAGGTAAAAACAGTGACGACTTTTGAAAGAGCAAATTCTACCTGGGTCGGTGTAAGAACAAATCCTGGAGTAACATCAATGCCACCATACTGCACCTAAATAACAGTTAATAACAGTTACAGTAAATGATACATAAATATGTACAGCATAACAAATATTTTCAACTGATAAATCAAACAATAATTTGAACTTTCTAGGAGTTTTACTTAATAATTTCAGAGGGGGAAGGGTGTTGAAGTTATGTGCAAGCTGCATATTCATCCAAGTGAGGAACATACGGTATACACTGATCCAGGCACATTGCCTTCTCATGCATTGGACCATAATACTGAAAGTCTTCCATTAACCCCGAGTTCACTCGTCCAGTGGGAACTCATTACACTGTGTGAACCCCGAGTTAACTTGTCCGTACAATATGCATCTATTCAATACCGGTGTATCCCAACAAACTTGTCCTAATGGCAATAGCAACATATAATGTTTTATGATGTAGTAACGGCTTTCCATATTGTAAATTAGGTCATAATGCTGAGTGTAGACCTGGGAGTGACTTTAGTCAGCCAATCTAACCCCACTTGACGCCAAAGTGACTTCAAGTCGACTTGAAGTCGACGACTTGGAGCCAAAACGACTTGATCCGACTTGGCAGAAAAACAACCAACTTCCGACTTAAAGTCGACTTCTGACATGGTGAAAACGATTATGTATGGCTAATAATACAATTGTCAAGCCAATTTTGCCTGGCAAGCTTTACTTTAATATAGGCCTACTAATGAATAATGAGACCTCAACACCTGATGGATAAAATTGTTAAAACTTCGAATCGCCATTTTTTTATGAAACATACGTGTGACGTTTTAACACAGAATAACAAATTATATAAATAAATCGGCACGAAACCGAAATAAAAATAACTAAGTAACTGTCTAGCCCAACCGGCGTCGATTATCTCTATAATAGTTTTCCAGATCCGCGTGTCCTACGAAAACCGCTCTGGAATGTCTGGAATGTGACTGCGACGACCTCCCTAAGACCGGCATATCACGTGGGCGAGCGAAGTTGGCCCGGCCCGCCGACACTCGTCGCTGGGCGGGTGGACGTGCGGGCGCACACCGGCACGGACGGATTGACACATGGACAAACAGCGGTTACTAAGCCTGTCTGGGCCACCCTCCCTCCCGCCCTACCTCGCCCTCCCTCTCACTCCTCCTTCCATCCCACTGCCTCTATCACTGCGTTCGACGACCTCCGTACCTCTCCCTAGCCGTCATATATGACGGGCAAGCATCTTGCTTATAATGCTTATAATCAGTTAACATAATCTGGCTACACAGGAGACCCAAAAGGGGTCGTAGACCCCGCTACCAGGGCCACCTGGGTAGTAATACTGTTTGATGGAAACATTATACTTAACTAAAGACTCGATAGCATATCATTGGTGTGTAATAGTAACATAATACTTCATTCATTCATTCATTCATTCATTCTGGACATTTATATAGCGCTTCTTCAAGAGACCTACTCAGAGGCGCTCCCAGCCCAGCCACGGCTAAACAGATAGGTCTTGAGTTGTCGTAAGAAAACAGGTGAATTATTCCGGGGAAAGCAGCGTAAGGATATCGGAAGACCATTCCAGGTAGACGGGCCAACAACCGAGAAGGCTCAGCGTTGCCTGACTGCGGAGCGGGTCCGAGGGACCAATAGCTCCCCATTAGTCGCAGATCGCAAAGCTCTGCGGGAAGCTAAGTCAGAAATCGGGCAGCAGAGTTCAGACAGGTAGGATGGGGCGCTACCGGAGAGACACCGCCAAACTAGTGCTGCTATCCTGTAGGAGATGCGCTCAGAGGCAGGAAGCCAATGTAAGACGTCACGCATATAGGCAGAGACTGGGGCATATTACTAAGGACTCGAAAGCACTTCTTGAGGCTATACATGTGCACGCTCATTGAATTTCAGTTGATTAAGCTGCGGGCCGTCAATTAGTGTTCCTCGAACACGGAAGACCGTAACTTTTGCTTGAACGATCGTAGGCTGGGTAGTTGCTTATTTATGGTGGTATTTTATTCCATATGAAGGCCCAATGTATCGTATGGAGACTAACTGGGTTTTCGTATGGTAACATTGTGCATAATGATATCGCAGCCTAAGTACGCGGTAGAAGTTAGAACTGGTAGGTCTATGCTTCATTCATTTCTGCCAAAACACTACAAAACTGCTTAAATGCTGCCATGGCCTCATGATCATTAGTTTGGCGTGATAAATTTAGATTTGTTTGTGTCTCAAGTCAGTTTAAGTCGACTTGTGGAAAAAACAACTTCAAGTGACTTTTCTTGTACAAATTCGACTTGGGGTCAGTCGCGTTAAGCAGAAACGACTCCACTCGACTTGGGATGACCAAGTCGACCCAAGTCGACTTATTGGGGTCGACTCCCAGGTCTAGCTGAGTGGGTGATCTAAATATAATTATATAAACATAGTTCATACTAAAAACGGCTGGACCTTGCAAGCGTGGCTTATCTAACAAAGAGATACATCATTTATTGCTTAAAAGTGATGATAGCGTTCCAATTTAGACAGTGATGATGATAGCGAATTAAGTTCTAGTTCTAGTAATGTTAAGCTGTACTGAATAGCTATATTCTGTTCCAGAAAGACCATCCTGAGATCAAACTGAGTCACATGCAAAATTTTCAGAATCAAACTTATTAAGAGGCTGATTGAATGTCACCAAGATGCATCAAAACTCCCACAGCGTGGCAAACCATCAAGAGATGAATCAAATCCACTGTGACTAAATGGAAGACATTTCCCAGAATTCATTCCTGAAAATGAGGGCAACGCAGCAACTACTAGGTGTTGCAGTCTGTTGCTCACACTGTGACAAAGATGGAAAGATCAGAAAAGAAACAAGATACGTCTGTAGAGACTGTGATGTTGCACTCTGCCAGGCAACAGGTTTTGGAAAATATCATACAAAGCGAATATGCTAAACTGGTGCTGTAAAAATTCATCAGAAGCACTAAAGGGCCCATTTGTTTTATTAAATTAGTATATTATGTTGACTTTTATGTTTCTCAGAGCATATGAAAAAAATTAAAAATTTATTCCACGGTAGAGGGGTTAACAATCCGTAACACTGCAGCTCAGGAAACATTTTCAAAATTTCTTATCACATCTGCTAGGGGGCGCGTTACGAATCGCCGAATCCCGAAATATACCACAGTTTAAGCGCTTTCGGAGATTCGGGATTCCGCGATTCGAGTCGGCAGTGGTAGAAAACTACTTCGGCGATTCGGCGGATTTTGCAGTTTAAGGGCTTTCGGCGATTCGGGTAGACCCCCTGCTAGGTAGCTACATTATAGGCCCTCAGTACAATGGGGATATATCACACTCTATCAATGCAAATGCCACTAGAGGGAACCCCGTTTCATAACTGGGAATAACATCACAAGACCGAAGGTCGAAGGTCGAAATACTACCATGATTATTCTGCTGTCAATGGTCGCGAGGTAGGCCTAGTAGTTCAGTTTCAAAGTCGAAATGCATCTACATAAATCAGAATGATAAATTTCTAACTTAAAATAAATCTGCAGCTCTGCAACATGATCTTATTTTACGCAATTTTCAATGCTGACCTTCAGAAGTGCAGAAGGTTTCTTGATGTGCATATCAGCTACAATTTTATCACTCTCAAACGCCTCCATGATGCTGATTGATGCACTGCAAAGAGAACGTCAATTTCACTTTGATACTACACTTTTGATGACGTAATGAAAATGCTGAGGCACTAGCCTCTGAACTAATCCGTAGGCCTACCTTTCTGTGCAAGGATCGATCCAGGATCGAGAGAGGCCAAGCCGGCGATATATCCTCCATCCAAGGTCAGAAAGCCAATACAGGGAACAAAAAATGATAATGCTTAGCCACTAGATCATCCGGCTTCTAGTTTGAATTTTACTATGACATGTTTTAATTTCTCAAGCAGTGTAAATAATACGAAATAATTTCCGCTAAAACCCGGGTTTATGAAAATATGGCTCAAACTTGAAGTTGGAAGAACGATAATTATGGAAATAGGACTATAAACTTGAAGTTGGATGGCCGATGAAACTATATAGCCTAGGTCAAACTCAGTGATGGGCAATAGTTAACTAAAAAGTTGCTAACTTTTAGTTTAACTAAAAAAATTTAGTTAAGGAAGAAGTTTAACTTTAAAAAAATAGTTTAGTTAAAACCATAGTTTAACTAAAAAAATTAAGTTTAACTAAAAAAATCAGCAATATGCAACTATTTTTCCACAGTGAACATTGAACACTGTCAGCAAAAATACATTTTAACACGGCATGGTAGGCCTATTAGCATTAACAGCCTGCGTTTTAAAATTCATACACTATACTTACATTAGGCCTACACATATGTAACTGTATGCCAGAACAGTACACATTGCATGGTTTGAAGGTGAAATTGTCATTGACGCTTTGCATTATTACAGTTCACTTAACGTCTTTTATTGTGAAAATGTTTGTCGTAAAAAGTTGGAAAAAAGTTGGAAAAAGTTTAACTATACTTTTTTTTAGTTTAGTTAACTAATTTACAAAATCAGTTGCCCACTTTAGTTAAACTATTTTTTTAGTTGGAAAATAGTTTTAGTTTAACTAAAAAAAATAGTTTAGTGCCCATCACTGGTCAAACTAGTTGCTGGATGACGATGAAAATATAGCTCAAACTATAATAGCTGGATTCTCGATGAAATATAACTCAAACTAGAAGCTGGGTTATCGATGAAAATAGGCCTATAACCAGTGGCGGCGCCACGATTTGAAAAGTGGTAAGCCTACGGCAAATTAGAGGGTCTGGGTAAAAGTGTACGGTAAAATTATGTTTTTTCCGTAAAACCTTAAAAAGCCTTAGGGCCTACAACAAACATAGGCGGCGCCGCCACTGCCTATAGGCTATAACTGAAACTTGAAGCTGGATTCTCGTTGATCGTGAACCATTTGTCGGTGAACCATTTGTACCGTGAACCATAGGCCTAATTATGGCATTTGTATCATGAACCATTTTGTCGTGACACCGTTCCGCAAGCGTCTGAAAAATTTCTTTTCGTCAGTGAAGACACTGGCCCGGGTCGTGAGCGCCTCTGACTTTGATTGGCGCTAAGCCTATATATAAGTTCTTGATTACAAATGTCTCTCGCGATTAAATTAATTACGGTGATCGATTTTGCAAACAGAAGACAATTAAAATAATTAAGTACGTAGACTATCATCGAAACCGATCTCTTAGGCCTAATTTAACTGAGATTAGATTGAGGAACCCTGGATCCAAGGATTAATCGTCTAGTATACGTTATGTACAGGCCCGCCGACAGAAATTCCGGGCCCCTGGGCACAGCAGTCACGGGCCCCTAGGCACAGCAGTCACGGGCCCCTTGGCACAGCAGTCAAGGGCCTCTAGGCTCTAACTATCTTTATAGGCTTTATGAGAAAATTTTAAAAACATTGAACTAATAAAAGTAGGGGTTGGACCATACGAAATTTATATATACTACAATATGATTTTATTCAGATGGTTGAAGTTTAAACTGAATGTAGTTAAGCGTCAGTAATATTATATTTAAAAAGACATAAATCCTAAATTGATTATAATATTTTTCATAAGCTGATTGCGGGTCCGTCCCGGGCCCCTAAATATCGCCGGGCCCCTGGGCATTTGCCCCCCTTGCCCCCCGCTCTCGGCGGGCCTGGTTATGTATAAAAATGCATCTACAAACTGTACAGCCATACACTGGACTATATAATTATTTTCAGTGATTTAGTAACGTCATATAAATACAGTTTAAGCCTAGGCCTATGCCATCGACGTATACAGCGACGTAGGCCTATGTGCGTCGATGACAATATTATAGGACAACACTGTGGCTATTGGTGGGTATATATATCGTGTTGTTAATTTGTATTGTACTGGCTTCGTATCAGACGCCCATTAACCGAAATTTGCAATATCCGACTTTTGGATATATAGCTTATGGGTCAGGGCTGCCCATATCAAACCCACTATGGCTAGATGGCAAACGCCCATTAGGCCTAATCCATATAGGCCTATCTCTGCAGTGAATTTTGCTTATAATATTCATGTTATGAATATATGATCTGTTCAAATCTTTTTGTTGCTTTGCAGATTGGACAGCCCTTCTACAGATTCTGTAAACTGGTAACATTTTCTGACTTTGTGGATAGATAAAAAAAATACATAGATAGATGGATGGATGGATGGATAGATAAATGAATGGACTGATGCATACATACATACATACATACATACATACATACATACATACATACATACATACATACATACACACATACGTATACATACTGTATGTAGGCCTATGTGTGTACGTGTGTATGTATTTATGTATCACAACATTAATGTTAATCGTGTTCATAAATTGTCTCCCCTCCCTTAGCTACGTCACTGCGCATGATGCTTTGAAAATCCCAATTAAACATGGAGCTCACATGGAGTAAAACAAAGAATCAGAATTAATCCAGTCAGCACTTATATCTGGAACCAATGTTGGACAGCGTTGGGGCCATAACAATTGATTCTTATTCTTCTTTACATCAGCTGGCTTAGAATGTAGTTCGGAAGCGGAGGTTCTGAGAAAAGAGAGAGGTAGGCCGGTCCTGATAAACAGAATTTACTTCTTCGTAGGGAGAAACTGCTTCCAGCTCGACAACCTCTTCTGGTCCTCTGCCTTCAGGCAGCTTCAAACGTCCGACGTCGCCACTCCTTTCGATTTTGAGGCATCTTCTTTGAATCGTCTGTATCCTTCCTTCATCATCCAATCCAGCATCATCTGTCTTGGTCTTCCCATTGTCTTCTTCCCCTCCATTCTTCCCTCGAGGACATTTCGTAGGAGGGAGTCCCCTCTCAGCATGTGGCTGAACCATTTCCTCTGCCTCTTTCTTAATGTGTTTATCAAGGATCTCTCTTTTCCGATTCTTTCCATCACTTCATTTGTTCTATGTTCTGTCCAGCTGATATTCTCCATTCTTCTCGAAATTCACATCTCGAACACCTCCAGTTTCTTAATGTCCGCTTTCCTCATGGTCTATGTCTCTGGTCCGTACAACACCACTCTCTACACCAGTGTCTTTACCATTCTTTTCTTCAGATTCCTGTTCATTTTATTACCTCCCAACAGCTCTTTCAGTTTTGTGAATGCTTCTTTACCCAGGGCTATTCAGTGCTCGACAACCACTTATATCAAAATGTCTCTCGAGGTTTTGGTACATCCATTGCAGTAGGAACTTCTGCCTCTCAATTCTCTCGATATGGAACCCTGTTCCGAACTTGGTCGCGAATAAGCTGGTGCAATGCACTTAGCTTTCTAGTGACGCTTTAGAAAATGTGGAGTTTAAGATTACGATTACGAACACGCACCATAATTATAAGCATCTGTTCATAGAGTGGGTGCACCATGGGTTCCAGGCTCAGTTCTGCTAGGATTCAGTATGGATTTGAATTCCAGTCTTCCAATACCAGCACCACTGACCGCTATACAGTACCGCCTTCGAAAGATAACTGTGGTTGAAGGGTACCTCGAAAAGCGCCAATTAATAACTAGGGGTCCACCGGAAATCGCCTCGGACATTTGCCTCGTTCCGTTTCCGGAACTATTCGCCTCGCAAATACTGTAGATGCAAATAGTTGCAAAAAATTTTTCTTTAACAAATATTTTTTTTCTTTAAAAACTTATTCAATAAACTTACATATATAAAATTATAAATGTTCAGCCTTAAAACAATTACACATCCATTGCTGGTATCAGCTTAGTGTATACCTTAAGCCTAGAGATTGATGAAATGTGAACAGACGAGAATCAAACATATGCTGCAGCTTATAACATTAAACTGGTGAACGGAACTAGACTTGCAAATTAATCTCTTTCCTTTGTTCTACGAAATTAATTAAACCCATACATTTAAAATATTTCACGAAATGTATATGTAGGCCTATGTGGAGCATCAGAGTGGTGATGATAACGTAATGATAATGTTCCATATAACCCTTTTCAATTTCAAACATTTTGTCACACATTCCACATCCAAACAGTAAAAAAATCAAATGAGCAATAACATAAGAAACTACGCTAGAATAGCTCCAGAAAATATTTTCAACTCGACTACGACTCGTACTTTGCTTAGGAAGATCTTGCAAGATTACTGTAGTTGACAACTGTTTTCCATCAGCACAGTTTTCAGTCAGTATATGTACTAAATCTCTTACATAAAGTGCTTGCATGGCATATTTGTGTCATGTTCCGCACAATGGATTCATAGAATTCACACTCACATAATGTTTTACCAGTATGGGATCTTGTATGGTAACTGAGACACTCCGTGCAATGCCACATTACATAACTGACACCTCTGTGGCTTTTACCAAGTGTGTCTTCTTGGCTGCATTTTGACAGCATCACTCAGACTCACACCGTGTAATGCTTTGTTACTAACAGTGCATCTGTATAGTTTTTCTCTGTTTCTCTGTTGTGGGTTCATACATGGCGTTTCTGAGGACATGTCAGTGATTTTGACATACACCGCATGTGTAGGTAATTTCTCCAGAGACATTTGAGAGCAACACTGTGTGCAAATCGCATGTGACATAAATGGCACTTGTATGGCTATGTTTTTGGCTTTTATATGGTGATCTAGAACACTCTTCTGTGTGAAAGCTTAATTTGCTAAATAAATTGCAAATGTATGCTTTTTCTCCAGTGTGGGTTCTTTTAAGGCATTCCAGATGAGTTTTCTCTGCAAATGCTTTGTGACATAAATTACATATTTTATGATTTTTCTCCAGTGTGAGTTTTTTCATGGCATTCCAGATGAGTTTTCTCTGCAAATGCTTGGTGACATAATCACAATTTTATGGTTTTTCTCCAGTGGGTTTTTCATGGCATTCCATAATATGAGTTTTCTCTACAAATGCTTTGTGACATAAATTACATTTTTATGGCTTTTCTCCAGTGTGGGTTCTTATGGCATTCCAGAGTAGTCTTCTCTGCAAATTGTTTGTGACATAAATTGTACTAGTATTGTTTTTCTTCATTGTGGGTTTTTGTATGCTGGTCTAGAACATCCTTCTGTGCAAATGATTTGTTACAAGAATTGCATATAAATGGTTTTTCTCCAGTGTGGGTTCTATTATGGCATTCCAGAGTAGCATTCTTTGCAAATGCTTTGTGACATAAAATGCACAAGTACGGCTTTTCTCCAGTGTGGGTTTTTGTATGCTGGTCTAGAACATCCTTCCGTGCGAATGATTTGTTACAAGAATTGCATATAAATGGTTTTTCTCCTGTGTGGGTTCTTTTGTGGCATTCCAGATGTTGCTTCAATGCAAATGCTTTGTGACAAAAATTACAAATGTGTGATTTTTCTCCAGTGTGGGTTCTTTTATGGCATTCCAGAGCAGTCTTGTCTGCAAATGCCTTGCAACATAAACTGCACATGTATGGTTTTTCTCCAGTGTGGGTTCTTTTATGGCATTCCAGAGTAGTCTTCTCTGCAAATGCTTTGTGACATAAATTGCAAATGTATGGTTTTTCTCCAGTGTGGGTTCTTTTGTGGTGTACCAGATGAGTCTTTGATGCAAATGCTTTGTGACATAAATTGCACATGTGTGGTTTTTCTCCAGTGTGGGTTCTTTTATGGTGTTCCAGAGTAGTCATCTCTGCAAATACTTTGTGACATAAACTGCACATGTATGGTTTTTCACCAGTGTGGGTTGTATTATGGCATTCCAGACTAGTCTTTCTTGTAAATGCTTTGTGACATAAAATGCACAAGTATGGTTTTTCTCCAGTGTGGGTTTTTGTATGGTTGTCTAAACAACTCTTCTGTGCAAATGCTTTGTGACATAAATTGCAAATGTATGGCTTTTCTCCAGTGTGGATTCTTTTATGGCATTCCAGATGAGTCTTCCGTGCATATGATTTCTGACATAAATTGCAAATGTATGGCTTTTCTCCAGTGTGGGTTCTTTTATGGTATTCCAGAGTAGTCTTCCGTGTAAATGATTTCTGACATAAATTGCAAATGTATGGTTTTTCTCCAGTGTGGGTTCTTTTATGGCGTTCCAGATGAGTCTTCTCTGCAAATGCTTTGTGACATAAATGGCACTTGTATGGTTTTTCTCCAGTGTGGGTTCTATTATGGCATACCAGATTAGCCTTCTTCGCAAATGCTTTGTGACATAAATGGCACTTGTATGGTTTTTCCCCAGTGTGTGTTCTTTTATGGGTTCTCAGACTGGATTTCCATGTAAACGTTTTGTTACAAAAGTCGCATATGTATGTGTTTGGTTGGTTGTGGCTACTTGCTTGCATCTTACGATCTTGAACACAGCCCAAATATTGGACTTATTTACAGGTCGAATTTATTATTGCCTTTTCATATTATTGCAAACCTATCATGAATTAGAAAATGCAACATTTAAATACAATTATTGAAGGCAGATGGGATGCAGTAGGAACTGAAGACAAAGCATTCTGAAACCCTAAGTATGATCCAAAGTCATGAACTACAAGTATGCAGAGAGATGTCACAAGGATGATACTAAAGGGTGCATGGTAGTGCAGTCAAGGTTTTACTGAGAGACAAACACTGGAAACACTTTTCTGTTACCATCTGTAAATCTGAGATCACTGAACTGATCTGCACTCGGATTGACCCACGGGAACGCGATTGGCCTCTCCACTAGTGGTCCATCAGATAAATGTAAATGTAAATGTACGTGATTTTCTATAGCGACCGTATATGGCCTCGACCCTGCTCATTTTTCAATGAATAAGCTAGTCCACCTTTATTTTTCGCGCAAGGCATGACGGGAACAACGTTCACACACAAAGTAAAACATGGCGGATCGCTTAGAATCGTTGAATGACTTCAATAGATGGAAGGTGGAGGATTTAAAGAAATATATAAAAGAAAGAGGTTAAAAAATGAGATATGACCATTTTGAGCAATGGAAACCACCCCCTATACCTATTCTTAGATGGAAACTAGATAGGCCTACTTGAGGGTGTTATGGTGTTTATAGTCAGACCATGTGGCTGCTTGCAAATAAAGGTCACGTGGTCTGGATAGTTTTGCAATTGGACTTTAATTTTTTTATTCTGGACTTTAAACTGTGCTTAGAACCCGCAATTAACAATCGCACACAAGCGCATTTTATTGTTATATATATATGAACGGCTAATCAGTCAAATATTTTTTAATATCTCTGTCAAACAGATCATAGCAATATCGGCAACGGCATGCTTCAGTTTGTGTGTGAACGGCCGGAAGTGAAAGCAAAATGGCTGCGCATGCGCATTGATAATGGTGAACTGGCTTATTGATCGGCTGCCCGTTTGAATGGGTGCCACGCCATTTAAGGTCCCCGTGTTGGGACCGTGCTAGCCCGAGATTTAAATCTCTGAAATAAGCCACCTTCGGGAAGCGAACCACGGTCCGCATGCGCTCTAACACAGAGTCGCATGAGACGCGCAGCCAACGCTCTTACCGATGTAGCTAACTGGGCCAGTTAAGCACTGCTACCCCCTAGTCTCGCAGTTTTGCTGTTGTGGGCCCTTCCAGTTGGAACCGCTTGCCTCAGGCTCTTAGGATTGACCTCCTCACTCTCCCTCCTGCCGAGTTCCGAGAGCGTCTGAAAACCTTTGTTTTCGTCAGTGAAGACACTGACCCGGGTCGGAAGCGCCTCTGATTTGAGTGGCACTATATAAGTTCTTGATTACAATTATAAATAAATAAATAAATAAATAAATAAATATATATATATATATATATATAATTATTACTTACATACAGTGTATCGATTCCGTACTTATATGCATAGAACGAAACATACTTCACAATTAGCAAATACATGTATGAAAAAGTATCGGTAGTAGTAACTATAATAACGACAAAGGGTAGTTATGAATCGTTTTCTTTATGAAACTATACTTATTACTTAGGCTTCAACCGTTTCACAAAATTTCGTTTCAAATGCGAAAATACTAATCGTTATCGTAAAGTCTAATTTTATATTGCGCCACTCGACCAAGCGCAGGGCACCAGCTTATCACTAGCACCGAACCATGTCAGAGGGGTTTTCAAAAAGGGAAGTCAAAGGAGGTCCGAGTCCAGTTTCCGTGGGGTCCAGATCAAGACAGGAGGCAGAGCAACTGTTAAGGCGGGTGTCATTTAGGGGAGGAAGATCCGAGATAGAGTAATGGTAACACTCATGGCCAGAAGAGCATGAGATTCGCGGTTCGATACCCGTAAACCCCTCTAGGGCGGCGCCTTGTATGGCTGCCAAAACGTGTGTTTAATTAGGATCTTGATGTACTTTCCGAAAGTAACTTTTGTGTTTCAATGTAATCTTACTGCATACTTGTCAGTTTGAATTATTATTTTTTGCCCCGAGGTAAACAGGATCACTCAGGGACTTCAACATTATTTACATTGTAGAATTGTCTGGAATGGGCCCTATTCGTCTAGTTCTAAGTTGGTGAAGGTACTAAGGCGACCGCGTTGAAACGTTGAATCGTGATCGCAAGTCGTTGGAACAGAAGGGAAGGCCAAGCCCTCATTGTTATTATTATTATTATTATTATTATTATTATTATTATTATTATTATTATTATTATTATTATTATTATTATTATTATTATTATTATTATTATTATTATTATTATTATTATTATTATTATTATTATTATTATGGAAATCAGGCCTCGTCCTCCGCTGAGTCATTGAATGTGCCACGGAATGCGATGGCATTATAACGTTGGATACAAATGGAAAGGCGCTGTTATTATTATTATTACTATTATTATTATTATTATTTTTTTTTTTAAATTTTATTTTGCCCGAGGTAGGATAATCCCTCAGGCGCCTAGAAGCAATTCCGAAGAATTACTGTGCTACTGGGACTCGTGGTCCTCGTCCCCGGTGTTGTGCGTGAATGTGCCTCTGAATGCAATTGCATTGTAACGTTGTGTGCAGATTGAAAGGCGCTGGAATAAATGTGCGGTCTCGCGAGGGTCGCCGGTGGCGGTGGTCATCCTATGCCCTAGTTCTGTTAGGAATTCACAGCCTTCTCTATTTATGGGACCCAGTGATTCTAAGGCTATGGGGACGAAGTTGTGCGTTGCCGGAAGGTCTGCGTATTTAGTGATTTTCCGCGAGGCAGCAAGTTCCGCAGCGCTTCCAGGGGTCGTCGACGACGTGTACGTACGATGCCGCACAAGTATGAATGCTGGTAGCGTCCCATATGTGATGTATTTACCCTTAGCCCATGGAACGAGCGTCGCTCCGTCTGGTCTTTTGCCGTCGCTGCGAAGGAGGCCTGGCGGTTCTTTGGAGCTGGGAATATCGGCTCTTAGGAGGGCTCTCCAGATGGTGTCATTCATTGCAAAGTGGCGGCTTGCCCTGCCACCCGACTGCCTGCACGCCAGCCCGTGGTGGCCTCCTGGATCCACTGTCTCGCCACACTGGCATTGATGTGGGGCGCACAGGTTTAGGCCAAGGCGGAGACCAATCGCCACTCGGACCGCCTCGTTGCTCAGGCCTAGTCCGCATGACGCAATTGGAACGGTCAATAGCCAGTCACCGGCGTGTGGCGCTGCCACCGCTCCAAGTCTCGCTCGGTTGAGTGGGTCGCTGTAAGCGGACCAGACCTGCGTCTTGTCAAGATCAATCAGGGGTCTATCCCAGGTCCTCTGTTTAGTGAGAGCTTCCCCATCGCCTACTGGAAATGTCGGTCTGCGACCTTCTAGGATTTCCAACTCGTATACATCCGTGTGTTTCTCTCGTCCGAGGATGGCCGCTCGGAGTGTCTTGGTCGATGCAGCTGACGCCAAAAAGGCAGAAGATGCCAGCATCGTGACCCGTCTAACTCCGAGTCCGCCATCTCGTATTGGCAGTGTGGCTTGTAGCCACTGAGTATCGTTGAGCTTGATGTTTAAAATCCTTTCCAGCCCGTGTCTCATCTGGATGTCGATTGTCTCCAAGATGGCGTGGCTCCAGCATGGGGCAGCTCGTAGTAGGTATGTGAGTTTCGGCGCTCCGAAGCATGATCGTAATAGCATGAGCGCACCCTGGGCTTGGAGGCTGGTGAGGTCGTTTATCGCCGTCTCGAGTGTGTTGCTGTGGTCATTTAGCGCATCGTCTAGGGCTTTTCCTTTGAACAATGGGGCTCCTAGTAAGGTTAGGGAGCCTCGGTCCACGCGTTGGAATCCTGGAATATTATTATTATTATTATTATTATATTATTATTATTATTATGTCAAGGTTCTGTTCACTCATAAAATCGAGTTCCACGCCGCTGCCTCCGTTAAGAAGGCGATGGATATCGACGGCTTTGTTGTTCTTTGGCTCCGGGCAGCTTTGACATGGCGCCTTGGAAAGCCACTGCGTTGAAACGCTGCACCATCACCGATAGGCTCTTGAATAGGAAGTTTGTTTCGCGGGAGTCATCGGTGGTTTTCGACAGCCGGCGACCAATTTCCGATAGAAAGGCGAGGCCCTCTCTGTTAAGGGGACCGAAGGTTTCCACAGCTACAGGTATGAAGATGTATCGCTTCTGTAGCTCAGAGTATTTGATGTACTTTCTCGCGGCAGCCACCTCCGCCGCCCCTCCTGCCGTGGCCGCCGTTGCTGTGATGTAAGAGGCGGCCACCGTGTCCACCACCGTCGCGTCCCACAATAGGGACAGCCCGTCGCTCCACGGTATTAGGGTCTGGCCATCCGGTCTCTTACCATCCGACCTGGATAAGCCGGACGGCTCCTTGACTGCCGGGGTGCCGGCTCTGTTGAGGCTGCGGTGGATGAGGTCGTTGATGTTGCTATGCCTAGCTTGTCGGCCGAACCCCAGTGAGCACGACAGCCCATGCGCGCCTCTGGACGAGACGTTAGCGCCGCATGCGCATTTGTGCGGTTCGCAGATTGCCAGACCCAATCGTAGACCGACCGCCACCCTCATGGTCTCGTCATCCAGTCTGAGGCCGCGAGCAGCGATCGGGAGGGCGTGTAGCCAGTCCGAGGCGTGCGGTGACTGCGAGGCCTTCAGTCTCGCCTGGTCGTAGGGGTCAAGAAGTTTATCCTCGAGCGCCGAGAGGGCTGCGTGTAGTAGGGGACTGTCCCAGTGTGCCTGTCCGCGCCCGGTCGTGACCGTCGGGATCGGGACCCCAGAAAGCTGAAGCCAGGTAGTCTTCGCCGAGTCATGTGCCGCGTCGGGGGTCACCGAAATAGTACCCAAGATGAGGGACTGGGTTTGGAGGGTGCCCGCGGCCGAAGCCAAGAAGGCGGGAAGTGCCAGCGAGGACACCCTCCTTACTCCCAATCCACCCATCCTAATCGGAAGAGAGGCTTGAGACCACTGGTCGTCGTTCATCGTGACGTTAAGCATCCGGCCGACTCCTGCCCGTAGCAGCTCATCATAAACTCCCAGGAGCGGTTGATCGTGGCAGGGGGTGCTTCTCAATATGTGCATGAGCCTCGGCGATCCGAGGGAGCATCTGAGTATCAGCAGAGCACCCTGTCTGTCGATGTGTTGGAGTTTGTTATTATTATTATTACTATTATTATTATTATTATTATTATTATTATTATTATTATTATTATTATTATTATTATTATTATTATTATTATTATTTAGTTCGATAAGAATTGGTGGCGGAGGAACAGATGAGTAGGGCCTAATTAAGGGTATAGGAATTCTTGATAAGGCGATCGACTTTAGTTTTGAGTGGAAAGCCGTTAGGGGGGATTAAGGCGGATGATGGTGAGTGGAAATTTAATGATTATAGAGGAACCGAAAATCTTCGGGATGAGGGAGGAAGATCGTTCAAGAGTCGTGGTGCAGTGTTGAATCTCAAGTTCTCCGTTGGAGAACTTTAGATGAGCAGTAACAGAGCTAGGGTCGAGGCTGAGATAGAAGGATGATCGAGTGGAACGTACGGATTGGCTGGAGAGTGAAGAGATACTTAATTGGGCTAGGAATATTGTAGGGAGTTAATAGTACGTTGGTGATAGAACTTTGAAGTGGATTCGTTCTAGGATTTGTAGCCAATGGAGTGGTTTGAGGAAGGGAGTGATACATGTTTGGGCGTTCCACAGGGTGGGCCAAAAAATAAATCCCCTACCGATTTTTGCTAATATTTCGGCCAAAAGTAAGAATTTTTAAATCTAGTTGCACTGGATTAAAAGTAATTCATATTTACATATAACAGTCAAATTTCAACAAAATATTTCAAACAGAACCAAAGTTATATCACTTTTACTGAGTTTTACTGTTTCCACCCACTGTTTTTTGATGGTCCAAAAACATGTAACGCAACAAAAAGTTAAAACAAATGATTTTACTAAGTCACATCTAAAATATTTGGCATCAAACAGACTTGATATTACTTCACAGTTTGTGTTCAATGTGTCCACCACCAGTACCCACACATGTTCTGAGTCTCTTTGCAAAGTTTTGATGGCCTAGCCTTGTTGATAGTCTCCAGAATTAAATCTTCCCATATCAACTCCAATGCGACCTTCAATTCTCTCATCTTTTTGGCTTTGGTCGCAGATTGTGGTATTTCTCCAGCATAACTCCCCACACGTGATAATCCAGTGGGTTAAAATCCGGAGAGTTTGGGGGATCATTGGTCCTTCTCAATGAAACCAGTGCAATTGACGTTGAGCCAATCTTGCGTGAGACGAGCAGTATGCGCTGGTGCGCCGTCTTGCTGAAAGATGAATCTAGCTGGCAGCAGAGGCAATCAGAAATTAATTCTGGAAGCAGGCGACAAACGTAAGCCTAATATGCAGCATTCACCTTCGCCTTTTCATCAACAAAATGCAGTCGACCTTTGCCACCAAACAAATGCCAGACGCATAACATGTGAAGCGAACTTCAACGATCAAGCGATCAGATCTTGCTAAATGATGTCATAGTGACCAGCTATGCTGGTTAGTCCAGGCAATCTAGCTAAAAAAATCCATTGAACCTGGGCAAAATTGCTTCAGAAGCTTTCTAAACGGTTTCCTGTCCAGACAAAATTGCTGAATAACATCTCCAAAATCGGACAATATCGAAATAAGGGAACACCCCCAAAAATGAATTTCAAAATGGCGGATTGGGGTTTTCTAAGAAATACCGATAATAATACAAATAATTTGCAATTAGACCTGGGCAAAATGGCTTTAGAAGCTTTTAAAACGGTTTCCTGTCAAGAAAACATTGCTGAATAACATATCCAAAATCGGACACAATCGGATCACGGGAACACCCCCAAAATGGTCAAATCCAATATTGGAAAATTGGTTCCGGTCCGATATTCCGGGGGTCCGCTATTCCGGGGCCCACTATTCCGGGGGTCCGCTATTCCGGGGGTCCGCTATTCCGGGTATCCGCCGGAATTTATATACATACAACATACATACATATATACATGCATACATAAATATATATATATACATAGATGCATACATACATAAATATATATACACACGTACATACAGACATGCATATATACAGTTATACACACATGTATATACATACATACATATACGTACATACACAAATACATACATACATACATACATACATACATACATACATACATAGATACATACATACATGCACACACACGTATATAAGTTTCGGTTACAATTACAATTACACACATACACACGTACATATATACATACGTACATACATACATGTATGTACATAACATAACATAACATAACATCTTTCTTTATTGCATCAAATGACATCAATAACAATCATTTCCATCGAAACAAATTAATATAAAATAGTGCAGTTTCTGGAAATTCAAACCCTGTGAAACTATAAAGTAGTAAGATAAAGATACTCGCTTGACTAGCATGGAGGAAATGAAATGAACTTGAAGTAGTCAGGTGAGTTTGAAAGTAAACGAGTTCTTAGAGTCATAAGAGGCAATGGGCGCCCCTAAGGGACCTAGGTCCCGCTGACCGGGGATGCCCAGATAGGCAAAATTAAAAGATACAATGATGGCATTGTACAGTTGCCTCCCTCACAATAGCTTAATCAGGCCACTAGCTGTAACCTCTAAAATCCTCAACACTTGGAGGTTAACCATAATCTATAGCTTAACTAAACTTAACTAAACATAACTAAACAGTCCCAAAGGGACCATATTCATGTACCAGGCTCCGGCTCGACCCCCCCCCCATAAAGGTCAAATCAGTATTAGATATCAATCATTTAGATAGAATCGTATCATGCGCCAGAATAAAGTTTTTCATTTGCTTCCTGAAAAGATGCCTAGCTTGCAGAGACCGAATTTCGACCGGGATCTGGGCCCAAAGCTGCGGACCTGCTGACTTGATACTAAAACGCCGAATGTTAGTGCGACTTTTAATAGGACGGTATAGTGAGGCTCCCCGCGTGTCATGTTTGTGTATGGAAGTGGCCTTTGTGAAATACTCTCCAAATGCAGCAGGTAGTAAATTATGCTCGAAACAGTAGATGAAGTCCGATATTTGATAGTTGTTTAATTGGTTAATTTTCAGTATTTTTAATTCTTTGAAAATAGGATCAGAGTGCTCACATTTCCTGGCTCCTTGTACCATCCTAACAGCTTTTTTTTGCAAGGTTATTAATTTCTTAAGTCGTGATTGATAGTTAGAGGACCAGATGAAGTTACAGTAGTTGAGGAAGGGAAAGATAAGTGCATAGTATAGGTTTCTCTTGACCTCTACGGTTAGTAGATGCCCAATTCTAGAAAGTATACCTATGTTTTTCGCGACCTTTAGAGCTACATAATTAATATGGGTTTTCCAGTTTAAATGATTATCCACGTAAACTCCCAGAAACTTTGTGGAGTCGACTTGGGTAATTGGGGAGTCATTGAGGGTTAAGGACCATTTAATCGGCTTTATTTTTCTATGGGACTTAAATATAATAAAATTAGTTTTATCCGCATTTAAGGTAAGTTTATTAGCTAAAAACCATTTATTAACCGAATCTAGTTCTTTATTGACCGTTTCCATAAGGGTTAAATGGGATTTATTGGAATACACTATGTTCGTGCATACATACATACATACGTACATGTATGTACATACATTCATACATATACACTCGTACATACATACATACATAAATACATGTATGTACTTACATACATGTACGTACATACATACATAAACACATTCATACATACAAACATACATACATGCATGCATACATACATACACGGATGCACAATTACATACATGTATGTATGTATGAATGTATGTATCTTGTCTTCTTCTTCTTCTTTCTTCTCTTCCATCAGTTTCCCGACGATGAGGCTCTTATGAAGTTTCTCCATAGTGTTCTGTCTCTGACAGTTTCGCGCACCATGTATCTTGTAGGCATGTATATATTATGTATTTACGTGTGTATGTGTGTATGTATGTACGTATCATCAAATCATCAAATCAAATCAAATCATTTTATTGCAACCAACTGATCAACATAAGCAAGTAAATTGACAACAGAAATTAACATAAAGTTGACATTGGCTACAAAGGGTGTCTCAGAAGGGACCAAGGTCCCGCTAGGAAGAGGCACCCAGTAGCTAAATAACGTAGCATTAATCGATCGCTGCTAAAACAGTTCACACACAAAACATCAGGCCTGAATATGATCGGTTGACAAGCAGTTGACGTGATTGCCTATCTACGTTCACAAATGCAAAAACAACTTAACTAACTTAACTAGAGCATGCAAGTGCACAAAACATTGAAGACCTGTCTAGTCGTTAATAAGAAAATTACGCAATTTGTTCTTGAAGCCTTGAGTACTGGGATGAGTTCGTATTGTTGAAGGAATGGCGTTCCAAATCGATGGACCCGTAAACTTCATGCTGAATTTTCTTGAATTTGTCCTAGCCTTAGTACAGCGATATGCTGTGGAACCCCTGGTGGCGTAATCATGGATCTCTGAGCCTAAGGTAAAGTAGTTATTGAAAACAGGAGGGAGTAGACCGCGATGATAACGGTGGACAAAAATTCCTATTTGTAGCACTCTAATCTGGGCAATTTTAAGTAGTTGATATTGTTTGAAAATGGGGTCTGTATGTTCATATTTGCGGACTCCGGCAACCATTCGAACTGCTTTCTTTTGGAGTGTTTGTAGTTTGTTGAGTCTTGAGGTGTATGTGGATGCCCAAACCAGATTGCAATATGTGAGGTATGGGTAAACCAGAGAGTAATATAGTTGTAATCTAATTGGTTTAGGAAGAATGAAGGAAATACGTGAGAGTATGCCTATGCTCTTTGCCATCTTATTATAGACATGGTCAATATGCACCTTCCAAGATAAGTGCTCATCAATGTGTACCCCAAGGAATCTAGTTGATGCGACTTGAGTTATGTAATCCTCTTTGATTTGGAGCCCCATGTTTGTTGGTGCTACCTTCTTGTGAGACCTGAATATTATAAAATTTGTTTTGTCCAAATTGAGTGTAAGTCGGTTAGAGGAAAACCAGTCAGCTAGTTTGGATAGTTCACTATTTACAATATCTGTCAGAGATTGCCAGGATTTGTGTGAGTAGAATATATTAGTGTCGTCTGCAAAGAGAATGAGGAATAAAGTTGGGGAGACAGTGGCCAGGTCATTGATATATAGTAAGAAGAGGAGTGGTCCTAGGTTGGAACCTTGGGGGACACCATAAGCGATCTCGGCTACCTCTGAAAGTGCTCCGTTACAGCTAACTATTTGGGTACGGTTTTCAAAGTAACTGGTAAACCATTTAAGTGAAATGCCCCTTATTCCATAGTATTCTAATTTCCTTAAGAGGATAGTGTGGCTGACCGTGTCGAACGCTTTTGCAAGGTCAAGAAATATACCAACGGAGTATTCCCCATTATCAATGGCTTTAGAGATCATGTCTTCCATAGTAATTAGGGCCATGTACGGAGAATGTCCGGATTGAAACCCGAACTGGGATTTGTATATTATATTAGAGTTCTTTACATAGCTATTAAGACGGTCGTGCATGATTTTTTCATAGAATTTCGAGAAATAGGGTAATATAGAGATTGGTCTATAGTTAGTAAGGTTGTCTTTATCTCCTTTTTTGTAAATGGGGACTACCCTAGCAATTTTTAATAATTGGGGTACAACACCATTGGCGAGAGAACAATTTATAATCTCCGCTAAAGGCTGAGCAATATGGGTTAAGGTAGGGGTGGCTATATATGGGTCAATACCGTCACAGCCTACACTATGGGTGAGACGGATGTCTTGGCTAATTTTTATTATCTCATCTGCGGAAGTAGATAGTAGGCCCATAGAGTTTAATTGGGGCGCTTGGATGTATTTCTCAAAAGGTATATGGGAATTTGGTATAGCCTTAGCCAGATTATGGGCTATGTTAACAAAATAGTTGTTGAGGCTGTTTGCCATCATAAGTGGATCTTTAATGGATCTTCCATTGATTAACAGGGATTCGATGTTCGTGTCTCTGGGACTTTGTTGCATAACATCTCTAATTAGTTTCCAGGTTCTCTTGAGGTCGTTTTTGCATCTCAGGAATTCTGACGCATAATAATTTTTTTCTGCATTTTTTCGAATAGTTTTATATAGATTCCTATATTCAGTAAATTTCTGTTTATTTGCAGCACTGGGGGTCTTCAGATATTTTAAATAAAGGTTGTTCTTTTTCCTGGTAGATTTAAGAAGGGCTGGTGTCATCCATGGTTGTTTAAATCTCTGCTTGGAAGTCTGAGTTTTAGAGTAGATAGGAAAAGTTTTATCGTAGGTATTCTTTGCATGTGTGTATGTATGTATGGATGTATGTATGAATGTACCTACCTGTGTACGTATATACGTGTTTATGTATGTCTGTATTATTTATGTATGTATTTTTATACGTGTGTGTATGCATGTATGTATGTATGTTTATACGTGTGTGTATGCATGTATGTTTGTACGTGTGTGTATGTATGTATGTATGTATGTATCTATGTACGTGTGTATGTTTGCATGTGTGTATGTATGTATGGATGTATGTATGAATGTACCTACCTGTGTACGTATATACGTGTTTATGTATGTCTGTATTATTTATGTATGTATTTTTATACGTGTGTGTATGCATGTATGTATGTATGTTTGTACGTGTGTGTATGTATGTATGTATGGTTGTATATATGTACGTGTGTATGTATCTATGTACGTGTGTATGCTTGCATGTGTGTATGTATGTATGGATGTATGTATGAATGCACTTACCTGTGTACGTATATACGTGTTTATGTATGTCTGTGTATATGCATTTATTTATGTATGTATGTATGTGTGTATGTAGTATGTATTTTGTTGTATGTACGTATTTAATATGTATTTACTTGCTTGTGTATGTATGTATATATGTATGTACATACATGTAACTATGCAATCTATGTTTGTATGTATTTATGTTCATGGGTATGTATGTATGTATGCATGTTGTATGTATTTATATATTATTTATTTACGTGTGTATGTATGTAGGTATATACATATCTGTATCCATGTATGTTTTGTATATACGTGTGTATGTTTGTACGTATGTATGTAGGTTTGTACATACATGTATGTATGTATGTATGTATGTATGTATGTATGTATGTATGTATGTATGTATGTATGTATGTATGTATGTATGTATGCATGCATGTATGCATGTACATACATGTATTAAGTATATACATGTATGTATGCATTTATGTTTGTGTGTATGTATGTATGTTTGTATTTATGTACGTGGGTATGCATGCATGTATATAAATATATATATATACACGGGTGTATGTATGTACATATGTGTATATAATGTATGTATGTTGTATGTATGTATATTCCGACGGATCCCCGGAATAGCGGACCCCCGGAATAGCGGACCCTCGGAATAGTGGGCCCCGGAATAGCGGACCCCCGGAATAGCGGACCCCCGGATTAGCGGGCCGGTACCGGAAAATTAGCCATTTTGTTTCTTAGAGTATATGCACGTGTAATACCTCTAATGTGGCTAATTTCGGTATGTAGAATTCATTTCTGATATTGCTTTCACCATTCGAGGTCATCTTCACCTTGAAAGGTCATGGTCAAGGTCAATTTGGCAGATTGGAAAATTCACCTTTTTTGTATTTAGAGTTTATGCACATGTAATACCTCTAATGTGACTGATTTCGGTATGTAAAATTCATTTCTGATATTGTTTCCGCCAATTGGAGTCACCTTCACCTTCAAAGGTCATGGTCAAGGTCATTTTGGCAGTTTGTATTGCATTGCATTGTATTGTATTCGGATATTTATAGATTGGAAAGTACAGCTCTATTGTTTTTTTTGTTTTTGGAGCATATATGCACGCGTAACACCTCTAATGTGACTGATTTCGGTAGGCAGAATTCATTTCTGATATTGTTTTCGCCATTCGGGGTCATCTTCACCATGAAGATCATGGTCAGGGTCATAAATATTGTAGATATTTTGTTACATCGATGGCGCCATGAAGCAAACTTTCCATATACACAGAAATTGAGTTTGAGATCATTACTGTGAGTCTGTTATTGTTATTCTTATTGTGGAGGACCTGATCCGGTTGCTTCAGTGAGAGATATTCTGGAATAACAAGGATAAAGCTGCGTATCCAGTGCTGGCACAGTTGGAAGTACTGCAAATTACACTGGCTGAAGAACAATGTTGCCCTGGCTGCAGTTGGTCGCCGTCATCAAGAACGCTGTAGTATCAGAGAGAGAAAGAAACTGAAATATACGTGCCGCTTCTGTCGAGGATTCTATGCCAAACTTTGCAGAATGTGACCGCATCAGCTATCTACTTTATGGGTCGTGGTATCTGGAACAAATCAAAGTGTTGGAGTTCACACATCCTGAGGTCTACCGGCGTTTCTGTGTGACCCAATTGGTTGTGCAGGGTCGCCCAGGATGGTTCTGCGCTGTCGGAGGTGGCATAAAGGTCGAGCAGACCATCCAACGAGTGTCGAAGGGTCCTGGAGGTCACTATGTGGTATATAGGAGTCACACGCAATGCCACTCCCATGGCAGAGTTCGAGCTCTTGTTCCAAGAGATCGTATCTATCACCAGCCTTCTCAAATTTCTCACCTCTAACCACCCCATGAGCTACACAGAATGCCATCTACAGCATGCATTGAGCACCACTCGCCGACTCGCATTTAACCATAACGTGTCTAAGCTGTTAGACTTGGTATTAGAGCGGGAGAAGCCATACTCGGTGACAGGCCCGTGCAACTACACAATCTGCCAGTCTTGTTGTCAAGACCTCAAACCTCAAGACCAAGACCAAGACCAAGACCTTGAACCTCAAGACCAAGACCAAGACCAAGACCTTGAACCTCAAGACCAAGACCAAGACCAAGACTTTGAACCTCGAGACCAAGACCAAGACCAAGACCTTGAACCTCAAGACCAAGACCAAGACCAAGACCCAAAAAATCACAATCAGGTCAATACTTCTAAAATTGTCAAGTCGGAATATTCGCTGTTTTAATGAAAACAAGAGTCTTTTATTTTATTCAAGCAAATTAACTTTAAATGGAAACTGCAGAGAAATCCGAATTTGTATTCAAAAGTCCTTCATGCAAACTATTATTCCAAATGCCTTTTTTTTATAAAAAAAAACCAATTCGCTCAGAATTTTCTGACCAAGACGTGCCTGGTGGGCCTCATAAAAATTCCGCCATGTGAAAAAATACGTTCTACAGGTGCTGAAGTCGCAGACAGACACACAGAAGCTTTTCAAGCACTGGATGTAAATGTAGGCCTACAGATAGTGAGTCCTTTTGAAATCTTCCCATGGTTTATCATACCGTCTGATACAGAATAACTGTTGCTGCTGCCAATGGGTTTTCCTGACCAACAAGATTTTTTTATCCATAGATATTGGTCGTATGATGCAAGCAGGCTAGATACAGAATTCTTGAGTTCTGTTAAATGACTGTTCATATTGACAGCCGGTCTTGGTCTTGGTCTTGCGAGACCAAGACCAAGACTTTGAACCTCAAGACCAAGACCAAGACCAAGACCTTGAACCTCAAGACCAAGACCAAGACCAAGACCTTGAACCTCAAGACCAAGACCAAGACCAAGACTTTTATAAACGAACTCGAGTGCACTCGAGACCAAGACCTTGGTCTCGAGGACAACAAGACTGCAATCTGCTCATAAAGGTGGCTGTTGACTGAAAGACGGCTAACCGCCTGCTAAACTTTCTTGAGAATCGTGAGCATGCTTACCGCTCACATAGGCAGGAGAGATTAGTTGAGAAGATCAAGAAAATTAGCACGACTTCATCGAAGTCGAAACCGCCACGGTTCACCGACCAACCTCGGAAGACACCATAAACAGTGAAGAAGGAGAAGAACGACATCTCATCCAAGGACATGGCAGAGGCGCATAGGAACATGGACATTGCTAAGGAGCGCGGCATGGACTTTAGGTAGATACTCGCACACAATTTGTTCTCAGCATCTCCACTGTTCGATGGTAATCTTCCAGCTCACACCAACAACTCACTACTTGTTGGAAAGATTGAGCCTATAGGCTGGACCTTACCCAATGTCAGGAGTCTACTCTTGCCACACTTGTGGTAGGTTTCATGTCTAAAATCTACAAAAAATGTGAATACTTTTTCCAGCTGCTGCAATCATATCGCTTCCATAGCTGAGACATCTCAATGTATGAGGCAAGTACCTGTTGGATGAATTTCACATTTTTGGCAGAGAGATGAAGCTGAGGTTATGATGGTGTCGATGACCACACCAAGATTAGAGAATTGTGCGAGTGGCATCTGCCGCATCTTAGACATGAAATCTACCACAACATCTGTGGCAAGAGTAGTATATGGTCACAGTGAAGAACAGCAACACATAAAATTTATATTTACCGTTAGGCCTAAGTTTGCTTGATGGCGTCATCGATGTAAAAAAATTACCTTGACCATGATCTTTAAAGGTTAAGATGACCCCGAATGGCGAAAACGATATCAGAAATGAATTCTACATACCGAATTCAGTAACACGTGCATATGTAGCGTGCGTGTCGCCCTCTAGCGAGTGCCCGCGCTGTTGTGAGAGAACATCTGAAGAGTATACAAGCCCTGGTTTTGAACCCAGCTTGCTGGCGCTGTGGGCCTGTTCTCTTCTCTCTATCTGCTGCAACCGCTGTCGCCTTTTCTTACTAGGCCGAGAGCGAGGCTTCACGTCCGGTTGCATTATACTAGGTCCCTGAGGCATTCTTCTACCATGGATGACGAGTGGCATGTCCGCGGCTTCCGTTGCTGGCGCAGCAGGGCTTAGTGTCAAGCCCTCACTAGGGTTCGGCGCTCTCACAACAGACTCAATTTCTTTCTTCTGATCTCTTCTCTCAGGGACCCTATCTGACAACAGGCGCTCCATAAATGCCTGAAGACCAATCTCCCTATTAGCCTGGCGCTCTGCAAATACTTGTTGAGTTTCCATGAAGGTCTGTTGAGATTCGAATAATGACCTTATAAGAGTTTCCTGATTTGTCTGGCGCTCCATAAATGTACTTAATACAAATTCTTGAGTCGACTGGCGCTCTACAAGTGTTCTCTGGGTTTCTACCACCCTTTCCAATATGTCGCCTACTCGACTAGTCTCATGTTCAGATAAGATCTCTTCTTCCATTTTAATTATTTAATGAACACAAATGAAATTATCGAGTTATACTATCGCCATATGTTCATTTACATTTATATAGCACAAGTGAATCTAAACTATCGATTTATCTATCGCTGTATGTTTCCTGACTAAGTTAACGTGTACATTTATATAGCACATGAACTTAACCTATCGCCTTATCGCTTCACAACAAATTTATACGTATCTAATCTAACGATCTAAGTATCGCTGGAGATTTCAATATACGACTCAAAAGAATAAGGGGTTGTACTCCCTGAACTTCCAAGATATATTCTTCCCAATTGCCAATATTTGCGATCTCGGTCAAATCCAGTAAATATCATTCCTCGTCAAGGTTATCCAAGGTCACGGGAGCTCCGTTGCACCAATTCAATCGTAAACATGGCCTCCCGGTAATTTTGCCATAATTCCCCAAATTCGAAGAAATATCGAACGCCCGTCGATAAATTCGACGCCCGATCTTCAAAGATGTAGTTGTGATGAAATATTATCCCCGAATTTCGACAATTTCCATCGTTTTAATCGTAAAATTCCTTATTGCGCAGTTAAGACCATTTCACGCTAAAAATAGCTCCAAGGACACCAATTCCTTCATTCCTCGTCCACGTCTAGGCTGAAACTGCATACAGGCCACGAAAAATGGCGCAAATGTTCGCACGTGCTCACCTCTAGCCAATCACGAACAAGCACAGAAAGCGCGACGTCTTCTCATTGGTTGACTCGCATACCACAGATCTACTGCTGGCATGCACTGTACAGCACTACCACAGTGGCCTCTAGCGAATGACATTGATTTCGCAATCTTAGTGAAAGTAATATACTTAAGGCTTGTAACAATTCGTTACACCCTCCCCCACTTAGCTCAAATTTCCAGACACTCTGGAAATTTGCTGGGAACAATCCCAGAGTTATCCAGGAAATCTCCAGATTTTAGTACAATGTTCCTTATCTACAACATCGATACTAGTTAACAGCAAGGTTTCATAAGCATCGCTCAATCCTGCGAGAAGTCAACAATGTCTACTACCATTACATCAGAAGCAGAAGAGCTCCTACACAACTAATGTCAAGCTAAGGTAAGACTGTTCTATTAAGCAAAGTACAATAGCTTAACAAATTTATACTAGCAATAAAGTAAACACCTATTCATCAAAATAAAACTAAGAGACATAGCATCTCGCTCCTTTCAACAATAGTCGCCATTAAGCGGCGCAGAACTAGACTTACAAAACTAAATCCTTATGAATGTCACATTATACCAACTCTCTAGTGACAGGCACAGGGTAATGGCATTATTGCAATACATCACTCTCAAATCTCCTTACCTTATCTCATACTTATACAGTGTCAACCTTACATGTACCTTACCGGCTTCTTAATTAACTCTAGACCTAGAGCGCCATATAAAAATTATGTTCCAACACACACAATTCACAATGCAAGAGATACAATTGCAATTACCAAAGCAACCATATTCATAAAGCAATGATTTCACAATAAGCAATTTAATTCCTTTATTTCTGTGTCGAAGTATACCCCCCTCGACAACGGCAGATGCAGAAGGCAGATGCGCATCCCATTCTCGTGGATTTTGAGAAGAACGCCACCCGGTTCTAGCATGTAAAAGCTCCATAGATTCTTTGAGTAGGTCGAGTATGTCTTTGAATCTGGATCGAGCGTTTTCTAATATCCATTTCACTTCGAACAGGCACTTTCACGTCGCTAGCCACTGCTATCCTCCGACAGGTTACTACTTGACGTCGACCTTGGATAGGAATAGTGTTACCTTGAACCTGAACCCACCTCGCTCCGAGGTTCCATAGAACACTATTTTTCTCCATCCAGTCCATTCCGATTATAAGCTCCGTAACTTGTTCAGTGGCCAAACACTTGACTTCAAAAGAGAAATTGTCCACCGTACAATTAAGAGTAACTTCGCCCAATACACGGATTTCGGAACCATTTGCCGTTCTAACAAACTGTCGGGATTCTCTCATATCCTCCTTACGTACCAACGATGCTGGAGTCAAGGACAATTCACTCCCTGTGTCCAGTAATGCGAAGGTAGGCTTTCCATTCACAGTCAACGAGAGATAGGCGTTGCTACATCCCTGAATATGTCGATTGCTTGCCGGTTCTTGTTGGTTCGGAGTTCCATCTACAACGGTCTGAACATTCTGTCGAAACGGACATGACCTGGCCAAGTGTCCGGGTTGATTGCACTCAAAGCAGAGCTTGGTAGACCGCCATGACTTTCGATTGTCTTGCCTTTGTCCACTAGCAGGATAATTAGTTGCACCTTCCATTCTCCAACGAGGCGGAACTTCTCGCTGAGCTTGGGGCTGAAAAGGAGGAGGAGGAATTCTAAAGGCTGACGAATTTTGCCAGGATTCAAAGACTTTCTCCATTTTCTCCAACTTCTTCTGTTGTGTTTCTATAAGTCGCTCCAACTGTTTCTGTTGTTCTAAAAACTGGCGCATCAACTCTGAATTCGGATCATTTTCCTTCATCGCTTGTACCCGAGCCGGTCGACGTTCATGATCAAAACGGTCCTTATCGACTCGAGAATAGCCTTCCAAACGCAAAGCAAGTTTGTACGCTTGGTCAAGTGTCTCTGGTTCGCGTTCGCGTAGCTTCAAGGCTAATTCTTTATCTTTTAAGGCATCCACGAAAGCACGTATCGCAATAGTTTCACTATGTTGCGACGGTGGTCCAGGGTATGCCAAAGTTAGCAGTCTTCGAATGTCCTGAACTAAGCTTCCAAGATCCTCTCCATCTTTTTGTCTTCTTGTGCTCAATTGAGTCTGATATAACGCAGCTTGCTCTGCACTTCCGTAACGAGATCGAAGTTTCTTAACCAAGTCCGACCAGGTAACCATAGTAGCAGAGTCGAATTCCCATAACAGCTGGTTTGCCGGTTCTGTTAAAGAACACGTTAACTGGTTTAATTTCTCTTCATCTGTCCAACCGTTATTTCTCGAACACACCTCAAATTTTCTAAGAAAAGCTTCTATTGGGGTTCGACCATTGTAACCACCAAGCTTAATCCATTGTCTACTTCTCTCCGGTGTTACATTCGTCGAGGTAGACGTTAGAATTGGCTTCACCGTAGCTTCCGCAGTAGAAGTTGTCTCTCCAGCTGCAGCTTGTTTAACTTTAGCCACAACCGGTTTATTCTCCATCGCGATTAAACAGTCATCAGGAACAACAGTTTGGGTTGCCACTGACGTCACTATTTTCTGAAGCATCATCTTCTGAAAGTTAGAGTCAAGTTTCACATCGCTCGCTAGTTTAACATTTGCTTCTTGCTTTTCCATCAGACTAGGTTGCACATTCGACGGACCATAACATAACATCACCTGTTGAGGTTTTGGCTCCATGTTGCAAACAACTTCCGGTTTGGACATTGAGGCAGCTGTGGGTATCCGAGGCCCATTAATGTCTGGAGTATGAAAAGGCATAAGCATAAACATGTTGCTTGACTTATTCATTTCTCCTGCATCAACAATACTAACATACTGAGGAGGAAAAGACGCTGCGACTTTTGACGGCATCATCAAAGATTCGATTTGTCCACCAGTAGATCGAGGCATAGTCAGCGACGACGAAGGCAGATGCTGAGAAAGTGTTACTACTCTTGGCTCAGATGACATGGCGTAAACAGGAGTATTCGCCATTTGAAGTCGTTGATCTTGGCTCCAAATGACTTGTCCAACTGTAGGCCTTGTTTCTGTCCAAGTTCTAGGCAAGGTGGTCGCTCTCATGTCGACAGGTACATGACGGCTGGGATGCGCATCTCTGCCTGTTCTTCCCCCTTGAGAGACTTGAGAAACCAAGTCTTCTCGTACTGTTGGCCGTCGAGAGTCTTCTCCCAAGCTTTGACCAACACCTGCAACTGAAAACTCCAGGTTAGTATATGATCGTATATTCCTTTGATCTACACCTACTGGGTTAACCTTAGTATCTACATTATGTGTTGACCTAGCATTACTAACATCAGAGTCTGTACTATTAGTTTCACTGAGACTCTCAATTGCATCCGCGTCTGAAGCAGAATTTAGTTCTATCTCTGTTTGTGTAGGCATAGCCCAGTTAAACATTTTATTTTCTAACTCTGCTGGTCCGAAGTCCATTAAGTTTGCCCTATCCATTCTATAGAAAATTTCATTATCTTCTGTATAGTAGGCTGGTTTCGGTTCTTCTGTAGTTCTAACTAAATCTTCTCTAGTTCTAACTAAATCTTCTCTAGTTCTAAGCCCGATTCTGGTACCACGTGTAGCGTGCTCGTCCCGCTCTAGCGAGTGCCCGCGCTGTTGTGAGAGAACATCTGAAGAGTATACAAGCCCTGGTTTTGAACCCAGCTTGCTGGCGCTGTGGGCCTGTTCTCTTCTCTCTATCTGCTGCAACCGCTGTCGCCTTTTCTTACTAGGCCGAGAGCGAGGCTTCACGTCCGGTTGCATTATACTAGGTCCCTGAGGCATTCTTCTACCATGGATGACGAGTGGCATGTCCGCGGCTTCCGTTGCTGGCGCAGCAGGGCTTAGTGTCAAGCCCTCACTAGGGTTCGGCGCTCTCACAACAGACTCAATTTCTTTCTTCTGATCTCTTCTCTCAGGGACCCTATCTGACAACAGGCGCTCCATAAATGCCTGAAGACCAATCTCCCTATTAGCCTGGCGCTCTGCAAATACTTGTTGAGTTTCCATGAAGGTCTGTTGAGATTCGAATAATGACCTTATAAGAGTTTCCTGATTTGTCTGGCGCTCCATAAATGTACTTAATACAAATTCTTGAGTCGACTGGCGCTCTACAAGTGTTCTCTGGGTTTCTACCACCCTTTCCAATATGTCGCCTACTCGACTAGTCTCATGTTCAGATAAGATCTCTTCTTCCATTTTAATTATTTAATGAACACAAATGAAATTATCGAGTTATACTATCGCCATATGTTCATTTACATTTATATAGCACAAGTGAATCTAAACTATCGATTTATCTATCGCTGTATGTTTCCTGACTAAGTTAACGTGTACATTTATATAGCACATGAACTTAACCTATCGCCTTATCGCTTCACAACAAATTTATACGTATCTAATCTAACGATCTAAGTATCGCTGGAGATTTCAATATACGACTCAAAAGAATAAGGGGTTGTACTCCCTGAACTTCCAAGATATATTCTTCCCAATTGCCAATATTTGCGATCTCGGTCAAATCCAGTAAATATCATTCCTCGTCAAGGTTATCCAAGGTCACGGGAGCTCCGTTGCACCAATTCAATCGAAAACATGGCCTCCCGGTAATTTTGCCATAATTCCCCAAATTCGAAGAAATATCGAACGCCCGTCGATAAATTCGACGCCCGATCTTCAAAGATGTAGTTGTGATGAAATATTATCCCCGAATTTCGACAATTTCCATCGTTTTAATCGTAAAATTCCTTATTGCGCAGTTAAGACCATTTCACGCTAAAAAATAGCTCCAAGGACACCAATTCCTTCATTCCTCGTCCACGTCTAGGCTGAAACTGCATACAGGCCACGAAAAATGGCGCAAATGTTCGTACGTGCTCACCTCTAGCCAATCACGAACAAGCACAGAAAGCGCGACGTCTTCTCATTGGTTGACTCGCATACCACAGATCTACTGCTGGCATGCACTGTACAGCACTACCACAGTGGCCTCTAGCGAATGACATTGATTTCGCAATCTTAGTGAAAGTAATATACTTAAGGCTTGTAACAATTAGCACGACTTCATCGAAGTCGAAACCGCCACGGTTCACCGACCAACCTCGGAAGACACCATAAACAGTGAAGAAGGAGAAGAACGACATCTCATCCAAGGACATGGCAGAGGCGCATAGGAACATGGACATTGCTAAGGAGCGCGGCATGGACTTTAGGTAGATACTCGCACACAATTTGTTCTCAGCATCTCCACTGTTCGATGGTAATCTTCCAGCTCACACCAACAACTCACTACTTGTTGGAAAGATTGAGCCTATAGGCTGGACCTTACCCAATGTCAGGAGTCTACTCTTGCCACACTTGTGGTAGGTTTCATGTCTAAAATCTACAAAAAATGTGAATACTTTTTCCAGCTGCTGCAATCATATCGCTTCTATAGCTGAGACATCTCAATGTATGAGGCAAGTACCTGTTGGATGAATTTCACATTTTTGGCAGAGGGATGAAGCTGAGGTTATGATGGTGTCGATGACCACACCAAGATTAGAGAATTGTGCGAGTGGCATCTGCCGCATCTTAGACATGAAATCTACCACAACATCTGTGGCAAGAGTAGTATATGGTCACAGTGAAGAACAGCAACACATAAAATTTATATTTACCGTTAGGCCTAAGTTTGCTTGATGGCGTCATCGATGTAAAAAAATTACCTTGACCATGATCTTTAAAGGTTAAGATGACCCCGAATGGCGAAAACGATATCAGAAATGAATTCTACATACCGAATTCAGTAACACGTGCATATACTCTAAAAATCAAAAAATTGTACTTTCCAATCTGCCAAAATGACCTTGACCATGACCTCTCAAGGTGAAGATGACCTCGAATGGTGAAAAACAATATCAGAAATGAATTTTACATAGGGGCCTACCGAAATCAGTCACATTAGAGGTATTACATATACTCTAAAAAAACAAAAAGGCTAATTTTCCAATATGGTCGATGGCGGCCATATTGGATTTGACCATTTTGGGGGTGTTCCCGTGATCCGATTTTGTCCGATTTTGGATATGTTATTCAGCAATGTTTTCTGGACAGGAAACCGTTTAAAAAGCTTCTAAAGCAATTTTGCCCAGGTCTAATTGCAAATTATAAGTTTGCTTGATGGCGTCATCGATGTAAAAAAAATGACCTTGACCATGATCTTTAAAGGTTAAGATGACCCCGAATGGCGAAAACGATATCAGAAATGAATTCTACATACCGAATTCAGTAACACGTGCATTATACTCTAAAAAGCAAAAAAGGTGGATTTTCAAATCTGCCAAAATGACGTTGACCGTGACCTATCAAGGTGAAGATGACCTCGAATGGTGAAGACAATATCAGAAATGAATTCTACATACCGAAATCAGTCACATTAGAGGTATTACGCGTGCATATACTCCAAAAAAACCCCCAAAAAACTGTACTTTCCAATCTGCCAAAATGACCTTGACCATGACCTTTCAAGGTGAAGATGACCTCGAATGGTGAAAAACAATATCAGAAATGAATTTTACATACCGAAATCAGTCACATTAGAGGTATTACACGTGCATATACTCTAAAAAAACAAAAAGGCTAATTTTCCAATATGGTCGATGGCGGCCATATTGGATTTGACCATTTTGGGGGTGTTCCCGTGATCCGATTTTGTCCGATTTTGGATATGTTATTCAGCAATGTTTTCTGGACAGGAAACCGTTTAAAAAGCTTCTAAAGCAATTTTGCCCAGGTCTAATTGCAAATTATAATTATTTGTATTATTATCGGTATTTTTTAGGAAACCCCAATCCGCCATTTTGAAATTCATTTTTGGGGGTGTTCCCCTATTTCGATTTTGTCCGATTTTGGAGATGTTGTTCAGCAATTTTGTCTGGACAGGAAACCGTTGTAAAAGCTTCTGAAGCAATTTTGCCTAGGTCTAACTGTATATTGCCTGGATTAGGTGCCCCGTTTAATAATTACATTTAATGATTTAAAAATTCTTACTTTTGGCAGACTTGTTGTCCTCGGGACCAAGGTCTTGGTCTCGACTCTCGAGTGCACCAGAGTAATTCGTTTTTAAAAGTCTTGGTCTTGGTCTCGAGGTTCAAAGTCTTGGTCTTGGTCTTGGTCTTGAGGTTTAAGGTCTCGACAACAAGACTGACTTTTGGCCGAAATATTACCAATTATTTGAGATGTGACTTAGGCCTAATAAAACCGTTTTTGTTATATTTTTGCGTTACATTGTTTTTGACTATAAAAATTTATTTATTTTATTTATTTATTTATTTTCCGGATATTTCTATAACGCCTCTTCCAGTCAACCACTACTCAGAGGCGCTCCCGACTACAGCATTTGATACTGTGCCGGAATTTTCACGCCGAAGCGCCACGAGCAATTGCGAGTGAAGGACTTGCCCATGCAAGGTCCGTACGCAGCGGCTAGAGTGGGATTCGAACCTGCAACCCTTCGGTCACAAGGCGCCGAACTTACCACTGAGCCACCACGCCCCACATACAGTGGGAGGACTCAGTGGGAGGACTCAGTGGGAGGACTCAGTAAAAGTGACATAACTTTGTTTTTTTTATATTTTGGTGAAATTTGGCTGTTACATGTAAACATGAATTAATTTTAAGCCAGTAAAACTTGATTTAAAAATTCTTACTTTTGACCGAAATATTAGCAAAAACCTGTAGGGGATTACTTTTTGGCCCACCCTGTATAGTAACAGCCCGGGCCAGTGAGTTTTAGATAAGTTGGAGCTGCTTAATATGACTCGGTCCATAGACTTCTCTGTAGGCCCAATCGACATAGCAGTAGCTGGTGTTGTGTGAGATCTCCAAATCTGACTTTTCTGTGGACAAGTGGATCGCTCTCTGCCGTTTCTGTTGCAGCTGGCCATGATCTATAGACTATATGTTAGTCTTCCAGCTAACGTTTGCTCTGCAAAGTGAGCACCTTCATGCGTCAATTAAAACCTCATGCAGAGCTACCCATCTGGACCTTTTACCACCATTTTTAATTAAGGATTTCATTGATGATTTATTACCGTTCTTGCATTTGCTCTGTATCCCTGGGTTAGGGTTCACTTCCGACCAATGGCGGCGCCAGGATTTCAGGTGGGGGAGGGGGCTGCAGCCACTGGCGTAAACTTGTCCAAAATATTGGGGGGCATGGGGTCTCGGGTCCAGAAAAACAAGTTTTTTCAATATGAAAATTTGGGTTTTTTGTAGTTTTTTTCGTTTTTATGGTTTTTGTTGTTTTTGTTGTTTTTAAGATTTTCAGATTTCGGATGATAAAAATCATGAAAAATGGCATGAACAAGAGCTCCAACTCATTTAATTCAGTTGCAATTTCCGAAAATTAAAAATCATTAAATCAATGTAATTAAAATAACTTCTACAAAAATAAGAAATTTAGTTTTAAAAAACAAAAACAAATTTTGTGGTTTTCGTTTTCTTCTGGTTTTGTTTAAAACCAAAATCCGAAATTTTTTTTTCACCTCTCGTCTGGACAGTCAGCAGAGGCTTCCGGTGTTACGTTAATGCGTATGAAATGGGGCGTTTTGTTTACATGTAAATTTGTTTCATATTGAAGATATTAAAGATAAAAATAAATCTTAGTTTTCATTATGAATTTCTGATAATATTTCAGTTCTGTGTGTCTGATTTTCTGTTTCTGAAGAAATTTGTCTATACTGAAACATAATATTTTAATATCTGAAGAAATTCTCCTCTCGATTTTTTTTTGGGGGGCATTGCCCGGCTCCTCAATTATTGGGGGGCACGTGCCCCGGCTGACCCCCCAGAGTCTACGCCTATGGTTTTAACTAAACTATTTTTTTTAGTTAAACTTCTTCCTTAACTAAAATTTTTTAGTTAAACTAAAAGTTAGCAACTTTTTAGTTAACTATTGCCCATCACTGGAATTTTCACGCCGAAGCGCCACGAGCAATTCCGAGTGAAGGACTTGCCGAAGGTCCGTACGCAGCGGCTAGAGTGGGATTCGAACCTGCAACCCTCCGGTCACAAGGCGCCGAACTTACCACTGAGCCACCACGCCCAACAGAGAGGAAGAGGAGTACAGGAGGAGGAGGAGGAGGAGGAGGAGGAGGAGGAAGAGGAGGAGGAGGAGGAGGAGGAGGAGGAGGAGGAGGAGCGGAATAGGAAGAGGGAGAAGGCCAAGCAGGAGGCAAAGAACGAGAAAAGTGGCTTAAAAAATTATGATTGGAAGAGCAATACTAACACAAACAGTGTTACGACGGCGTCAGCAATGCTATCCACGCGAATTTTCTAATCTCTGAGCGGCCAGGTGGCGCTTCTTTTTTTAACCTGATTACACAAAAATGGAGGAGCTTCGCATAGATCTGTCAATAATTTAATGTCTGTGGCCCAACTGTATTCTTCGTAGCATGCAAGTATCAAGATGGCCGCGTTCGCAGCGAGGAACGTGAATCGTGTGTTTTTACAGGTATGAGTTATTATATTATAGATATGGGATTCTGGGTGGCTTTTTCTTTCTCGTTGTTCTACTCGTATAATTATGTCTGCTAAAAGGCCACGTTTTCTAATAGTTTATCTCTACAGTGGTAGTCTATACGATGTAAAACGTACTGTCATTTTGGTCATTAATTCACGTCAAGTCAGACGCTTTGATGTTAAATTGGTATTATCTGTTAGCATAGGCGTAGACTCTGGGGGGTCAGCCGGGGCACGTGCCCCCCAATAATTGAGGAGCCGGGGCAATGCCCCCCAAAAATCGAGAGGAGAATTTCTTCAAATATTAAAATATTATGTTTCAACACAGACAAATTTCTTCAGAAACAGAAAAACAGAGACACAGAACTGAAATAGTATCATATATTCATAATGGAAACAAAGATTTATTTTTATCTTCAATATCTTCAATATGAAACAAATTTACGTGTAAACAAAACACCCATTTCATAAAATTCATACGCATTAACGTAACACCGGAAGCCTCTGCTGACTGTCCAGACCAGAGGTGAAAAAAGCTTTTTCGGATTTTGTTTTAAACATCAACAAAAAGAAAACCACAAAACTTGTTTTTATTTTTAAAAATAAATTTCTTATTTTTGTAGAAGTTATTTTAATAGCATTGATTAAATGAGTTTTAATTTTCGGAAATCGCAACTGAATTAAACTGAGTTGGAGCTCTTGTTCATGCCATTTTTCATGATTTTTATGATCCGAAATCAGAAAAACTTAAAAACAACCAAAACAACAAAACCATAAAAAACGAAAAAACAACAAACAACTTTTCATCTTGAAAAAATTTTTTTTGCACCTCTGGTCCAGACCCCATGCCCCACCAATATTTTGCCCCACCAATATTTTCGACAAGTTTACGCCAGTGTCTGTTAGCGAATTACTTTCGACCAGACTGAGAGATACATAAGTTTATTAAATTAATCCCTCTGACGTACTTATTTTATGATAATAATTATTAGAAATTGGTTTTGGGTGAAGCGAATCAGTGCAAAGTGCAAATAAGAGGTCTATGACTCATGAATTCTCGCTAATGTTGAGTTTCCTATTAGTTAATTAAACCACAAATATTGTTCTTTGGGTGTTTCTAAATGAATTTTATGTTACTGGTTTTACTTGAGCACCAATACCAAACCGAGACTTTATTAAAACTTCCTTCTGATGAAGATTACAGTTGTTTACTTAATTTTACAATTACCTGTTACTTTATTACGAGTAAACAATTGATCCAGTACTTTCAATTCTTGGAGCCAAACATTGTGGGCAAGGTGAGTATATAGTAAAGTCCACAGTTAGCACATGGAGTTCTAATGCCAAAATTTTTGATTGTTTTCTTTCCGCAGACTTGTCGAGGTTTGAGAAGTTTCCATCAGTCAGTCTATAATGGAAGATCAGAGGTAAATTCAAAATGTGACTTATAAAATCTTGTAGTATTGGTCAGTATATACACAAGAAACTCATTATCAATGTTTTTTTGGGAGCGATGTCAACGAACCACATTGTAATGTGGTCATATTATAAGAAGTTAATTTCTATAGGTGAATCAACTTTGGGATCCAGGTCCTTGACCAGGTTCAGAATTCATGTTTTGACCCAGGGCCTGCGTGTGTGGACCGGTCGCAACCTAGTCGGTCGTGAGCGCCTTAGTCCGGACCAGCTCTGACTAGAGCAGGCATGGCAAACCTTTTTCAGCTTGCGTGCCAGAAAATAGTTCTTAAAGGTAGTTGAAAGTTTCGCGTGCCAGACATTTTATTCAACCAATGTATACATACGGAATGAAGCACCCCAAAAAAGTACAAGCTAATATTGAAGAGTCATTGCCATGGGCGTCCGCATAAATTTTTTAGGGGCAAAACTTTTTAGGGGGCAACAATTTTTATGGGGGGCACAGTGACGTTTTGGTATAGAGAAAAAAATTGCATAGAGAACATTTTCAAAATAAATAATGATCAAGGACGTTACCTAAATAATTAAGTGTTTTTTGCATTGAAAATCGTGTTACTGTAGATGCCAACTGTTTACGTCTGGTTTGTATTTTGTTGTTTTCAATGCCATGCATGCAGCACTTATAGGCCCCTATCATCGATTAATCTGTTTCTAATGTCAGACTTAGGCCTAATTAAATTCATGGTTGAGAACAAAGATTTGCACGAGTAACTTGACGGAAAAATCAATACAATTCCAAATGCGACCGTTTTCAGTGTATTAAATGTGTCTGAAAACGATATTCATGTTCGAAGAACTTTATTTTCTGCTGCCGAAATATCCAATAGGCCTACTGTTCCTTTGATCCCTTCCAAATGACCACGTTCGAGGTTAAAAAAAATAGCAGGCTGACATGATACGCAAGAGTAAAAATGTACAATCTAACGCTAGATTCATGTTTTGAGTGCAATATAAAACTTAAAGTCTAACAATTACTATAATTTTATGTGACAATGAAGCAGGAAGAAAATGCTAAATGCAAGAAATGAAGAAATATTAGAAAAGTATGAAAAAACGAAAGTTCAGAGCCCAGTGGCGTGCCAAGCAAAATCTGTTGGCGTGCCAGGTTGGGCACGCGTGCCATAGGTTCGCCATCCCTGGACTAAAGCCAACGGCAAGCGGTATGCATGGGATTAGTTTTACACTGGCCTACCTAGTCAGAGACCAAAATGAGCATGGTCAAACTGTGGTAAAACCCAGCATCTATAGTTATATGCCACTGCAGAGGGTCGCGCTTGTGCATATGTATTTATAGGCTATTATGCCCATTTTAATGACTCGATTTGGGTCTGATCTCCTAAAACATTTTAATTGATCAACCAAGTTCCACCTTAGATTATCTATGATACATGGGCCTCCCTAATTAAATGGGGCATTTTGGTCCCTTTATTGCATATCGTGTTATTGCCTGATTTTCTTCATTGATTGCTTTTTTAACAATAAATTGAATGGAATAGAAATTGTGAAAACATGTTATCGTGGGTAGCCACCAACTGGCCAGTAATAAAGCAGGTTAATTAAATTGAGTGTTGTGTTTTGTACATGAAAGGGCCATGGGAAACTTTGACATTGTATAACATTGAATGTAAATTAATAATAATAATCTTCGTTTAATATCTTCAAACTGACAACAACGCAGTATGATTACAAATCGGTACATGTTATGCGATAAATCTTAACTACTAACAGAACAGACAGCCTGCAATACACGGCGCAAATTGCAGCCTACAAAGCATGTCCGCCCATGGGACTCGATCTCTGTACCTCTCGCACTCTACGCCAGATGTTATCCAATGCGCTACCGGGTCCCCCATGCCTATTTGTTAAATTTAAGGGCACAGACAGCTTCTTGGCTAGTAAGAGCCCTTACATGGGCCTTACATGGCGCGTCGATTCCACGTACTTGGCCAATTTGTCACAAATTATTAACAATTCGTGACAACGAAAGCGAAAAGCATCATAAAGTTCATTGTCCGAGAACGAGTCGAGTGGATTTCGGTGATCACTCAAAATCCACTCTCTTTGAGCAGGTGTTGCTTTATTTATTTATTTATTTTTTATCTCTTTGGCGTCTTAAACTTCTTCTAAACCGACAAACAACATAGCCGCCGCCATTTTCCTGCTCGTACTAGGCTGGACTAGTGAATCTATGCCTGGCTGTCCAGTGACGTAGCCTTGGTCTGGACTAAACGCACTAGGCCGTCGACATGCACACGGATCTTATCCGCTAGTCGGGCTCGGAGCCAAATCTAGGACTTGCGACCTGCTCATACATGCGGGCCCAGAATACTGTAATCAGTCTCGGTACATGCGAAGACTGAGTGCTTGTGTATATAAACAATATGGTTGCCACTGACCGCTCCAATAGAGCGCCGCTACCTATTGCAATTCGCTAAGTAAGTAAGCAAGGAACACGAACTTATATTAAAAACATAACTAAATGGACACTTTACCTGTTTGTAAATATATATCTAAGGGCATGGGAATAGACTCTGGGGGGCAGCCGGGGCAAGTGCCCCCCAATAATTGAGGAGCCGGGGCAATGCCCCCAATAATCGAGAGGTGAATTTCTTCAAATATTAAAATGTTAGGTTCCAATATAGACAAATTTTGTCAGAAACAGAAAAACAGAGACACAGAACTGAAATACTATCACAAATTCATAATGAAAACAAAGATTTATTTATTTTTTATTTTTATCTTCAATATCTTCAATATGAAACAAATTACATGTAAACAAAACGCCCCATTTCATACGCATTAACGTAACACCGGAAGCCGTAACATCGGTGACTGCTGACTGTCCAGACCAGAGGTTAAAAAAGTTTTTCCATTTTTGGTTTTAAACAAAAACAAAAGAAAAAGAAAACCACAAAATTTGGTTTGTTTGGGTTATATAAAATAAATTTCTTATTTTTGTATAAGTTTTTTAATAACATTGATTTAATATTTTTAATTTTCGGAAATCGCAACTGATTAAACTGAGTTAGAGCTCTTGTTCATGCCATCTTTCACAATTTTTATGATCCGAAATCCGAAAATCTTAAAAACAACAAAAACTTAAAAAACAAAACAACAACAACAAACAAAAAAAGCAACTTTTCATCTTGAAAAAAATTGTTTTTTGCACCTCTGGTCCAGACCCAATGCCCCAAATATTTTGAACAAGTTTATGCCAGTGTCTAAGGGATCATAAGAACAATCACAGACACACACACAGACACACACAGACATAGACACACACAGACACAGACACACACACACACACACACACTCAAAGCCACACGCACACACAAAGCCACGCGCACACACATCACCCACTTTCAGTCTCTCTTGTATGTGCCTAGATATTTATGTTCAAGCTGTATCTTGCGAAATTATGTTTACAAGTTACTTAGCTCCTAATGTGCACAGTGTGTATCTGTAAATATGATAAACACCCGACTTGCTTGGACCTGGGTTTAATACTTCTTGGAAGAGGTATTATCTTTCATTTTGTCCATTTGTATTATAGCAGAATTTTGTAAGCAACTTCATGTATAAAAATTGTATACATTCAGTTGCTAACTTTTAGAAATATTTTGCAGTTATGATTTATTATTGGTATTTGAAATTTGATTTAGTCCATTATCAACACGGAATCAGAAAGAGTTCTCGTTACTCTTGTACCCGGGGACGGAATTGGACCGGAACTGATGGCCAGTGTTCAACAGGTCTTTTCAGCAGCTGGTGTCCCAGTTGACTTTGAGCAGATTTTGAGCAGGTGTTGCTTTAAACTACTATCTATTGTTGTCTGTTTGATCTATGTCTCTTTATTTATTTATATATTTATTTATTCCGGATATTTCTATAGCGCCTCTGGAAGTCATCTACTAATCAGAGGCGCTACCGACTACAGCATTTGATACTGTGCCGGAATTTTCACGCCGAAGCGCCACGAGCAATTGCGAGTGAAGGACTTGCCCAAGGTCCATACGCAGTGGCTAGAGTGGGATTCGAACCTGCAACTCTCCGGTCACAAGGCGCCGAACTTACCACTGAGCCACCGCGCCCCACACCATCAGACCATGTAACTTCTATAATGCATGATTTCTACCCAGGTGTAATCATAAACAGCTGGTGTTAATGCTTGGGTACTTTGTGAGCTATAGATAGATATCAAATCTGACCGAATTGTAAAGAACTAATTACGTATCTCTTATATAGTTTCCCAGATCTGTGTGTCCGTTTGTTGTTCGATAAAGCGCTTCAGGAATGTAGCACCCATCCCTTCATAGCTGCAGTGGATTGTCTTTAATGTGCCTGACAGGCCAGATGGATGGGTGGTCAGATAGACGCTGGCAATATGACACGGGCACCCAAAGAACACTTGCCACTCGTCAGATAGACGTACACACAGACAGACGGACGGTCAGATAGACAGACAGACAGGTTTGATAGACAGACAAACAGCGCTTAGTAAGTCTGTCTCTGCCTATAGCTCTGTCCTTCCTTCACTCCCTCCCTCCCTGCATGCCTACCTCTCCCTGTTCCACCCACTCACTCCCTCCCTCTTCTGCTCTCAGTGCTGTCATAATATGACGGGCAAATATTCTAGAAGCTTTATAGATTAGGTCTGTCAGTGAGCATCCAGAGGTTTCGGTATCCATTTCCGAAAGTGGGTAGGTACCCAGGCCATGAATTTAATTCCTGATGCCTGGCTGTTTCTAGTAAGTGTAATGAACCAGCGGATGAGGGCCGAGATACTAGCATGCAGCTGTTCTCGCCTCTATCCATACAGCGGCTGTATCAGTTGTTAAAGTTAGTATAATGAATAACATTTTAATTTGATGCTGTTACATAGATATAATGTGATATTTGTAATATTTTGGTTTAAAATGGGATGCCAATGGAGTAATGTGGTGAGTATTGTTACTTTTAAAATGTTTAAAGTGAAATCCGCACAGAGTTGGCTGTCAACACGGACAAAGTGATCGAGTCTTGTCAGAGGAACAAAGTCTGTCTGAAGGGAGTTATTGCATCGCCAACGTACTACACGGCTGGAATTCTTGAAACTCTTAACATGAAAATCAGGTGAGTTTTTTATACCAATAAATTGAAGTGAGAATATGGAAGGCTTGGAAGTTTAGGAATTGGATAGAGTTAAAAGACAGTTGAAAATGAAAATTAACACAAGAATTGTTTCAGATTATGGAAAGGTGTTTGCAGTATGAATTTTTCATCATATATGGATATTAGTTGACCCAGTTCAAATGCATCTCCACCTTACCCAGTGTAGTTTTGTATTTTTTCGTAACAGCTCTGACTAATACAAATATAATAAACTACTTTCTTTGTACGTGCATAGTTGAACCTAAAATGTGTGTATCTCTGATAATGATATAAATGATATGAAAGTATGTATTTAAAAAAAATCTAGCTGCAATACTATCTGGTAACTGACTATTCGCACCTCAGTTTCATATTTCTGTGTGTGACAGTGTACATTACAAAGTTTTTGTAAAGTTTTATAGAGTAACAATAAAATGGTAAATTACTAGTGCCTCTGGAGTGTTACAGTGAATAATTGATCATCTGATTCTAAATTATATTAAATTTGCAAAATATTTGTGAAGGCTTGTTCAATAGCTATATTATTGTTGGAATTTTATATTTGTCCCGCTTTTGAACTTGGGTCTTAACCCTTTAATGACGAGAGGTATAAGTTTTCCATACATTTTAGTACATGCTTGTCGTTAAAGTGTTAGTATGAATTTTTCATTATATGGATGTTAGTTGACCCAGTTCAAATGCACCTGCACCTTACCCAGTGTAGTTTTGTATTTTTTCTTAACAGCTCTGACTAATTAAAGCTGTTTGCGAATGTTTGTAGACGAGCACTTGATCTCTTTGCCAATGTGGTCCATGTAAAGAGTTTGCCTGGTTTTAAGACACGTCATGACAACGTGGACATTGTCGTCATTCGAGAGTCTTTGGAGGGCGAATACAGTGCACTTGAGCATGAGGTTAGAGTCTTTGTATTGTTGCTGCATAAAACAATGTCTCATGACCCAAGCCCTGTTGAAATCATGAGCAGTTGAATGGATGGCTGAGTCTGCATTCTCTAGTTATGTTGAAAAATGAAATTCTTCTCTGTTGTGTGCTTCAGTGGTATATGTGAATAGCATACTTCTTGTATCACTTCATGATTGCTTTAATAAAATGCCTAAATCCTGTGGTGACTAAACAGTAAATTTTATACTTGCCAAGTTTGGAATTGAGAGAAAAGTCATTAGCGGATGGGCTTCAGAAAAGTAATAGTTAATTTCTGAACCCACTGTTTATCACTAGCATGCTGTCTTAGAACTTCACTCCAGGTTTACTCGTTAGCAATCCATTTGCTCAGAGGTATTCAGGAGTTGTCTTGCTGGCTCAAAACTTTTGTTCAAAGCATAAGTTTATCCGCTGCCTTTCTGTCTCAGTGGACTGACTTTCTGGGTATTGACATAATTACCTCTTGACTTTAGACATCAACAGAAGTTGCAAGTTATTGTTAATTATTTTCATTTGACTTTCTCTGCTGTAGAGTGTTCCTGGTGTTGTGGAGGCGCTGAAAATTGTGACGAGAGAGAACTCAACTCGAATCGCTCGATTTGCTTTTGATTATGCTGTCAGTCATGGACGCAAGAAAGTGACGGCTGTTCACAAGGCCAACATCATGTAAGCTATAGCTCTTGTCTGTTCAGTGATGCATTGACAGCGAGTCTCTTTAATTCAGAGTGTTCTTGACTCATTTACACATTTCTTGTGTCAGTCTGTTCCTATCTCTGTAGTTGTCATTTCTAGTTGATCATTTACATATCTTGCAAGCAGCTGAGGATGTATGTATGTATGTATGCATGTATGTATGTATGTATGTATGTATGTATGTATGTATGTATGTATTAAGGCTCTTAATATAGAACCTTTTAAGTATCTCACAAAGACACTGAGGTGACACCTTAAACTGGTACAAAATCAACTGGGACCTCATTAGAATGCTTGGTTTTGGAAAATAGAGTGAGGTTGTGTCATAATGAGGCTGCATAACTAAGCTAATTTTACTCCAGGATCGATTCCAGTTCAGCGTTTTATATCAGAATCTGTGTTGTAATGGTGTGTATTGAAATAGGTTCTAGTTCATGTATAAATAGTAAAACACCAGTTGGTAATGCATGACAGTACACGTACACGCAAGTAATTTACTGTACAGGCATTTAGCTTTTTTCTCTGGTAGCCAATATTGGTGAGATGTATCATGTCTATTTGTACTGACATTGCTATTTCACGTACATGTAAGTATTGTAAGTACACACACACACACATAGCCTTATATAGCTCTTCTATAATTAAAACCTGATTTTGGAGTTTGTGACACTTTTTCATTTATAAACAATTTTGACAGTTTTTTGCAATGTTCTGTTTAGGAAACTGTCAGATGGATTGTTCCTTGAATGCTGCACGGAAATGTCGAAACTTTATCCCAATATTGAGTTTGAGTCGATGATTATTGATAACACCTGTATGCAGGTAATTACTATATTTATCTCAAATATTTGTTTTGTCATTTTAACGAGAAGCATTTTTATCACAGGCGATTTTACCGTGAAACGACCCATAAAGTATAGAATTTTGAACTTGTCATAGTGTAACCATTGTTGTTTAGCATTTTATTTCCTGTTCTCGTTAGAGTTAGACAAAATTTTGGGTACCCAAAGTTGCCCCAAACTGTGCCTCACCAAAATTTTCATAAATTTTTATGTTCAAGCCACTATAGAAATGTTGTAGTGACAACCTATGTAGTTTGAACATAAACAAATGTGTAGGCATCAATGCCAGACAGAACGTAGAAGAAAGTTTGAATATATTTTCATAAATGAAAGAGCTATCATTGTTTTAGTAAATAGACCATAGTTCTAAAAAGTATAGAAAATATAAACAATGCGTGAAAAGTAAGAAATTTTGAACTAATCATAACTGATCATTGGTAAGTTTTGACAGCCAGACTTGAGGTTAACATTATTATTTAGCATTATTTTATCTTCTCATCCATCTGTCCAGTTTTTGAAGAATTTTTTTTAAAGTACCAAAAGGTGCCTACCCTATGGTCCCCACCTCCACCCAAACACATGCAATACAACACAACATCTGAAACGTTGCCATGTGCACAACAACAGGGCTACAAGAAACAGTGCAACATGCCAAACACCAAGAGACACCAAAGAGGCTGATGTTTCCTTACAAACATTTGGTGGCTCTGAAAAGAGCAAATTTTATGATTTCTTGAGTGTTTTGAATCAACAGTAGCCAAAGCCACTTTATTTTCATCACTTGATTCATCAGACAGTTTTTCTTTGTCAGGTTCATCGAAACTGTAATCATTTGGATCTAATTCCTCAAGCAAATGTCGAGTTAATTCATGTGCAAGTGTTTCACCATCTTGGGTCATCTAACACTTTGAATGCTGAACTTAGCATCTGAACTGACCCAATATAGGACGTGTTAACATGTCCCTAGCAGTCAAAGTGTTAAATACTGGATCGATTTAATGTCCGTTTCAGTTGATTGAATTATGCATTTGGGTTCCCATTCTAAAAATATCTTCCACTTATTTTTGTGCTTACCGTAATTATATTATCTTGGCCTATATGACATAAAGTTTAAAAAATATACTGCTTTTGATAGGTCAACAGACGTCGTTTTAATAGTACATGGCTATTACACTTTGGTCCTTGATTGCTGGGACCCCTTTGTACATTCTGATGCACACTCGTTATTATTGGGTTAAGGCGAAAACTTGCTGAAAATGCCAGTTACCGTACATACATCAGTGTTCAATAGTTTGTCAAACTTTCTTACATTCGATGGTTTGGTACGGGGTGCACTTGTCGTGAAAATGATATCTCAAAAGATCATTTAATTTAGAACTCCAATGTGTCGATCTGTGTGTTTTATGATAACTTGGAGATTGGAGGTCATGGATTAAATGCTTGTATTATTGTTGCTAATGGACTTTGGTTGATACTTTAAGATCCTATGTACAGATTTTTGTCCAAATCTGGCAATACCTGCGTAGTAGTCCGAAGAATCAATGTATAAATTGTAACTTTAATTAGAAATTTATGTAGTCCCTGTTTGAGATAAACCAATCACAGAATACTATATGATCGCCTGAATGATGTTCATCCTGCTGTTGTGAAGTGATTAATTATCCTTGTGTTTATGATTCAATATACAAGCAAATACGGTAGTTTGTCTTGTGCTATTAAGCTACAGCAGTTCAGCACTCAGCAGCTGTACAATGATGTCTTGGTTATCTTTGATTTCTGATGGGCAGTTGCTTATTGATAGGCTGTCTTCTGATTTTGCATATATTTTCAATTTATCACTGCAGTGTAAAATGAAAATTTACTTTTTTTTAGCTTGTTTCCAAACCAAGCCAGTTTGATGTCATGGTGATGCCAAATCTCTATGGCAACATCGTTGACAACGTGGCTGCTGGACTGGTGGGAGGCGCAGGTGTTGTTCCAGGTGAAAGTCACAGCAATGAAATTGTTGTTTATGAGCCAGTAAGTTGCACTTGTATCTCAGATTATCAAAATATCTCCTGTAATATCACAACACTATCTCAGAGGTTAATATCATGACCACATCTGATATGAATATTGGTAATGTACAATCTGTTTTTACCAAGAGTAATGTGTGTGGGAGGGGGAATAGAGCAATGGTAACGCGGATCGATTCCCATACCCCCCCCCCGGGCGACGCCTTGCATGGCTGCCAAACCGTGTGTTTAATTATCTTGATTGTACTTTCATGTTTTAATGTAATCTTACTGTGTCTGTCAGTTTGAAATAATAAAGAATATTATTATTATTATTTGGCATGCTAATGGATGCTACTCAGTCTTTTAGTACTAGCTAAATGCATTGAAGACTTCATCAGCTTCCTGTTCTGGCCAAAATTACATATGCCAAGCAATACTCTTTGCTAAGCAGAGCTTAGTTTGAACAGTAAGTTTTCCAGGAATTAGGGTAGTTCATGCAATAGTTGCTGTATGTGCTTTTTTATATCGTGTGAGCTAAAGACACATTTATTGTGTAGGATTTTTGTGTTGAGCATTAGAGTGGTCCAAAAAAGTAAAATTTAGAAATTTCTTTCTCCACATGGCTGCCCTTGTTACATGTAATATTGTGAATTTTGTGACAAATTTTGAAGTCAATCTGAGAATATTTAGGGGTCGCTATGAATTATCACTTTTTGGATAAACATCGAAAAACAGCAAATAATGAGTTAATTTTGATAATTACATCCTTGTGTTATTTTTATTTTTTGACATTCAGTAATAGGATGTGAACAATAAGAAAACAATTGAAAAACTGTTAACTGGTATCCTAAAATGTTAACAGTAAGAAGCATTAGTTTTGAAAGTAGTCTTTAAGATAAAAGTTACTATTGACATTGACACGAATGAATGCAGAACAAATGCAACATTTAAAAACTGGTTAAATGTAGTTTGTCAAGTCTGAAGGATAGAGTGTGGGTATTCAACTATTCACAGCAACCGTTTAGGCCTACAATGTTTTTCTTTTAGTGATCATCAGCTGTCAAGGCTGCTTTGGATGGGGTGGGGGTAGAGCTAGCGGTGGCGCTTGACAAATTGGAGCAAGAAATGCTTCTGATCTTTATTTTTTGTGATCGTTTCATTACATTTCTGGATGAGCGCAATGCCACATTCAGTGCTGTCATTGACCACCTTTATGGCTTGGACTCTTGCTTTCAATCTCTTGTAAGACTCGTCATCTTTCCATTCTTCTGGGTCCTTTGAAAGGAAAACCTCAGCCTCCTCCTTCCCTGTGATGCTCAGCAACTTGAAGAGATGCGTGGTTTGCTTGGTCACAAAGTTCTACAGTCTCCAGAACTTAGTGACTTTGGTGGAATTCATCCTCCACAGAGCCGATGGAGTCTTTGCAAGCTGGAGGTTGGCTCCTAAGGCCCTCTTGACATTTGAACAGTGCCAGTCCTATGAGGTGTTCAGAAACGTACCATAGAGGACGAGACAATGCTGCCGCCTCGGCATCGGCAACAAGGCGATTCGGATACATCTTGAGCAGACTAAGCATCCTGGCATCATTCCGTGCAGCATTCGATGGCATTGTAGCTTCATGCCAGAAACGGCCATGCACAAGTGCAACAAAAAGGGAAAGCTCTGTCAGTCTACTTTTCTCTCTGGCCATCAGCATCGGCTGGTCTTGGAAAAGTATGAGCATGGTGTATTGCTCTTGCAGCTCGGAACTTGATGGCCTTCACAGATCCCCATGGAAGATGAGTCACAATCGAAGGTCAAGGTAATCCTCCATGGGCTGTTGGTGGTTGAAGGCAGTTGTGTAAAATGATATCATCTCCCCCCTCGTAGGCTGTGATTTCATCACCAAAGAGCCCATCTTTTGCGGGTGTGTAGATCACTTGCTGTACGTATGGCCATTTCTTTTGGAATCTCTTGAATAGGCCAATCTCGGGTTCCCTAGTTGCGTCAAACAGAGCTGTGAAGACATTGAGCATTGAGAATGACCTCCATGACATGATGGCGACAACCAATCATCACGAGCTCATGACCCACTGCTTCAATGATAACACAAGCTCCTCTATGGATACTTGTATTGGACAAAGTGGCAACAAAATACTAGCCCCTTTGCACCAATGCAACCACAAACACAGCTTCACGATCTGGAAAGTTGACCCTGTCTGAGGCACGAGCAACCTCTGGACTAGAGACTATGTTCCTCCAGAAATTATTTGTCTTTGGAGTAGACATAGATGGAGCAAATGCCACTGCAACAGTTTGCAGGCACTGTTACCAGGGACGTGAATTCAGCTTTTTCGTGGGGGGGGGCAGGGAGGTCATTTGAGTATTTTTACGGGGAACTGCCCCATTTGCCTCATGGTAAATCCAGGACTGTGTACCTATATATGCCCATAAGCTAGTCCATACAGTGCAGGCCTACACCCTTTACATGATGTCCCTGAATTTGAGTATCATTTTTTTCCTTTTTGCCCCTTTCTTCTTCCTTTTTTCTTGTTCCATTCCTTTTCCTTTTTTTTCAAAAATCAAGGGGGAATGCCCCCGCCACCCAATGACATCCCTGACTGTTAGTGCCTTCACAATGCAACATTTACATGTTCTAATTTTTCTAGTCATTTGAAAACAAAATTCAAAACATTAATACGACCAAAATTTCATCCGAAATGCGTATATATGAAAATTGTTGAAATCATAGCGACCCCTAAAACTACTCCGATTGATTCAATTTTTGGCATGGTTCTTCTGTATACATAGTGAAATAAGGGCAGCCTTGTGGAGAGAGTTTTTGGACACTTTCAAATTTTACCATATGCATGTGGACCACCCTGTTGAGCATGAGCCCAAGATTGAGTTAAGGATTGATGCATTGTGAAGGAAAAAACAAACCATTAATATATGTTAAGTTAACTATCTGAATATTTAAAACTTTAAATAAAGTAAAAATGTTTTAGTGATGACTAGAAGGGCAACGAAATTATGAAACAGCCCGTGTTATAAAACAAGATCAAGTGTAAAGAAAATTGTAAAATGGTGATCATCTGGTAGATGTGACTGTCATAAGTCGGTGGTGTGCATGCCTTTAGCTTAGACCAAAGCTATTTTGAACATAAATTACAGGTAGTGCATAGTTTAACTAAAGCTGTAATCATTGAAGTAAAGTTCTAGTTGGGAGTAAACTTGAATAAATTGTTAGTATCGTAATTTTGTTCCTGTTCACAGTGCAATGTACTTGTTTGCAATTCTTATTTTATCAAAACTAATTTATCTTTAACCCTTTCACTGCAACGACCTTTTAATCCCATGTGCGGCATGTATGTATGTATATAGTATCAGTATGGATGGATGGATGGATGTATGTACGTAAGTATGTATGTACGTATGTATGTATGTGTGCATGTATGTATGTATATATGTATGTGTACATGCATGCATATATGTATGTATACATGTATGTATGCATGCATTTATGTATGCATGTATGTATGTGTGCATGTTTGTATGTATGCATGTATGTATTTATGTATGTATGTATGTATGCAAGTATGTATGTATGTTTGTACGCATGTATGTATGTATTTATGTATGCATGTATGTATTTATGTATGTATGACATTGTATGTATGTATGCATGTATTATGTATGTATGTATGTATGTATGAATGTATCTATGCATCTAGATATATATGTATGTATGCATGTATGTATGTATGTGTGCATGTATGTATCTATGTATGTGTATATGTATGCATGTATGTATGTATGCATGTATGTGTATGTATGTATGCATGTATATATGTGTAGTATGTGACTAGAGCATCAAATGGGTAACTATAATTTCCATGACGAGACATACTCGTCATCCGTGTATGGCAATAGCATTTCCATGACGAGACATACTCGTCATCCACGTCGAAGGGGTTAAGGATCGTGCATTATATGTTGAATCTATTCATTTCTGTTATCTGATTTGCAAGGCATCATTGTCATAATAATTATCATAATCATTGTCAGTGATGGGTTTAACAAAATGCTCCATTTTTACTTCAGTTGACAAAGCATCAGCTGACATTAATTAATGTGTAACAATAAATTGTATCATTTGCCTAAAATTAGCTGACTGACTTTAAAAAAAGTTATCTGTATCTTGTTTATTAATGAGATGCTGAAAAGAAATGTGAAGGGAGATTATGGAAAATAATAGCAAGGAATTAGATGTTTGGAAATCAGGTTTTAAACCAAAAGACAGGAATTCAGTGTTGTAAATATTTTGAACAGGGTGCTAGGCATTCGTTTCAAGAGAAAACTGGGAAAGACATAGCTAATCCGACCGCCATCTTGCTGTGTGCGGCCAACATGTTGAAACATCTTCGTATGGACGAATTGAGTGATAAGATAAAAAATGCTGTTGAGATGACCATAAAGTCTGGAAAGGTGAGTTTGAGCTTTAACGAGCAACGCTGTTAACATTTTTAACGACAGGCTGCATTGGTTTCCCAGTCACTTTTAGTACACGCTCGTCGTTTAAGTGTAAAATCAGCTTTCTGTAGCCACCAAAGCACATGGTGTGTTCTCTTCACCGCCTGAATAATGGTTTGAAATTTGAAAGCTTTTATCATTGTTGGTGTTGATATACAAAGCTCTATTGTGGCTAGCTCATTCACCACCCCCCGTCTCTCTCTCAGTCTCAGTGGACTGACTTTGAGTATTGACCTGACTAGGGCATGGTTTTGGTGTGCCATTGGTTGATACCTGAGCATTAGACACCAGCACTTTTGTAGTTTCTTGTCATGGTTTATTATTTTTGCTATTGGATTTCCTGACAGCCTAAAGTAATACACACACACACACACACACACACACACACACACACACACACACACACACACACACACACACACACACACACACACACACACACACACACACACACACACACACACACACACACACACACACACACACACACACACACACACACACACACACACACACACCCATACACACCCATACACACTGGGACAGTTTTGGTCAACAATGGGACAACATTGTCTCAATGGCTGGCTATGTACTCGACTGATTGCGGCTTTTAGTTTTGCTTACTAACTGCCATCTGATATGCCTATGAACCCTAGTTATACATTTATCAGATGATTCCTGACCTGTGTGTATGTGCTCATTTCCCAGACATGCTACAAACTCAACAAGTGCTATGTGGCCTTCTAGCCATTCTTAGTTTCCCAAATGTAAGTACAAAAGGTACTGGTTTCACTTTGAAACTAGATTCTACTTTTGTTACTCTATTCAGTGTATTGCTTTTAATCTTGCGCTGCTGTACTGCCGTTCAGCATCCACCTGTGCTGTTATAAGACCATCACACCTGTCTGTAGAAGAAGAGCAGTCCCTTAAGCTACTCTGAGGCAGCCATGGGTACGAAGTGTTAGCGACTTCATTTTTTAGCCTCGGCATATGAGGGCAGGTGGCCAGTCCTCTCTCTCACCGTCTCATTTTCCGAGTGTATGGTCATTGTACTCATTATAGATGAGTTGACTAGGGAACACAAATCTCGAACCTAATTTTCTGCTCTGGCAGGGATTTGAACCCCTAACCTTTTGATTGACAGTCCAGCACACTAACACTACACTGTCGAGCACCTGTCTGTGGGTATACCCAGTAATGCATCTGCATGGTGACTTGTATTTCTTTCACCAGGTGAGAACAAGGGATATGGGTGGCTATGGAACCAGAAGTGACTTCACTCAAGCCGTTATCGACAACCTCCATCATTAGAATCAGTCACCTATTTGACCAAAAGTCTATCAACCAGAATCTCCTGTGGTTCAACGTACTTCAAAATGTTCCAGCCTGTTTTGGTGGATATTATTGATGTGTAGTTATAAAAGTGCTGTTTGTTGTTAAGGTAATATTTGGTTATTACTTGTGAACATCTTATTTGTATCAGTTGGCCATTTTACTGGTTTGATATAAGATGTCATTAGGTGAATTAATCTGAGCTGGTACTTTAAATGCTCTATTTTATAGAATTAGCTGAGAGTGGTGTGCATGGCGTTTTGAATTTGGGTGGATGGTTAAATTGTGGTCTTTGCAAATTCTGGATTTGTGGAAGTTTAGCAGACGGTTGATGACACTAGGCTATTTATACGAGTAGCACAAAAGCAAGACATGACAGCTTACAGAGAAATGCGATTGTGGGGAATGGACTAGTCATGTACAGGGCAGTGGCTGACCTTGAAACTTGCGGACGTGAGCAGTGGTCAAATTATTTGGCATCTGTTTAATGGTGTGCGTGCATTAGTCATTATAAGGCTAAGGAACTCTTTTCTGTGATCCTCTGTAACTAGGTTTTATGCATGTAGAGTTTAAAATGTATGTTTTTTTATTTGAAAATTTCATCAGCATTTTTGTGACTATATGTAGACCTTTTTGCACTTGTGATAAGAATCGAGAGATGGAAGAAATTCCATTCCAGCACTAATCTTGCTAGCACTAGGACAGCACTTGAAAACTGCACATTCCCGTTGGAATTTTTTTAACTCTGTTCCGCTATGTGTAATATGGTTGTATGTTGGCAGAATGGTAAGTCTATGGCCTTTTCACTTCTGCAACAGGGTTCGATTCTCAGAGCAATCTGTAACACATCCTAAAGGAACAGTTTTACGATAGTTGGTGTTGTTGAGCTGCTTTAACCCTGGACCACTTGTTGATGACACAGAGGTCTGGCATGGCTAATAATGTGCCTATCTGACATGATGTGATATTGATATTTACATGCATCCTGCAGCCTGTGATCTTTGGGTACGAGTCTTTTGGTTGAGCCACGACACAGTAGTTGTGGGCTTTTGTTCATTTCATTTCCAAGGAATGGAACTAGAAATGTTTCTCCAATGCTCAAACTCATTTTCTTCCTTCAAGAAATGCCTCAAAACTCGCCGTTTCTTATTGGCTTTTAAACATTTGGTTACCACACCTCAGGTTCATATTTCTGCTTACCTTTGTTTTCATTACATATTTGCATAATACAATAGTTTAAATTTTGCATAAGTTGTTTGCCTATTTTATACAGCAATGTAAGCTGTATTTGTGCTGTTTTTTTTAAAACTCAGTCAGTGTCTGAAGTTCTCATTTTAAGCAGCTTTTTGCTAATTCCAAAATTTCTATTTCGAAATTTGATTAATGTTGTTCTGTATTTAAATTGGTTTTGCTAGAACTTTTCCTGTAGACCATTTTGATATGCTTAAGTTTGTGCTGTATTCTTGCCTGAGCTTTTTTACTAGTGAGCATTTTATGGTAATCTTGTTATTAAGAAATAATACTTTGAGACACAACTTACAATTGAAGCTGATTTGTTTGTAGGGATATGTGTGCAAATGAGCATATAGTCAGAGGCGTCTTTCCACTGAAGAATAATGCTTATTTAACATGGCAGATGAATTCAGAATGCATTTGTGACAGTAGTCAAGCATTAAGCCCAATGGGGTACACAGTTCAACGTCACTGCATGCAATAGTGTTTACAAAGTCACTACATGCAATAGTGTTTACAGATAGCAAATTTCTCTTGTGGATTCTACTCAGTGTTAACATGATACTCGGTTTAAGACCAACACCGCCATTTGATGTAATTTTAATAAAGTAGTTTTTTGTGAACCATACTTTGTATTGTGACTTGAACAGATTAATTTAGTACAGCCAGTGGTGACTTTCCAGTTATCTGCTTATAGATGACCTTTTGTATGTAATAACCTTTAATCCTTCAACGACGAGAGGGTTTATTTTTCATTGCATTTTAATACACGCTCGTTGTTGAAGGGTCCAGACCTTTTGGGCTAACACAGACATTGCTGCTTTTGTGAGGTACTTGACAGGTCTAAATAATGTTTGAGAACACTCGCATACATAAACATATGACCCAAGTGAAAGTACGCACTGGTTAACAAATTCCGATCTATTTCAAACACTGCAGCACTGAATTTGGTGAGATTCATGTATGAAACTACATGTGGGATCGGCTTCATTGGTTGCCCTTGCGAAGATGCTTCGAGTTTATGCTAATGCACAACTGACCGGCCAGGCATGCTCCATACTACCCTACAGAGCTATTTACTTCAGTGTAATGACTGTAATCTTGACCTGGCTGCCGATCTCTTCACTCTGCAGCACAGGGTGATCTGGTTGTTTCTACATCTCGTACTGCCACACTTTTCGGAACTCTCCCTGTGTCTGTATGCTCTGTTCAGTCGCTTGTATCATTTTGTACTCAACTTCAAACTTGCCTCTATCAAACTGTTTATCCACCATAGGCTGCCTCTCTGTTTTACGGACTGATCTTCTGGATGTTGATCTGATTACGACTTGGTTTTGGTGTGGCATCGGTTGATGCCTTGTGCATTAGACACCGGCGCAACAGAAGTTACTAATTAGCAACAAGGAAGCTTTGCCGTGGTTGACTTCTTTCAATCTGCAACGTGAGCTTCTTCCTTTCTTTTCTTTTCTTTTGCAAGAGGATGAAGACCATTGTCTTCAATTGTTGTCTTGTACGGTCAGGTCAGAAGCACCTCTGATTAGTTTTCTTCAAGAGGCATTACGTACGTGTACACTTAGAAATTACAAAATTAATTGAAATGACGCCACGGCATGTGGGTAATTGTATTATTATGTTATTGGAAATACACAGTATGTATAATAACAATTAAAATTTCTGCATAAACAACAGAGTACAGAACCTTCATCGAAAGTATGATTAGTAAGGTAAAAATACGCTATAAGCAAACGACACAAACAGAAAGAACTTGCAAAATACCTACTAATAAGTAATAATATAATCTGATCAACCTTATTATGTTCTGTGAAACAGGCTTTGAAAAAAATCAGTTTAAGAGAGAACCTTTCAGACGTGTACAGCAATTTGTCCGTCACTTGCTTAGTATATACTTTTAGGAAAGGCATATAATTATGAACTTAATTTCTGAATTTGCACAAGACATGCCATGTAACAAGGCTTCATAGGATTTGGTGCCACAGAAGTTAATTAGTTTCCATTACCTGTATTTTGCCAATGTACCATTTTTCCCTGCTGAGGAATCAGTTAAACAATTAATAAAACAGAAAACATCTAGCATGTCATATATATATGGAAACGGATTGGATTTCTCATTGATTTGGTCGATGCCAAACGTACTGATTTCAAATCACAATCAAACTAGCCTTCCTTTGATAGCATGAATCAATAAGTTGTACACTGATTGTGCAAACAAAAGACCCACCTGGACACATCGTTCCATTGTGTTGTCAGCGATTCTGTTACATAACATGCAATTTAAGTGGTTCAGAAGACATGCAGTCTGTGTTAGAACTAACTGAACAGCCAGATCATGTGACTTAACATCTATTAATAATTGTAAAGGCCAATATTTTGCACACATCTTTTGCTAGTACACAGATCTAAATATCTCAAGACCACACTGGTGTTTACATAATTAACTGCTTTACAGTGCAATTGTACTTATGACCAAGCCTTTAAGTTACCCCAAAAAACAATTACAGTAATTGTACTACTTCAGTGTACATAAAATTTTAAAATCCAATTATCTGCAAAATGCAAGTCACATCTTCCTAATCGTTCATGAGCATGCTGCAAGATCAAACAGATTTTACTATCATCAAACCAACATTTATGCTGTAACATTTTTTAAATTGTACCAAATGTAATGAATTTTGACTGGTTTGAACTGGAATGCTAAGAGAATCAAAGAAAACAAGTGGAAAATTTAATAAAACTTTATGAAAGCTCCACAGGAAACAGCAAAAATCCTATTTCACTAAACCACCAAATTGGTGTTGTCTAGCTGGTTGTACCAACAGTCTCAGATTTATACAGATAAATCAGTCTTCATAATTGTCACATAAAAACCATACCATGTTGCCAAAAACTGGAATAACATATGCCTACATAGTACATACGTACTTTTGCCCACAGCGGCAGGCAGCACTCCATGCAGAAACAAGAAATACTTTGCAGGGCAAAGCTTGGTTCCTTGGCCTGCACAATAATATCAATGTGTACTGAACAAGTAAGTTTAATCCTAGAAACTTCTACATTACCAGCATCCAGCGCATGCATTAACGTTCGCACAATACTTATGCCACGGCATAATATAATCGATCCATCCTACAGAATTCTTCAGCACCAGCAATACCAGAAGTTTACAGGACTCGAACAAGAGGTTTCTGAAAAAGAATCTAGCAAGCAACCTCACATGAAACAACAGCATCAGATACATAAAATTGTGATAAAATCCAAATAGCAAAGATTAAATTCCAATGAATTGGAAAACCGAACTGATATTAAACAATTACTGTGTCCATTTACTGAGTAAAAGTGCAGAACTAGCAGCTAAACTAAAGCACAACACATTACTTGCTAAGAAATTTCTTGCCAGCAATGTGACCTAGCAAATAAAGAAACAAAAATTCGTCAATAAAATTATCCATTGTACAAAGTTACAGTATCCGATTACGTAGAAATTTTTACAAATTAGGAACACAAAACTTGAGCACCAATATACCATAACAGAGTCCTCTGTTAAACTTGATAAATCGTGGCCTTAAAATTCGGTAATTTAACGATTTGTCCTTGACCCTCTGCTTCCATTACCTTTAAAATAACCTTTGAACTGAGCTTTACCCATCGCTTGCTGTTATTCTGCCTTCTTTGGTGAATGAATCTTTTAAAATTCACCTGATCTTGGATTTTCCTCATTACCAATCTCAGTCAAAGAAAGCAATTACTTTTGCTTATTTAAGTCTCAACATCCTGACATGTGTACAATTTATTTACAGTTTTTCTCAAAATGTTGCTCTTCATATTTTACCCTACATTTGGTCAGCAACACATCTACTTCAGTGTCTAGTTGAACGTTAGTACTTTTCAGAAACAGTAGTATATGACAGATCACTCTGCATACTGTCACAAGTATTTTGTTGCCTTATCAGTGTATAATGGACCACTCTGCATACTGTCATAAGTATTTGTTACCATATATCAGTTGCCAAAAATCTTGCTCCATATCTGATATAAATCCAGAGAAATGGAAGAAATGACTTTCTCAGATATCTAAACGTGCTACAGGCACATAATATACAATTCTAATTTCAATTACATTAATATTACGCATGTTTATACAATTCAATTGCATTGCTTTGCGTTTCAAAATACTTCTTCAGATTCTTCAGCTCTTTTTCTATCATCAACATATCTCTGCTGTCTGATATGACACACAAATCTGACGAAATCTTTTTAGACAGTCATTTTTTTTAACTGCTTACAATGAATGAATGAAGATGTAGAAAATCACCAAACACAAGAAATACACGCTCGGTGCTCTTGAGTTTCGTAAATGGAGCTTCACGAATCTTCACATAGAGACAATAGTACATAGATCTTTCCAAGTAATATTCTAGACAGTCATAAAGCCTCTGTGTGTGAACATCCAGAATTCTTATCATCATCGATAACACGAGATCAGCATTTAGTTGAAACCAAAATCCACAGAAACCAATTCCAGTCACATCTATTCCAATTTTAAATCTCAGTGACTCATCCATTTCCGCAATAGTGCTAGTAATAGTGAAGACCTAAACCACAACCCAACCCATTGATACACCGAGCCTTCCTAGTAATAACATATGCAATTTCAAGTACAAGCATACAAAGCAAAGTTAATCTGTCAGCAGAGGAGATCTCTGTGATGTTAATAACATGGCAAAGAAAGGCAGAGAAACTCCAACACGAAGCAAAAAACCACTAGATCAATGCCAGTCATAGTGTCCAGTTATGGAAACACTCAAGTACGATGATACTCTTGTCTAGCAACTTCCACAATACTCTTGCAAAGATAACGAATCTGTAAAAATAGCATCGCGAATCTTGATTGCAAAACTAAGTAGAAACAAGGATGACCATATGTTAGACATAGCAAAACAGCCTCACAGAAATGCTCCACAGAATAGAATAGGCATTCAGAATTGGTTTAAATTCTTGGAACTCCACATCAGAAACATCAAATGTCCTAGGTATGGACGCAGTGGTGTAGTGGTATGTTCTGTGCCTTGTAACCGGGGGTCATAGTTTCGAATCTACCCCAAGCCACTGCAAAGTGACCCAGTACCATCACTGTTCTGTCATATGGTCGTGTGCACTTCTGAACTTTGGAAGGAGGGCAACATCAAAATACAGTTGTATTGTATCATTGTATTAAAATACAGTTATACGACATGCGTATATGTCACAAGAAACGTATGTTTTACCATTACACTGTTTTGAAACCGGAAGTTTTGAAACACATCAGCAAACACACAAAAATAACAGCAGAAAGCCACCAGTCAAAATAAGTTGCATTAGAAAGCAGTTAAGTTAGTCTTGAACTAAAGAGTATAGTCTAAAAGTCAAGGCATCTATTCGATCTGGCTTCTACACATGCAGATATTCAGATATCAGTGGATGTTAATTACACAACAAAAACAACTTAAATAATTAAAATCTTCCAAAGTAAGACTCAAGATTGCCATATAAACTTTAACAGCACTGCTGTATTGATGGGTCGTATACAGGACGATAGAATGTCTGGATCACTGGAAAAAGCCATGAGCCACTTCAAAAGAACTCTGAACATTATTTTGAAGCTGTCTTACTTTTCTTATTCTAAAATTAGACAGGAAAGGTTGTAAAGTGCAATGGTTATGCTATGGTTCACAAGAGGATAAGCAAATCTTGACAACATGTTACTTCACATCAAACAGTACAACGTAGTCCAATTATCTGAAATTAAGCCACAACAATTCCTGCCACAGCATTCACACCACTGTAATTAAATCCAAATATACTTTAAGAAACCTTACTAGTGATCTGAAACGCTGGTAAGGCAAAATCCAGAAAAAGCTTAAAGGTTCTTGTCAGAACAAGCCATTCTGGTAAGCTGAATGAAAATGGATATGAAACATACTATGGGATTAAGAAAACAAATCATTTATTTACAGAAAAGAAACTGGACAGCCACAAGAAAGGTAAAGCTCGCTAACAGCAGAGGCAATGGATTCGAAACACACATGAAGTCATTTTCCTCAGGACTCTGATGTCTTAGTAAATGAGGCCTCAACCAAGCTTGGAACTAAAATAGCAATCTTCTGAATAATTAATAATTAATAAAGACGCACACTAAAGTGAGAAGACTTTATAACCATCTATTTTCTAAAACTGAAGAAATGACTTCAACAAACACCATTCAATAAAATCCGTCGTTGGAGCAAAGTTTGGACAAACAATTCATTAGCACGGAATCCCCTGAGACGATTCTACCTTCGCTGAGTGACAATCTTAATCAAAACTTACGCAGCAGAAATCACAGAGCATACCACTTTGAAACGAAATTCAATCACTCTTTTAAATCGTCAATTAAATACAGCCGATTCAAAATTCAGTGAAAACTTCTCTAAACTATAGCTGTCTCCAGCTCTTTAAAGCACCCTCGATAACCCCATTAACAAATTTGCAGGTACATCCTGTTGGTAGGATTGTAGCTTCAAAGCATTTTATCGCGGGACGGCGGTTTCTCTGACGAATCTGAAATGTGTCGCCGGGCTGCAGTGCGCTGCAAAGCATTGTCGGTTCTACCATCTTGCAGAAGAACAGGCAATGACAACGATGGTGGTGGTATGCTGACGGTACTCTGCAACGCATCAGAGCTTGACCGGAGAGAAAGGCCCGTCAACACCGTTGTGGCAGCGTCAACAGAATCTCGAGAGTTTGGTGCAGAATCCAACACTGGATTATGAGCGGAGTTCAAAACTTGGTCAACGTCAGTAGTGTGTGAGCTGAGTGCCATCGAGTATGAGCTATGATAGTCCGTAGGTTCAACGGTAGCAGATAAAAATATGTCCTGAATGAAAACACTTCGATCGGATTCTTCTTCCTCCCAGGCCTCTTTCTCTTCCTCCGTTTTTGTCTCATCCAGCCTGATCAAAGATTTCACAAAGAAAACACAACCTTGTTAATTAGCTAAAAAAAATCCAGTACAACCATTACCAGACACAGCTGTAGAGGATGAAAATGGACAGGAACGATTTGTTTAGGGGAGGAGGAACTTTCACCTCCAGTAGATCAGACTATACCCCTTTCCTGCTGATGCAAGTATTACAGTTATTATTAATACTATTATTACTGGCCTACTCTGTGCAAAGCATCTATGCACAAGCCTTGCAAAATGTCCCCTCAGGGGAAAATCCTCTGTTTGCTCCAGACTTCTCCCTCTTTCAACCTCCACCTAACTGTACTAAATTGGCCAGGGACCAAAGTGCAAGACACACAATATTAAATAGTTTCAAAGGCTTGCACATCGACCTACTTTCAGGTTTGGATGCCTGGATAAGTCTTCGTTCCTCATCTCGGGGTGAACTGGTTGTTCCCTCTGTCTGCATCTTGACAATGCCGCAGCACGCTTTCTCGGTGGATGGGCCATCTACCTGGAACAGACTCCCTTTGGATCTGTGTGTAGTCTTAGCTCGGAATTCCACAAGCCTTTCTGTAAACACTTGAAAACGGTTCCTCTGTGGTTGGGCTGGGAGCGTCTCTGAGTAGTTATCTAGGAGAGGCGCTAAATAAATACTCCGAAAGAATGAATAATACTGTAGGCTTCTCCTTGATTCAAAGTTAGTGCTGTTTGTTAGCCTGTTGGTTCATTTAACAGTGACCATTGACTGATCCCCAGCACATTACAATAGCAGTGCTGTGGAGGATATTTGATCACTGTTTCAGAAAAAAAGCAGGTGTCATAATAAAAGTCTTTCTTTAACTGTAACAGTAATCCTAGAAGGACATCATTCACAAGTTTTGTTTCGGTGGAGAGCACCCTTAGAGCAGCAAACTGTACAGAAGACTCCTTACTCCATTAGCAGAAAAACTGGTTCGTCAGCAGATCTTTGCTCTGGCTTGTTACGTTCAGCCACAGTTGTTGCTGTGTTTGTGCCAGACGAGGTTGTTGGTTCTGCTGATGTAGCTGGAACTAATATCGGATCGTAGAAGACTCTTAGATCTTCACTGCCCACTAGATGTTCAAACGGAATACTAAAACACATAAAACAGAAACACTACTATAAAATGCAATCATTTAACAAATGCAGCACTTCTGTAAGGATCCCATAAAGTAGACATATATAAGTACAGAACTAATCTATAGCACCATAGTAGTAATGTACTAGGCATCAATTGATGACGCTCCAAAACAGAAACACAATCCAGTCGATTCCAAGGGTCATTCCAACTAGAAAGGCACACTAATCTAGTATATAAGTATAAAACTATAGCAAAACATCATATCGAACCTCAAGTTCGATATGCCTGAGGTTTGAAATAAGCAATCCAACTATCCAACTCTATGCATATGGAATTGTACACGCTTTCTATAGTGACTGTATGGCCTCGACCCTGCTCATGTTTCAGTGAACTGATTGGGCGACATCCTTCACCACTGCTGCCCATTTGAATGGGGGCCACGTCTTTTAATGTCCCCGCGTGCAGACAGTGCTAGCCCGAGATTCAAATCTTTTAAATAAGCCACCATCGACATGGGAACCAGCATTTCAACACACAGAGGCTTACAGGACGTGTGCCTTCTTATTCCCTCGGGCTGTCACGCTGAGAGTGCCTCTGAATAGCCTATACAGTGAGTGGCGCTTTATAAATTCTCAGATACGATGCGAGTGTAGTAGGGCTGTACCGATATGGCTTTTTGCCGATTATTCTGATACCGCGTATAGCCGATTATTGCAATAGCCGATACCGCGCACGAAGCCGATTTTTTTGTTTGTTTAGTGAAAATGTTCGGTTACCAAACATAAACCTATTAGTACTATAACTACTATTTCAATGCATTATGCAAGCATGTGTTTTGCTGCTTGCGCTTGCCGTGATAAAAATTAGCAAAACTTCTCGTGATTTGAATTTTGTAATATTTTAGAATTTTACGAAGAATTGGGTGGGCCGGATAAAGTGTTGGGGGCGAAATAAAAAGTGTTGGCGGTCCGAATCTGGCCAACGGGTCGTAGTTTGTTCACCCTTAGTGTAAACTGTATAATACGTCCTTTTTTTTGACGATACCGATTACGCCGATTCCTCTAATAATCGGCCCGATTACGAATGCTCCCGATGCATCGGTACAGCTCTAGAGTGTAGCCAGTCAAGCAAGCTATAGGCCCATTTTCGGTTTTCTGACATTCTATACACCGTCTGATAACTATTAACGTTTTCAAAGCTACTGACGCAACTGGCGCCAGTGTCAGTGGTGTACACTCTCACCCAAACCTCTCTGACATCTACGACAATGCCACTGGCAGGTAACAGCATATGCTGTGACGACATCTAGCAAATGAATGATGAATTGATGAACCAGTACGAATGACAAACAAACACAGCAAAATTGTTAACAATATATCAGAACTGTTCTTATTCAAGCTACAGATATACTGGTAATTGCCATAGCTCATTTCCCAACACAACCTGATATAACAGAGTCAGTGACATGGACCCCGTAATGAATTCACCTAAAGAAACTTAACTCATTATAACACAACCTTATTGGAAGGTAATCATAATCGAAAATTTGTGATATAGGATCTATGATTATGTCTGTGGAATCTGTGCGGATTTTAACTATTAATCAATTAATCGTTAAAAATTTTAATTGATTAATTTTGGCTTGTTCGATTAATTTTCGTTAAAAATTTTAATCGATTAATTCTGGCTTGTTTGATTAATTTTCTTAAGCATTTCATGATGTCAAGCGACACATTTCCGGAGTAAAAAAATGGCAAACAATGATAATGTGACTGCACAGGTTTGTCTGCATGAATGGCTAAGATAAACTTACTGACTATTTGCAATTTGAACTTTAGCATGTGGAATGACTGAAGTTTTTTGTAGACAGAAAGTAGTAACTACCGACTACATTTCTCATTTTGACAATTTGAACTTTAGCAAGTGGAATAAATGAAGTTTTTTGTAGATAGAAAGTAGTAACTGACTCAGTGACTACATTTTAAACAGTTTTTCACACTTTATGTAACAGATACCAAATCGATAGAATTTAACCGATTAATCAAAGTTAAATTTTAGAGATTATTCAATTATTTGTTTATCAGTAACAGCCCTATCTATGATATTTATATATTTGAAAGTATAGGAATATCATGCATTTATACGGCACCTTTAAAAAATTCTCATGATTTCAAAGGTTCTGCATATACACTATGTACTTGTAATTGAAAATTTATCTAGCACAACATCAATGACCTACACAGGTGGTGACTTCCGTAAACAAAGAGTTGACCTGTGTATGATACTTCCAGTGACTGCAACCAGTAAAGTAAGTGCAGAGCTATGGCTGAACAACTCACCTTGTTGTTCGACGATCCTGGAGTTGTAGTTCAAGCGATAGTAAGTCCTCCGCCGCTAGATGGCCGTGCATAGTTGACAGATGTGACAAAATATCTGTTGCAAGGTATAAAAAAGTATTTCAAGGAAAGACGTGACACTTCACAAATCAAATAGGAGCCAACAGAGTCGCCAGGCTATATTCAAAACATCATATCATGTATCTAGGAACACCAAAGTCAAGTACAGGCATACAATGTGGACTCGTTAATGCGAAGTCGTCAGCGGACAAGATAATAAACCAGGGTGCATGTAAAAAGGGATAATCCGGAAAAAGTGAATGTGTAGCACAATATTATAGTTTTTGTATGGCGTGTTACCCAATATGGCATATTAAGTTAATAGCTTTGGGGACTAACACCCTTTGCATTAAGCAGAATGGCGCATAAACCAGGAGCGGGCATATCAGTTCACACTGTATATAAACACATACATGCATGACATGTATAAATATATTTATCTATGTGCATTATGCATGCACATAACTGAACACTAACAAAGCAGCTGTCCAAAGCACTACACTAAAGCATGTTACATTCTCTTGTTTTACTACTGCTCAGTTTACGCAAGTCTTTTTCCATAAGTACCAATAGTTTAATACTGAAAGTGATCAAGTAACCCCATTTCCCTGATGCTGACTTTGAGCAGTGTTCAGAAATTTTTGAATCTGCACAAAATTTATCCCACAACACAATAAAATCACAATTGCAATTGTTACCTTCTCTGTTTCGAGCAGAAAGAAATTCGGATGGATAGCCACCGAATTCCGCCCTGCGAGAGTGAGCCTGCATGTTCATCCACACTCCATGTCGTGCGTGCTGTGTGCGTAGTCGTGCAACTCGAACGCTGTTTGCCGACTCGTAAGGTTCGAGTCAAGAAAAGACACGGGAAACGCAACAAATTTCAATAAAACAATGAAACAGGATATGTCAGTTGCCCATATTTTTCTGCAAGCTTGTCTGCATCAACCAAAACAGAATTTTTACACTGAACAAATGATTTCTATTACACCTGTGTTTCTCAATTCTAATAAATTCCTTGACATACAGATGTGGTAATATCTGACATGTAACAATTACTTCAGAAACGTTTGCAAAGGATATGCGATCAGTTGCAACCTCTGGATGATTAAGGGCTATGTGTGTGGAAAGACCTTCAACAAGGCTTACGCTTCCAGCGTCAAGAACAGCACACAGTGGACAAATCTGTAGAAACACAAAAGAAAAATGCACTCCGTATATAGTGCTACTTTTGGGATCCATTATAAATAGGTTCTGGTGCATAAAAGCTTTAAACTCAAACAAGACAGAAACTGGAAAGAAAACTCAATCACACTGCTGACAAACCTAGTTCTTATCAAGGCAAATTTATAAGAATCTTGCCACAGACATATTTAAGCCAATCACAAAATCGAAAAATCTAGATTAAAAACAATTTAAATCTCAAACAGACAAATATTCTCACATATGCATGACACAACAATCTAAATGAAACAAGAAGTGAATTTAAATAACATGTCATGGTGGTATAATTGGTTTATCACTGGCTCAATGCGTTTGATTATGCTGAACAACAATAATAATTTTTTGAAGTTGTCTGGGTATGACAAGGCAAATAAAAAAAGATTGCTATAGTCACTAAGAAGCATACTACAGCTGCATACTACAGCTGCTGTTATGCCTAATTTTGGTGTGCCGTCAGTTGATGCCTTGTACATTAGACACCGGCACAACAGAAGCTACTTATAACAATTACAACAATAAACAGAACTACACAACAGGTCTAATCACGCCAGTATTCGTCCCTTGGTCCTGAAATGGACAAGCATTTAGATGAAACCTCAGGCCAAAGCAAAGGTAACATTCCCCACCATCTCTCATAATGGAGCATGCAAAATTTGATTCTTATAACTCACAAAGATCACATAAATACAAACTACAAATCAGACACGTTTAAACATGAAATCTGTAAAACAAAAATGTAATTAAGCACCCTACAACTATCCCGCAAACATAACAACCTGACCTTACAATTACCCGTATGCTCTTTGTAAAGTAATTCAAAATTTACTTTACAGCACCACTTGGCAATTATTTGTAAAGCACACCAAATAAACGCAACATAATGCTCAGTCTAGAAAGAATGGCCAATTTCACAAAATATTGGTTCCTTTGCCTTAGCCAGAGACAAACTTTTTCAGGATCTATTCGAGCCATACGCCAAAGAATCTTATATGCTCTGAAAAGATGCTAAACAAATATCTGGATAAAACATAATACAGAAACTCATTACAGTACTGTCTACGGTGAGCCACCATGAACATTTGAACAACCCTACTATAATGAAGTGGTGTTCTATATATACCAAGTTTATTTTCTATAGTAAACAAATCTTTACAGTCTTATATCAGATTTCATGTAATAATTAAATGTCATAACAAGCACCTGGAGTACCTTTGGCAGCCACATCACCTACTACCTTCATATGATGTTGTTATAAGGAAATCACTTTCTAAAGCTGATTAAATTTAATAAGAATGCAATTGGGCCAGTCTGTAATCTTAAGCAGCTGTAAATGTAGCAGATTCAACACAGTTCACCAGGTTCTCCACCTGCAGAGGCAGTGCCAAGACTCTTGAAGACGAAATGAACTTACCACAGACGATGATGAACTTGCATGCTCAGTAGCAATGTGGTCACGCAGCTGGACATCTGAGAAGCCCATTGTGCCACAGTAGGCACACGTATACGACTGATACTGCCTCTCAGACCTCATGGCTTCATGTCCGTAAAATACTTCTAAATCACACAACAGCCAACATTTATCTTACATAAGAAGAAACCCCAGACATAACATAAACTTGCCAACTAGATACATTATGTAGAGACCAAATCCCAGCACTGAAACTGTTCTAATAGATTTCATTTGTATTTTATACTATACGCAGGACCGATAGTTAATCGCAGAAATCAACAGATTGCTTGATACGGCTATGTGTGAATGACTTGCCCAAGGTCCCATGTAGTGACTGCTTCCAAAGAGGATTCTTCAATCCACACATACCACACAACAAGGCAAGAGCTTATCATAATTAATCAATTGGCTGCCATGTCACAAAAGAATTCTTTTAAAGTATTCAAAAATATTTCGGTATCACACTTTATATGCAGAAGTTCTATAGTATGTTTCTGTATTATGTTTTATCCAGATATCCAGACACAACGTAACAGAATACTGGATAGTGCATCTTAGTAATCTCTCGGAAGCGCAATGTGCGTGGTTACCTGTACGATGGACAACAGCACCGATGTTCGCCTTTAACAAGTGCTGTGTACAAATGCCACCTATACAAATTAAACTGATCAAAGTGCTGTGAATCACGAATGCTCATACAGTCTTCTAAAAAAGGTTGAAAACTCGTAACGGCAAAACTCGACTGGTGGGACTTTTAATAAATCACATCTTTCAAGAATGGACTGCAAGCTACAAGTATGCAATTAACGGTACCATACCGTACTCCGCTGATGATTAACGATGGATGATTTACCGAAATCTATTTGAGTTACGATGGCCTGAACGGGATGGTCGGTTGAATGCTGCTGCGACTGGCGTCGAGCGTTGTAACAAATGGCACACAAATCATAATTGCGACACGCAAGGCACTTATACCGAATACCAACAAAATTCTCCTTGAGGCAGACATCACAGGTGATACCTGAAAACAACAGTATGAGGACCAATGACCATCTTACAGATCCACTTAACCCCTTTAGCGTGGAATTATTTTTTTGTTAACTCTCGTATAATGTGTAATTTTTTTTGACAATTTTTTTTCAGATATTGGTGTTATAATGATGCTATGATTGTTCTGGAATTAATCCATTAAGTTTTTTTTGCATTATTCCGTCACCCAAAAAAATTTTTTTTATTCACTTGAAAATAAGTTTTCTGCACATTTTCGGCAGAAGTACAACAGAAAAACACCCGTGAAGCACCATGCCATGTCAAAATATATAGTCAGAACCAAAAAGAATATAAAGTTATCATATGAAAGTGACCATGTTATTTCTTCCCTAGACAAACCACGTTTGCGACCTGCCATTTTGACCTAAAATATGGACACGACGACGGCCGGCTAGTAGTCGCCAGTGACCACGTGACTAGGCCAAGGTACAACAGAAAAACACCCGTGAAGCACTATGCCATGTCAAAATATATAGTCAGAACCACAAAGAATATAAAGTTATCATATGAAAGTGACCATGTTATTTCTTCCCTAGACAAACCACGTTTGCGACCTGCTATTTTGACCTAAAATATGGACACGACGACGGCCGGCTAGTAGTCGCCAGTGACCACGTGACTAGGCCAAGGTTACCCCACGGCTGCTACAATATATACTATGACTCCCTTTGCACAACAGACATGACCTTCTAACGTTATCCCGAGTTTATACGGGCTCCACGCCTACTAGGTAGTGAGTTTTATCCTTGCCCGAGTTAACTCGGGATCCACGCTATGGGAACGGATTTCCCAGCCCGAGTATACTCGGGATCCACGCTAAAGGGGTTAAAGCACAGCTGTACAATCGGTCATTTTTATCATATGCATCATAATACAAAAATTTGGTTAGGAACACAGACAACAATATATGTTAACCTTGTAGCGCGATCTCATTGCAGCTCAAGCTTGTTTTAATACAGCACCTAAGATGACTCACTAGGTGATGGCAGCAGCCACGTTGACTGTGTGGATATATTTAATTCAATATGGCAGATTAAATTCTGAGCTCATCATCTCCAGAACTTGCTCAGTACTGTGATTCTCACATGGTCAGACAACTGCCATGTTCAAGTCTGTGTTCCAGAGTTATTTCTTGAGTTTGGGTTAGATTTTGGATGTTTCAAGCCTGTGTTGGACTCCTATCATCTGAGATTTTAAATCCAAGAAAATGGCGAAGTATGGATCTGAGCTTTTGTGTAGACTACCTCTAAGCAGCACTGAGAACATGGTTGTCTAAGAGATCAAAATAGGTAAGCCTTACATAAGAAGAGATTTTTACTTGAGCTGAGTTAGAATAAACAGTACATATGTTCACAGGAAGACTGTTCCATAGAGTCTGACCGAATCAACTTAAGCCCAGCAAGCAGGCTAACTGTTTCCTATTTAGACAATGTTCAAAAAAGACAGATGCATGCTGTCTGCAACAGTCATCAAGGATCTGGTGAAATTGTGGTGAGCCAGGTTCTTTGGGTTGACTGTCCATCACAAAGATCTTCACTTGGAGACCAATCACACCAGCTACTGACAAAAGCCTGTCCTGCAATGTCCTGGTATATAGTCAGTGATTTATGGACATGGTGTAAGTTCTACCATAAAACCATGAAGCCCCAGCCCATGAGTGTTTATCATTTGCTGAGAAAACTACAAACAACAGTCACTGTTCTCCATCTTCAGTGTAACATTGACCAAGATTTCCAGACATTATGTCAACTGCCAACCTAGGATGAGGCAACTTCTTTGAGCTTCTTAAAAGGAGCTATAGAATGCTCACTGACACTGACACTTGCAACTGAGAGCTACAACCACATAAAACGACAAATAATAAATTACAATTACGTTTTTGCACATGTACCGAATGTCTTTTGTAACTAAATGTATATATTCATTCGAATATGTAGAACTATTATTGCTTTTTACATTGATCATGATAGATTACTGTTGTCTGTAAACTGCAAAATGCAATGTCAAAGTCCTGTATTAACAAAAGATCACTCTTACTTACTTCCTGACAGAACCAAGCAGACATTTACATAACATTAATTAAGAATATATAACAATTTATGTTCTAAAACATGCTACTTGCTCCCAATGTCCATTCATCGTTGTCCATTTGTGTCATTTTCTGAATGACAGGAAAAGAGCAAGTCAGCAAATGCATGCTTGCTTCAAAAGCAGAGTGACAATTCTTTGAAAATCTGGCACATATAGCTGCGCTAATGACACATACATGTGCCAATTAGGAAACACAACCACACAGTTCACGGATTTGGGGTACAACAGGATAAGCACGTAGTATCTGGTAGCAATCAGTCAATAACAGATATGGCTAACTTGTGACTGCTGGTAAATGTGAAGACTGAGTGCCTGTGTATATAAACAATATGGTCACCACTGACTTCGGTCCAATAGAGCGCTGCTAGCTACCAGCTTATATCATAATGCAATTCGCTAAGTAAGTAAGTAACACACACTTTAACTTCTTCTAAAGAAATGGTTATTTCTTTCAATATATATATATGATTGTTCTTAAGATCCTTAGATATATATTTACACACAGTTAATGTCCATTTAGTTATGTTTTTAATATAAGTTTGCATTTGTTACTTAGTTACTTAGCAAATTGCATTATGGGTTGTAGCTGGTAGGTAGCAGCGCTCTGTTGGAGCAGTCAGTGGCAACCATATTGTTTACATACACAGGCACTCAGTCTTCGCATTTACCTGACTGCCATATTCATTGACATTGCTCTGACAGCAGGTGGCTGCTAGGCATTTGCTGCACACGATTACTACCAGTCTCTTCTGCAGTTTGCAAGTCAGGAATGAGACATTATTACATAAATGATGCTTTAAATAACTGTAACTGGAAATGTAAATCTCCAGTGCCACACAAAAGCTGTCAGGAAGATCAGTTTATTAACCAGCACGACAATAAATCAGGTACACATGCAAGAGCTGGATAGTTTTAGGTCAGTTTTGGTGCCAGGATGGAATCGGAAGCCACGCTGTGTAAAGAGCATGGTGCCAAGTAAGAACGTGGTAATTAGGGTAACAGTGTTCACAGAGTGATGCGCAATCAGATGCAGGATAGGATAAATTTGAAAAATTCGTTTTTCAGAATGGAAAATCTCCATAGGACACGCCAAACGGTAGAATGTTCTCATTTACAGAAGGATAGGGCGGATTAGCCAACTGACGGCGGTCTTTCGGGAGTTCGTTCTAGGAAGCTGACGCAGCAACGATTACGGACAGCTTTCAGAATTTGAGGAAAAGCATGAATCACGAGAGCTCATTCTACGGGTCCATGGGAACACTGTGAAGCGAAATTTCCCCTTTAACTACTACAACTATCAAATGAATGCGCCAGAAGCTCCCACGCTCAACTGAGCCCCTATATAAATGTTCGGAATAATAAGAATTAGTTTGGGAGACTTCTTGTTTCGATCCCAAAGGTAACATCATGGGACAAAACTAGCTTAGTTCAACATCTATCCAATTTAACTAAATCTAAAGTCACCTTTATGCGAGGACATTACAGTCAAACTTTGCTGGAAAATTAACCGCCGATTAAATTCTAAGTAAAAATCCTAATAAGAGAATAAAACAGCACGCTAATTACACCAACTATCATGTCAACAAAAACTGTATTTCCAGTCAAGTGGAACCACAGTAAGATTTGTAATCTTTGGAAAGTAAATAAGCAAGTAAGCGCTTCCGGAAAACACTGGCAGTAGCTATCGTAATCATTCATTTATTCATTTAAAATATTTAATATAGCGCCCCCTCAAGTTACCTACTCAGAAGCGCTCCCAGCCCAACCACGGTAAAAAATAAATTGAACCTAAATAACTTATAAAAAACAAGCGAACTATAACTATTCTTATAGGCAACAGGCGTATCTGCAATGGGAGTTGATTCCTGCTGATCACCGTCCCACTTGACAGCTGCTCTGCCTCCTCTCTTGATCTGGACCTCTGGAAATCGGACTTGGAACTCTTTTGGACTACTCTATGGAAACCCCCTGTGATTTTATATGGCCTTCTGGAATCTGGACTCAGACTTCTCTTGGATTACTCTCTGTGAACACCCTCTGATTTGACGTAGCGCTCGTGAATAGGCTGGTGCCCTACGCTTGGCCTTCGAGTGGCGCTTTAGAAGTTTGGCGATTACGATTACTTACTGTCATATTATTGGCAACACCTTCCCTACTGAAGCCTTCCATACGCAGTCGTTGTTGAGTTCAATACTGTTCAACTGCATTCAACAGATGGAGCAAGTTCACATGAATTCATGAGAATCACGCACAAGGGAGAAGAAAATTATGGCTCTGACCGAGAGCTTGCGAATTCTGCTGTACGACCAGTTGCAAAGAATACAGTGTCAAAAAAGGCAAGAACATAATTTATACGTAAATAATTTAATAAATTGTTTCTCGGTTTAGACTATGTAAGGATTTCGCGGAGATATTTTGAGATGAACGAACGAATGAATGCCTGTCTTTATTCACATCTGAATATATTTTTGGTTTGCTTTTGCAATTTTATTAATTAATTCAATAGGGCATACAGTGCTTTGTGATATATTTATTAGGCCTACTTACAATTGAGGAGCCACCTGAACAAACACACTTGTAGGCCTAGACGCGATGGAGAAATTACTGAACATTGTTGGTCTGAAAGCGGCTGGTAGGCAGGGGCGTCTATACCATAGAAACCTTGGAGCAAATGCTCCATCCAAGAAATAGGGGGGAGATCTGTCAGTGTGTGTGCCACCATTTTAGGGGGGAAGGAACGAGAAGGGGGGGAAGAAGAGGTGGAAAAGGAACGTTGCTCCAATGACTTAGGGGGGATAGACGCCCCTGCTGGTAGGCCTATATTATAGGCCTAAAACTGCTAATATTGAATTGCATATCAAAAGATGAGACAATTCCTGCAGTAAATGTTCTGCAGTTTGGTAAAGAAACTGTACGCGCAGTTTTAAGAAAAGAAGTGTATCTTGGTCAAAGTTGCTTCAATTGAAAATGTAGCTTTATAATCAGCTCTTCGATCAGTAGCCTATAATATTATTCCTGACTAAGACATTCATTAAGCCGTGCTCGTATAGATCGCAATAATTATTCTATTAAATGGCCAGTAACCACCTTTCAAACTATATAAGTAGCAAATAGATTGACAGCAAAGTAATGTAATGCGTTTCAAAGAACAATAGCAGAGAAAACCTATCTGAATTCAAGCTCAACATTCCCAGTGTACAGATTTCTTGTTCAAATGAACGGATCTGACTAAATTTCATTCCAAAAGTGCCATAGTCTTTTTTCTCAATCCCTCAAATTTGCTTTAAAAATGTTATTCGGCCCCTCTTTCTGGGGCGTAACTTTGGTCTAAAAAGTGGAGGGGAACCAATTTCTTCTCAACTCCCGCTTTTCGCACGAAGACCATCTCTGGGAAGGCACAATAATAAAATATTGATTGGCATTGTTTAAAAAGTAGGAGTAGGCCTACGGTACCCCAGTCCAAAAAGTGGGGGTACGGGTACTTCCCCCGCCCCCACAAATTACGCCTATAGATACTCTCGTCAGAAAGCACCTTCTCCAGACGTAGGTCTCTACGTGTTGCCGTGAAATCATAGGTGAGGTCACTGAGGTGAAAGGCCGACCTTCTGCGCTAAGCAGGGGCGTCTATCCCCCTAAGTCGTTGGAGCAAAGTCCCTTTTCCCGCTCTTCTTCCCTTCTTCCGGTTCCATCCCCCCTTAAAATGGTGGCACACACACTGACAAATCTCCCCCCCCCTATTTCTTGGATGGAGCATTTGCTCCAAGGTTTCTATGGTGTAGACGCCCCTAGCGCTAAGCACAGGGTTCGAATCCGAGGAAAAGAATGATGAGAGACGAAAACGATGTCCTAAGATTTTATAATTGGGCCTAGGCTTACCACGGAGGCGCTTATAATATATTACGCCTGACATTCAAAGGTGCTACCAGTGCTTCCAAAGAATGTGACCGGTCAACCGGAAGTGACCTTTCTGTAATGACCGAGGCTCTCACAGCTATACATTGCCACTGACCACGCAAGACCATTCATGAATATGTCATATAATATATCTTTGTTGCAAACAAGACGTTATGGCTTTCCTGCCCCAATATATCGTCCCTTCGTTAATACTGACCCAAGACGTCATCGGTTATAAGTGAGCCAAGATATGGGAATGTGTCAACCTGCTTCAACCGGTTGCATTTTTACCCTGATGTCGCAAGTAGTACCATGTGTTACCATAGTCTTGGTTTCATCCACTTTTATCAATAGTTCTTGTCTGCTGCCTGCTAGGTCCAAACGATTCACAATCTCCTACAGTTCGGCTTCTGATTCTGAACCCGCCAACAGCCCAATGTCATCGGCATATAGCAGATGTGTAATTCTTCTGCCTCCTATTTGAATTACACCGCCACAACCATTCCGAACCGTCCTATAGTACCACCTCTGCTACAGAGGCGGATCCAAGGGGGCCAATCCGTGAAGTTGTCGACGTATTCTGCAAACTACGTGTACGTTGTGCTTTTTTGCAAACGAGACAATGCATGATGTCTAACTAGTATTTCGCCTGTAGGCCCTAACGATTGCAACGACATAAACACTAAGACGATGTTAATAACTCTGACAGGCTAATTAATTGTGTGTGCGTAAAGATGATGTTAGCAAGAACAAATTAGACATTTTTTATGCCACCGATGGGTGAATCAGTCCAGCAGCATTTAGCCTCGATAAGCGGATTGCCGCATGAACCCTCAAGAACAACCCTCGTGCCTTCAAAGACGCCAAGTGAATATCAATTTACACAATTATAAAAGCATAAAATTATTAAACCAATATTTAGTCACACTATTCGGTTCTTTCCACGGCAGTTAAGGGAATACACAGTAGAAAATTGTAATTTTAGTAGGCCTATGCAAGCCTTAATTCAACACATGCGTCTTCTCAACTTTGACACCTCAAGTTCTATCTCTTTAGCCGTGGCTGCATGGGTTGGGAGCGCTTCTGAGTAGGTCGATCTCTTGCAGAGGCGCTATGTAAATTTCCAGAATGAATGAATGAACTTAAAATCTGCCATTTCAGTGTAGAAACCATCATCCATGTGTTTTTCCAACGTAGAAAGTCGGAATTATACTCCCTTGTGCTTCTGATGCGTTGCATCGATTTCTCTTCGGCTGTCTACGAATAATGGCACTTAAATCTCTGTTATTATTATTATTAACTATGACTGTTTTTAAACTATTACTCCAGGTTATAACTCCATTAACTACTTTCCACGTTTCCTTAATGTTGATTGATATAGCATCTCGCATGATTGCGGAATTGAATCTACGTGCGCATGTGGCTGATTTCAATTTGTCATGAGTCGTGATGACTATTACACTGGAACTGCATATTGCTGAGTCGAATGGCAATCAGTAGCGTCCAGTATAAACTCAAAGGCCAGCAGACACGAAATATAATTTATATGCTCGGCTAGGTGATATATCGGTGAAGTCAATTACAGCCTTGCCTCTATAGTTTTCCTTCCTTGTTAACTTCTGGAACAGTCATTGGGCCTATGACCTGTGATGGAGAATGCTTGCTTACATGCAGCAGACATCCGTTTAAAAACTTAATTACTATAGACGTATGGAAGACGCTGGTTGGCGATTAGTTGAAATGCTCATAACATATAACAATGAGTCAGTGACGGAGTTACGTATTAGGACCTACTCAGGATGTCTTAGACTCTATGAAGAAGGATGGTCTTCTCGGCATGATGCCGTCAACTTTGAATGTGTTGGTCGGATTCCACGTGTGTCCATGAGCCCATCACATGGTGTCTCTTAGGCCTATAGGCCTATGTTTTTCTGTGCACTCTTTTGTTTACTGATGAAATCTCTGTTCTTAATGACCTTTAGCGTCATCAAGGTTAGCGCGGAGAGCTGCTATGATGTCGGAGTGACGCTAAAATCATAGCTTAATAATAAAAAAATACTCGACAAGTGTTATATATAGCCACTGCATTTAATAGGAAACATAAGCGACATTTAGGCCTACTGGAGTTGCAATGATCGTACACGTTGTACATTTTCATTTCTTGTGTATAATATCGTTCGTTCGTATACATTGATCCACTCATTCTAAAATAATATTGTTTTTTGTAGTGTATAGGCCTACCATGTGTCATAAGTTTACGTTTATCTGACGTAAATAATTGCTACTTTCTTACCTACGTTTATACGTCAATTTCTAATTAATTAATTTAAGCCTAGGCATAATAATAGCACTTCGTTAATTCAGGTAAGATCTACCTTTTATTCTACGTGGCCGTTATGATATGCCTGTAGGCTTCTCATAGGGCTAATGGTGTGCTCACAACGACAGAAATAGCTGGGTGCTTGGAGCAGAGTCATATTGGGCCTACTGCATAAACATAAAGTTGTTTAAAGTTAAAGCTTAAGCACAGTTCTGCATGGTTGATGTGATTATACAGGTCTTTAAATTGCGCATGGTCATGAGCACAATTACGATTATGCATGATGATACACGTTTGATGGTTCACCGGAGCCTGTTATTTACACGCACGATTCACTTTTGGTTACGCATCGTTGAACCGTCCGCTGATGAAGTCATGCCTGAGTTGTTTTTCCTTTCATCTGAACTGTGACTGTTCTGCGACGGCACACTCGCATCCGATGCCAAGGTAATAGGTGAAGGGGTACCAGTCCTCGGACACAACCTTCTGTCCGTTCTCGAGTACGAGTACGCAGTCGGTCGTACTCTTGCGCAACAACGTTACTGGCATCTCAGTGGGCTGGCACTTGCCATAGGCTACGAAAAAAACAACAAGAACATGAACCAAGAGCACGAGTAAGGCTTAAACTAAACAATGAGTACATAGCGATAAGGAGTGCACAGAAATAAGGAGTACGTGGAGATAAGGAATAGGCCCGTATACGTATTATTTTGAACTTGTGTCTTGTACCATGTTGCGGTGTGACAACGTGGGGTGACAAACGAATTATAATAATGAATACATAGACACATGCATACATACTTACATACCAACCGTAAATGCATTCATAGATGCATACATACATTATATATGTTTGAAATTGTAAGATTATGAGATTTAATTTGGCCAGTTTCCATTAAGTTCGTGTGGGCCTAGGCCTACATGGCCAGCGGGAACTAGGTCCCTTTGGGGTTGTTTTCCATTTCCTTTCCTTTAATTATAGATACTGAATGATTTCATTTCATGTAAACTCTGGTACTAAATGATCAGATTGTCTGTAACCACATGTTACGAGAAGTAATAAAATTTATGGTCATAGTTAATGTTATGGCTATAATTATACACTACTGCTGCTATTGTGATATTATTGTGAGTGTTTGTTTATATAGCGCCTCTTCTGAAACTCACCAGAGGTGCACCATACCTGACTACATAAGACCACTGACAGTTAATCCATCCATCCATCCATCCATCCATACACCCAACCACCCACACACCCACCAATCCACCCACCATCCATCCATCCATTCACCCATCCACCCACCCAGCCACCAATCCATCCATGCACCCAACCACCCATCCAACCAACCAACCACCCACCTATCCACCCACCGACCCATACATTCATCCATCCATCCATTCATCCATCAATCCATCCATCCACCCACCCACCCAACCACCAATCCACCCATGCACCCAATCCATCCATACACCCAACCATCCATCTATCCACCCAACCATCCACCCATCCAACCAACCAACCACCCACCTACCTACAAACCCACCTACCCACCCACCGACCCATCCATCAATCCATCCATCCATCCATCCAAAATCACCCATCCATCATCCATCCATCTATCCATCCATGTATTCATCCATCCATTCATCAGTCAATCCATCCATCCATCTAACCACCCACCCAACGATCCAACGATCGACCCATCCATCCATCCATTTATCCTTCCATCCATCCATTCACCCACCCACTCACCCAACCATCCATCGATCCATCGATCCATCCATCCATCCAGCTATCAATCCATTCATCCACCCACTTATCCATCCATTCATGACACCCATCCATCCATTCATCTGTCTATCCATCCATCCATGCATCCATCCATCAATCCATCCATCCATCAATCCATCCATCAATCCATCCACCCACCCATCCACTCAAACACCTGCCAACCCAACCATTCATCCATCCATCCATCCATCCATCCATCCATCCATCCATCCACCCACCCAACCACCAATCCATCCATACATCCATCCGTGTTAATCCATTACTTTAAACGAACGAGGTAACTATAAAGTTTGCTACCTATTATTTATCAATGTTATCTTATCAATCATTCGTGATTAATACGCTACAATTAAATCCTAATATGTTGCAATTAGATACTGGCTTGCATGTATACATGACTGTACGTACAGACGGTGCCCTCATAGAGGCAGTTGTTGTCCTCGGTATTGCACACGGCGCCATATAGAAGTGAAGGCCAGATGTATGATGGTGAGGTCGTCGTTGTGGCACAGGCCGTGCACATCCTCAGATATTGAACGCCTTCAACCGTCGCCATTGGAGTTGTACGCGTGATGCAGTAGTCAATCACGGTTTCAAAGCCTAACAAACGAATTTTAATCACATGCATATGACCCACAGGATCGTTAGCGATCATATCATCATCATGATTACGAACGTCGTCGTCGCTATCATCATCACCATCATCATCATCATCATCATCAACGTTTTATTTACTTTATTATTATTATTATTATGCATTTTATTAAGCGCTACTATCTAATGACCAAGCATAAACTAATGGCGCCGAGCAATTGCGAGTGAAGGACTTGCTCAAGTCCCCTACCAGTACCCGTCTCAGAGGGGCGAGCACTCTAACCAATCGGCCACCATGTCCCAATGTCCTATGCTTAGGCCCCGAAGCCGTCGCCAGCTGCTTCAAGTTTGTGTGTCATCGTGTGTCAATAAAGTAAGCGGTTAAAGGCATTACATTATTAGATAACTATATTAGACATACCGGATTACCTAAGAAGTCGATAGCAAGTCGGCAAGTCAGTCGACAAGTGTAAGCGGCTTAGTCAGTTGATGAGCATGTGACTTAGTCGGCTAAGTTCTTAAGTCAGTCGATTAACTCATTAAGTCAGTCGGTAATACCTTAGCGACTGACTCCAGGAACTACGCATACTGTCATCGTTATCATTCATTCATTCATTCATTCAATCAATCAATCAATCAGACATCCATGCGTGTATGCATCCATCCATGCACCCATCCATCACATCATCCAGTCATCATTCATCTTGCTATTACCTGCAGTGGTAAACTGGGCAGTCGTTCCGTTAATGCCGATGTCTTCGGGAAGAACGTAGGGAAGATTCTGACCACCGGCAGGAGCATCGTTTCCGTTCCTAGGGCCAGCTGCAGCATCCGATGCTGCTCTTCTGCGGTTGCGATCAGTTCTGAGACGAGCGATTATCTCTGACCTCGAAAGCGGTTTGTCGTTTTCACTTCCAGCCATAAGCTGACGGGTAGAAACTCCGACGCCGTGGCCTACCCTCAACTGTCAAGCAACGTAAAATAATAAGCCAATATTAGGCCAATCGTGGGACTCGATGGAAGGAGGGGTTAAGGGAAGAAGAGAGGCAAGAAGATCGGTAAGAAGGGGAGGGAAGGAGGAAGCATAAATAGAAGGATGGAAGCACGAGGAAGGGTGACAGAGAACGACGTAGAGGCAGACAAGGAAGAACTCAGAGACGGACAAGCGAACGGACTTACTGAGGTAAGTTTACGGTAATTTGAACGAATCTTTTACATTGCTGTAAACATTTATCTATATTAATTCATTCATTCGAGTATTTATATGGCACCTTTTCAAAGGGGCTACTCAGAGGTGCTCCCGACTCCAGCTCGGTCGTGTAGACAAGGCCCCTATATGTCGCTTGTCATTTCAGATACCATAGTTTGCTGTTGTGTATTTTGACTGAGCACTGATATAGTTGCCTAAATTATTATTTGCTTTAATTTTTTTTATGTTATGGAGAAAATTCTTATGTAGTTCTTTCTCTTGTAACATGTTCTGTTCAGTGTGTGTTTTCTATCGTTACTGCATTTTCTATTGCTGTCGTAATTATTGTTAGTGTTGCCGTTACTAACTGCTTCTAGTTTCATCCCATTGCTTTCCAGCTGTTGCATCAGCGGATTTTAGATGCGCTCACTTAATGTAATGCAATTTAAAATAATCTCCGAAATTTCTCATCGCCAGACAAAAGTTGAATGAGATTCACCAGCGCTAATTAAGGCCGCAAAGTGGAACATAAACAAACTAACCACTGTTGTGGTTAGTTTATTATATATGCACATATAACCAACTCACTGATTTTATGTGAAGTGCAGTTGGTAATTGTCATAAACAAAGCGATTATAATTATTAATTAAATGAACGACACAAGAACGCAATTCAGACGCAGCTGGGTCAGTGCAACATCTACAGACTTGAAATATCTGAACAATCTTTAATAGGCCTTTTTAAGATTAGCTTGGCATTGATATACCTTCAACCGCGATAGGCATGATTAATGCGTGTAATTATCATAGGCCTACATTGCTGCGTCGTTGAAGTCATGTCTAGCAGCAACAGGAAGTAATGTGTCCAGAAGCAATCGCTAAGCCAAGCATCTATCTATTAATAGGGCCTAACGTACAGCGAATAGCTGCACCAGACCAGCCACATAATTTTGTCTATAAACTCTATGCAATCAAGAGCCATGTTATAATTGTGTTTCTTTGTTGTCTGATATGTTAATGAACAGTCAATTAACAGTTAATGTACACTAACAGCCACAGTTAGTGTACGCTGTTACTATAGGCATTAGGCCTACATGCAGTGTTGCGCTGCGTATGTAGATCATATGCACCTGTCAATCATTCATATTAATTGAGATGTCATTAGCGACAAGTGCGTGGTGCAAACCATATCGAGATTGATTGTCTGATTGTTTAAGGACCGCTGTGTCCTGCATTGTTGACTATCTTGGCACTGCAGTTCATTACGACGACACAGCATAGCTCGAACATTCAACATTACACTTGAAAGCATCGCTACGCGGCGTGACTCAGACCGTGGAAATCCACTGTCATTTGTCTCTGACTGCTCTATTGTAGGCCCGATACCATTGACCCGGGCCCCATTGTGATCCTCAGTCGATGATAAGAATCAGAGTAACACTGAAGAGAGTTTCAGTGTAATGTGCATTGTTTTGCTAACTGGTGTGATCCTAGTTCTTAACATCATATGCGCTAGCGCAGATTAGTCTTGCTCTTCAGGCAGGCCTACAGAAATTTTCAATTACAATTACAAATCGTTCGCCATGTTATCCGGTGCCAATGTACAAGTAGGGGAGACCGGAGTTGGTTGGAACAATTTACAACTAGTGCTGGATGTAGGCATGAGCTAAAAGAAAGCTACAGTGTCGGGCCTCACAATCTGCAGAGGCCTACAAAAATAAGAACAATTCAGAATTTGTTGTCTTGTTTTAATTCTATGTGTATATATATATATTATGTAGAAACTCCTTAAACGGCTTGTGTAGCAAATTCCACCTCGCCTGAGTTAATGCATTCATTTGGAAATAATTTGAATTTTTCACTTTGCTATCTATCAAATAATTAAAAGGTAGGCCCTATATATGCTTTCAAGTGCGTACGGCATTCTGGTGTAATTTTTTAACAAGAGGCCTCCAAGTTTTATATAGCTTAGGGCTTAACCAAGTCTAAATCCGGTATTGTGTACAAGGGATGTCGGGGACGACAGATGATAAGTGATCATGTAGTTGCGATTGTTTATGTTGATACTTAGGCGCACAGACCTTCGTCGGTTGAAGAATGTCGGCAATGTCTGTCGCCTCCTTCTGAGATGGAGCCATTACCGACGGCAGGATGTCGAAGCCGCGCATGCGCATCAGTCGCTTCTTGTCGTCATCGTTGAGCTGGATGTGACGAGGGGAAATCCCACCGTTCTGCTGCGTCAGAGTCAGTTCGAGCTGTTCGCACGGAAGACTCTGGTTCACGATGACATGCACCGTCTGCCGCTTCCATCGCGAACTACGACTCTCCACTGACAGGCCTCCTGAAACACAGTGACGACAGTAGTTGAAATACTAGACATTGAAATATTAAAATGTTACAGACCTGAAATATGTGAACAATCTTTAATAGGGCTTTTAACGATTAGCTTGGCATTGATATAATCTTCAACGGCGATAGGCATGATTAATGCGTGTAATTATTATAGACCTACATAGTTGCATCGTTGAACTCATGTCTAGCAGCATCGAAAGTAATGTGACCATAAGCAAAAGTAATCATTTAATCAAGCATCTGTTAGTAACATAGAGCCTACAGCGATTAGCTGGACCAGTCTAGCTAAATATATTTGTCTTATAGACTTCTGTATAAAAATAAAATCAAGAGCCATATATACGTGTAATTGACTGAGTGGCCTCAGCTGTGAGCGCCGCTATGCAAATCTCCAAACATGATACGATACTAATAGGGCCTACTATACGAATTGTGTTTATTTGATTTTGAAATACTAGTATTTAAAATACTATGCTAAACACAGTTGAAGTATTTGTACCCGCGCTTAAAGTACAATGGAACAATGGAATAAAGTATTTTAAATTTGACTTAAAATATATATTTTGACTATTTAGTATTTTAAAATGCAGATCTATTTATAATACGTTTAAACTACTTTATTTTCAGATTAATAGTAAATCAATGTATTTAGTGCATACATCAAGCGTTCGTTGTCTATACAGGTAATTTTTGTTTGGCTTAACGATTCGAATATTGATCTGTAAGCAAATACAGATAACTTGAAAAATCACCACCGATGGGCTCTAACACACACGCCCAACTACAATCCCATCCGAAGCCGTGTTTAGAGTAGGCCTAGAAGCATTCGTCAGTAGCCAGCGGGTTGGTCATAAAAGCGCCCTGTTACTATAGTCACCCTCACTCCAGGGACTGCACCGGCGGCCCCGCAGTTTCTTCAGTGGAGGGTTGGAGTGTTAGTCCTGTGTTCCACACTGTCCAATGGGAATCAATCTGCCTGTATTGCATTGGCCCTCCTCAAACAGTCATCGACCCCACTGTCTGTCTAACAGTAGGCCTACGTGACTGCAGTAACTGCGCACTAAACTAGAATCAACAACAAACGAAGACCTTTGCTGTCATAAGACGTCCCTGAACTCATTCTCTCTCGGAGGCTCTCGCACTAAACTATTTCGCAGATTGCATCAAGCCGCTAGGCCTATCTGACGACCCTAATCGACAGAGGCAAAACTGGCGAGGTGAAGTAAGCAATACGATTCATTGATCAACCATTCACCAGTCTCCCATCACAAAACATTACAAATTTGAAGAATTTCAAGTTACTGAATGTACAAAAAGTTACTACAGTATTTGTTGAGCAGGTACTTATTCAATGGGTCTATTTTTATTTAAAACCATAAGAAAAATGACTACATATTAGGTTGAAAGCATTAATGCACTAGTGAAGCTGGGGAGTCAGAGCTTGAATTTTAACACACAAATATTAGTTACAAATGGAAAAAAACTCCAGACCCCAGGAAGGGTAGGCCTGCTCCCTTTTTACTCCGCTGGAAGTCCCTAATGAGATCCTTTGCCTTGTCCCCCCCCCCCAGTCTTGTAACTAACTTGTAACTTGCATGGTGACACCACTGATTATTAGCCATGGCACATGAACGGCGCCGTCATAATTATTTAAGAGTCACGAAGAGAACCGATGTGAAATTTGGTACCCTCACTTTCTAGACCAAAGTTACGCCTCTGTGGGCCTGTACTCATAAACTCATAAACTTATAAAGCAATTAAACCTGTTAAACGAACCGATGTAACTAGGGCGACCCTGTTAGCGGTACACTATGTTCCTTTGGGCTTACCCCTTGACGTCACTGATTTTCTTATTTAAAAATTGTGATGCTTGTACATGGTGTTCAATAAAGTGTGATTTGATTTGATTTGACTCATTTCCGTAACTCACAATTGTATGCAAATGCCGTGAAGTAATTTAGGCTACTTTTAAAACAATACGAAATCCTTTTTAGCTCGAAACTTCTTCTGAAAAATGTTGAAAAATCTTTACTTCTAAATTGCATAGATTTCTTCTTAAAATGCAGAAAAATCAGTTAATAGGGGTCTAGCTCTAAAGATCAATCCTCAAAGGTAGGCTATATAGAAATTACTTTGAATAAATTTACTCTTGAACTAAATGTAACTCGTATATCCTTCGTCTAATATTTTCACTCGCATTTCTTCAATGTTGGCCTATTCCATCAGCTGCATTGCATTTCTCAGATTCGCAAGTAAACGATCACAATCTCCGTTTCTTCAGATTTACATTAATCTCAATCGAAATCATTTGCTCCAAAGTATATATCATCTTCTCTTACAATAAAAAATCCTTGTTCTGAGTTGCCAAGATTCCTCTAAATTGGAATAAATCTACTCATAGCTAGAAATTCGTCACGTTTTCAGACTCCCAGCAACATAAAAGGGCCCCATAACAGTCCTGTCGCCGTTATTAGGCTTCGTCTCATGCGCCTCTGTTAGAGAGCATGCGGACCGCGGTTCGCTTCCGGAAGGTGGCTTAGGCCTATTTAAGAGATTTAAATCTCGGGCTAGCACGGTCCCAACACGGGAACCTTAAATAGCGTGGCACCCATTCAGCGGTGGTGAAGGATCTCACCCGATCAATTCACTGAAAAATGAGCAATGTCGAGGCCATATACGGTCGCTATAGAAAATCGCGTGCATTTACATTTACATTTATTGCCCATGCCTCCTCATAACATTTCTTCCTATTCTCATATATGCTTTAAATATTAAGAAAAAGCTGCGAAGAAAGTAGCCCCACTTAAGAACTCTTACATTTTTAGACTTCGTGAAACTTGTAATAAACTGAAGTAATTAACACCTAAGTTAGTGCGTAGGCACCAAGTAAAGTTAGGCTACGTTTGTAACAGCCAAGTAGTCCATTAGATGCTTACCAAGAATGATAAATGTAATGACAACAACGACAGCGAATAAAACACACGACTAAGTCCGAGGTGCACTGCAGTCATAGACCCTGGGGGAGGGGGGCAGTCGGGATACGTACCTCCAAAACCAGAGACAAAGAACTGAAATACTATCAGAAATTCATAATGATAACAAAGATTTATTTATATCTTCAATATGAAACAAATCTACAGGCCCCCATATTTTGGACAAGTTTACTCCACTGACTGCAGCGCTCGTTCATCTTGCAATCTATTCCATATTGATTAATCCAATGATTCCCAACCTGGCCTTAATTTAGTTTTCTTCCAGTTAGTTTGTTATTTTAATTACGCTCGAGCAACATCCTTGTATTCAACAACGGTGCTGCAGTTATTTCTACACAACTTTGTGTTTCAATAATATAATAGGCCATCTATGTCAGCATAGTGATAATCAGTGGTTTTCACGCTTTTAACCCATTCTGTCATTCAACCGAACGAAGTCGCTAGCAGTCGATAGCTTAGCGACTGGTTTCGACTAGAAGGTTAGCGGCGGCGGCGGCTGGCGGCGGCTTCAGGGAATAAGTATAGGACATTGGGACATGGTAGCCGATTAGTATCGTCAGCGAACATAACAAAATGAAGTAATGAAGAGGTGTTTGAGATGTCATTCACATATATCAAAAACAGCAAAGGGCCTAAAACAGAACCCTGTGGTACACCGCAGGTAACATCAGATACATACGAAGTATGCCCATTATATGAAACACATTGTCTTCTCTTTCTTAAGTAATCAGAAAGCCAGTCAAGACAAACTCCTCTAACGCCACAATGTTCAAGTTTTTTTTATCAGAATATAATGGTTCACCGTATCAAAAGCTTTAGATAAATCAAAAAAAGACACCCACAGAGAAGTAGGCCATTAAATGCTTACCAAAAATGACAAACGTAGCGGCCACAACGATAGCAATGTGTAAACGTTCCATGTCCAACAATAAAAGAGTATTCTGGTCGACTGTTGCTGCTTGACAGAGATGAAGAAACGATATGTGCCAATTGTTGATGGACGGATGGAAGGACGATTAGTAAGATGCTTGGCACGCGCTCAGCACAAGTGTCTCCTTGTTGCTTAGTCCTCGAATATAATACGACATAGGCCTATAGGAATTTCTATTATGACGTCTCCAATCACAACTGCGATAACAATTGTATCGCATGCCAGAAACTGTGATCATTTGGCATACCCATCATATATGTTTTGATATATATAATATATATATATGTATACTTATGCAAACATATAAAATGTGCATATATATACTGAGGCAAAATTATATTGCATATTTAAATGTAACAGACTACAATATAATCAATTGTGGTGCTCATCTGTGTAGGCATGATTAGAAGAAAATACGCAAAATACTTATCTCAAGAGCTGTCCACATAAAAACGTTTAACGCTCTTCAGATATGGGTGGCCTTTTCAAACGTGGCATTGGTACTACATTAGTAATAATTTAGTATGCATAGGCCTATCACACATAATCATGCGCCTATTGCGTGGCCTATAATTATGACAGACTACTTGCACACTCAACAGCTTCGTTGGAACACGTAAGGCATGATATTTCAACAGGTGCACGCCCCAACACAACAATCAAACGATCTCTATCGTTGTTTCTCATTATCTCTTTTGCTACTTCTGATGTAGTCTCAAGCAGTCGCTTGTAGCCTATATAAATAAAAATGTGCATAGACTATAGGCCTACCACAGGGTAACCAAAGCTCTCAAGAGAAATTGCTCTTCACGAGAAGAGTTCTCTGCCGGAAGAAGAAGAGTGCAAAATTTTGCAAGACAAATTGCTACAAAGACCCTTAATGGACTCAGAGAAGCCACAATCGCACTCTTAATTGCATTAATCTATTCATACACACTTACGTGGGGCGTGGTGGCTCAGTGGTAAGTTCGGCGCCTTGTGACCGGAGGGTTGCAGGTTCGAATCCCACTCTAGCCGCTGCGTACGGACCTTGGGAAAGTCCTTCACTCGCGGTTGCTCGTGGCGCTTCGGCGTGAAAACTTCGACACAGTATCAAATGCTGTAGTCGGGAGCGCCTCTCAGTAGTAGTAGACTTGCGGAGGCTCTCTAGAAATATCCGAAATAAATAAATAAATACATAATTGGTGGGCATATGATTAATATGTCGAGTGAAGGCCGCAGAAAGTCTCCATTTCCTCATACCAGAAGATAGGGTTTGAGGGTTGAGTTGCTTTTAAATCTTTCAATATCAAATTCACTATAAATACAGAGAGCCATAAGATCAGCAGGCTCTATCGAATAACATGTCGCAAGCATTTTTGTCCATGTAGTAGCCTATGATCTTCTAAAATAAACTGGATTAACAGCTTTGATAGAAAATTTAGTCAAAAATTTTCGTCAAACTTCATTTTCAACATGAACTGGTGTCACAACATATCTAGATGCATGCATGCATACATAAGTGAGTCAAGATAATGGGAATGTGTCAACCTGTTTCAGCCGGTTGCCTTTTTACTCTGATATCGCAAGTTATACCATGTCACAGTGTTACCATAGTCTTGGTTTCATCCACTTTAATCAACAGTTCTTGTCTGCTGTCCGCTCGGTCCAAACGATTCACAATCTCCTACAGTTTGGCTTCTGATTCTGAACCCGCCAACAGTCCAATGTCGTCGGCATATCGCAGATGTGTAATTCTTCTGCCTCCTATTTGAATTACACCGCCACAACCATTCAGAACCGTCCTATTAGCCACCTCCGCTTTAGGGGTGGATCCAAGAGGGCCAATCCGGCCATGGCCCCCTATTTGATATTTACACAGGACGTGCCCCACCCCATTACGAAGCAGACATTACTATATATAGCCTTAATCTTACAGATGACTAGCACCAACAGTGCAGGATCCGTTCTGTGAGTGGAACGACGAGATTAACGAATTAACAAAAATTGTTTTAAGGGCATATACCCAATATTAAATTACTCAAATTAGCACAAGACTCTCTTACTAAACGCAAAAAATTCCCCCTCCCTCTAGAGCGTCTTATTTGAGGCGAGCGATCGATCGCTCTCCTAGCCAAGGTCCCGGCGAGCGGTAAATCGCTCGCCTAGCCAAAGGCGTCGCACCTGGAGCCAGACCATTATTTTATTCACCTAATTTACATTACTCTAATTTACTTACTTGCGGCAGCGGTCAATGCGTGCCTTGACCTATCCTAATTACTGCTGACTGATCACTCCAATTTCTTGCAATATGATTGGCCATATCAACACGGCCGACACCGTCAGACTGTGAACAAAGTCTACTGCGTCCGGCAGAAAGCACGCCGACAAAATTCGACGGGACTGCGGGCTGAAAGGTCAAGCCAAAAATGAGTGTTGAACGTATGCAGAAGGCTCAACCAGCGTTGTGAAATCAGCCGTCACACATCACCTTACGTCAATGGTAGGTGTCTAGTGAATGTTCATTCATTCATTCATCCCGAAAATTTATATAGCGCCTCTTTAAAATACCTATTCAGATAACGGAGCTGAATTGAGATAGGCCTACTAGATGAGTACTGTATGCAGCAATACGAAAAATTACGAATACGATACACAAAATACGCTGTACACAAAAGTTCCCGAGGTCGACCGCGCATCGCTCGCTACTCGATCCAGCGCGATCGATTTTCAACCCGCCTACTGTTTTCAAATGAGACGCTCTGCCTTCCTTATAAACCTTCTGAATCCGTCTTTGCTCCGCAATAATGTTGAATAGGTATGGCGAGATCAGACAACTCTGTAGGACCCATTCTTACCACGGACCATTTTCTGGGACTGCATGGACATCGACTGATATTTTTAAACGCAATTATTTGCTCCATACAATTATATAATACATATATGGTGCAAATACATACACGCCTATGTATATATTGTTGGGAGTTGGCCTTCAGCCATCCCGCCATCATCATCCTCACGTGCACTTTCTAACCTTAGTTAAGACGCACCTCGTTTGAAGCTAGAAGTAGGATGGTCTCGTTGACTATATATAGCAGTGTTCTTGTGTCTACAGGGAGACCGGTTTTAGTTAAGTAAGGCGTAAGACGTGCACTGGTTGTGTCACGCATTGTAAGTACCCTTTTGTGGTCGTTTTCCGAGAGTGTACCCTGCGTGGTCGCTACTCATGTTTAATTGCCGGTTCTCGAGTTGTATCTTCCTTTGTGGAGTTTGTGCAGGCGTCTTCTCGGAGAGTCTGTCTTTTGACGTTTCGTTTGTCTTGTATGTGTGAGTATCGTTTCAATTATGTACATAGTGTAAATATACGTTTTATCAATATTGCGAAAGTCTTTGTTTTTCTTGTCATTTCTCGTTTCATTCTAACTCACATTTCACCTCTAGACTAACAAGCTAACATATGGGGGCTCGTCCTTAAAATTCACCGTTTTCCGTTTTGTAAAATTGGAAATTGGGTCTGCGTATTTGCGTATTTGACGGTTTCTTTGGAAGTTGTACACGTTTTTGTGCATACGACTTTGTACAATGGCTACTTTTGGGTCTGAAACTTCGGTACCCGCTTCTCCGGTTGGGAGTGGCCTTCACTCTCCGGTGACTAAGCCTTTGAGTTTGGACGACATTATCGATATGTCGGCTGATGAATTAAAGCTTGAATTAGAGAAATTAGATCAGGACACTAGGGGCATGAGTAAGAGGCAAATGCTGAAAATTCTTGCTAAATTTGTAACGCAGGAAAAGGAAGTGTTCGATTTTGGAGTTAGACCGCTAGAGATTGGGTCTCGGGAAGCGGTAGAAAAGACTGAATTGACGAAGTTGGATAGTGACAGAGAATTTCAATTGGAGAAATTGAGAATAGAGAGTGAAGACAGAAAGCGAGAACGAGAGGCTGAAGACAGAAAGCGAGAACGAGAGGCTGAAGACAGAAAGCAAGAACGAGAGGCTGAAGACAGAAAGGCTGAATTGCAGGAAAAATTGAAGATGGAGGAAAGAGAACGAGTGAGGAGAGCAGAGAGTGAAGACAAAGTCAGGAAAGCGGAAATGGAGAAAATTCAGGCTGAACTACAAGAGAAAGAGAGGCAGAGACAATATGAGTTAGAGCTAAAGCGCATCGAGGCTAAGGTTTTGAACCCAGGTCCTGAACAGGACAAAGATGTGTTTCGCATAGCTTCTGCCATCAAATTGGTCCCTAAATTTGACGAGACAAATATAGAGCATTACTTTGTTTCCTTTGAGAAGGCTATGACCATTCATAAATTTCCAAGAGATAAATGGACTGCGTTGTTACACCCTCAATTAACTGGTAAAGCTCAACAGGTTTTTTCGGAGTTATCTCTTGAGGACTGTAAGAATTATGACACCCTAAAACAGGCTTTGTTGACTGCATTCGCTAGGGTGCCGGAATTCTATAGGAAGAGCTTTCGAACTTTGGTTAAGGGTGCGCAGGAGACTTACTCTGCTTTCGCTTTCCGCTTAGCGTTGCCTTTTCAAAGGTGGCTGGAAGGTGAAGATGCGTTTAATGACTTGACTAAGGCCTTTGAAGTCTTTAAACTTGAGCAATTTGTGACTTGCTTACCTGTTGAAATCCATAGATGGATAATTGACAAAAAGCCCGCGACAGTTTCAGCCGCTGCGAAGTTGGCAGACGAATTTGCTATTCTATATAAGCCCTTCCCTGTGCATGCTTCTGTCTTGCATTCGAATGATGAAAAATGGGAAAATTTTGTATTTGGTCGTGATTCAGGTCGTGGAGCTAAAACTCATTGGTCGCCGAAAAATTTTCGTAAAGAGGGCCAATTTCACAAGTCATGGGAGTCCCTGATTGTTTGTACTTACTGCGGTAAATCTAATCATGGGGTTTCTTCATGTTACAAATTACATCCAGAATTGAGGTCAAAACGGGATTTCGCTGCTCTGCAGAACACCAGTCCTAAGAATGTAGAATTAGTTATGGGCGTAGATACGTCTGTACAAGTGAAGGATGGGCCGACTAAAATGGTCGACGCTGGCTACTTGTCATTCTGTTCGTCTGGCTATGTGTATACGCCCACTGGACTTTCTCGCAATATTGTTGTGTTAAGAGATACTGGTTCTTTGCAAAGCTTGGCTAGCAAGGAATTATTGCATGCTAATGAGTTCTGTTACACCGGTGAGGTTCGCCTTATTAGAGGTATTTCGGGTGTCACGCTTCGTGTGCCTTTGGTTGAAATTCGAGTTGAGTCTAAATTTGCTAACGGCACTATCTTATGTGGGTTGGTAGACCATTTGCCACCTGGCATTCACGTTCTAATTGGTAACGACTTGGATAGTCCACAAGATGAGATAAATGTGGGAGTGACTACGCGCGCTCAAGTTAAATTGACCGATTCTGGCTCATTACCTGTGTCGCATACTCAATCTGTAGAAGATAAGTCTGCTGATATAAATGTGCAGTTAGACGTAGACTTGAGTGCCTTATTCAAAGAGTTTACTGCAGTGCATGCTGATTTAACCAATGTAGAGTCGCGTGTTGATTGTACGCCTACAATTGATGTCGGTTTGGTTGTGCCTGCAAGTGTGAATGTGTCTGAGTCGCCTAAATTGGAAGAGGTAGTCGCAAATAGTCCCTTGGATTTTGTGCAACGGGATGAATTGCTGGGCATGCTTAGTATGTTTAAGGGTGTGTTTAGTGATGTACCTGGCAAGACTTCACTTATTGCACACCGTATTGAGTTGATACCTGGTGCGCGACCAGTACGGCAGACAGCCTATCGGTTGCATCCTGAGCGTACGGCACAGGTAGACAAAGAGATTAAAGGCCTAATTGAAGAAGGCATTGTAGAGGAGTCCGAAAGTGCGTGGGCTTCGCCTATTGTACTTGTACCTAAATCGGATGGGTCTTTGCGGCTGTGCACAGACTTTCGTAAGTTGAATGCGCTTACGGTAGCCGATCCTGAACATAAGAAGCAGGTTCAATCTTTTCTGGGTTTGGCTGGTTATTACTGCAAGTTCCTGCCGCATTACTCTCAGTTAACCTTACCTCTTACGTTGTTATTTAAGAAAGGTCACCGGTTTACTTGGTCTCCTGAGGCTGAGAATGCATTCATTGATTTGAAGTCTAGGATGGCTTCGCGGCCTATACTTAAACCGCCAGATTTTGATAAACCGTTTTATTTGGCTGTGGATGCTTCGTACTTTTGTTTGGGAGGTTGTCTATTTCAGATAACGGACGAGATTGAACATCCGGTCTGCTACCTGAGTCGGAAGTTGAGTTTGGCGGAAGTAGGCCTACGCTATTCGACCATTGAGAAGGAGGCACTTGCGCTGGTGGTCGGTGTACGCGCGTTTAGCGTGTACTTTGGTTCCGCTCCAGTGGTTGTTTTTACGGACCATAGTCCACTACAGTTCATAAATCGCATGGCTCCTTCGAATGCGAAACTTTTGCGATGGAGTCTTGAACTCCAACAGTACTCGTTGAACATTAAGCATCGGCGTGGTCGAGACAATGTGTTGCCAGACATATTAAGTCGCCCCTCAGTTTAAATGTACGAACTTTTCATAGATTTCTACGGACTCGTAGATTTTTCTAGTAGACTGTTGCTTTGATGAACTTTGGAGATAGTTTAAATTCGTTGGCATTTGTGGTTTCTGCATGGTCGGAAACACTTTAAATGTTTCCTCTTTTTCGTAGTGGGGGGGGTCTGTTGGGAGTTGGCCTTCAGCCATCCCGCCATCATCATCCTCACGTGCACTTTCTAACCTTAGTTAAGACGCACCTCGTTTGAAGCTAGAAGTAGGATGGTCTCGTTGACTATATATAGCAGTGTTCTTGTGTCTACAGGGAGACCGGTTTTAGTTAAGTAAGGCGTAAGACGTGCACTGGTTGTGTCACGCATTGTAAGTACCCTTTTGTGGTCGTTTTCCGAGAGTGTACCCTGCGTGGTCGCTACTCATGTTTAATTGCCGGTTCTCGAGTTCAGGGCCTACTACGTAGGGGGGGAAGGAATCAGACTGCTTCCAATTTGTGCCAGGGGGGGAAACTTTTCCCCCCCTGGCACAGTCACTAATTTCTAATAATTAGTGACTAATCAAGTGACTAATTACTAATGATTCTTAAAGTATTGTATTGTGATGATTGTATCAGTATAATGGGCCATGCAATATTTGCTGAGGTTACCATACAGTGTCTAAGCAGTGTTATAGTGTATCATTATTACTTGTTTTTCTTTAGCTATTGGCCATTATGTTCTGCAATTTTTTGTTGATGAAAGATGGAAAAAATATTTAAGAAATTGAAGAAAAGCATTCACAATCCTGTTGATTTAGAAATTTCCAAAATATGAGACACGTTAAAATATTGGGCAATATAGGACACTGTTCAGCAAATATATGGGGATTTTAAAGATTGCATTATGAATGCACATTTCTGGTGTAATGCAGTGGTAAAAGGCTCCATCCCTGCCTACTACAGTGTTATCCAGCCGACAATCATTTTGCAGGAATATTTCAAGACCTGATAATCCCATTTTCACTGCACTAAACAACAATAATTGTAGCACTGAAATTTTGTGCCATATTTATTACAGCTTGTCCCATAAAATTTTTACAGTGCAATGGGAGCCTTGCAGAAATTAATTCAACCGTTCAGTTGAACTACAATGTATAGTCTTCCAAAGCCAGTTTTCTTGCTCCAAAAAATGCGCTAAAACTCACCTACGGCAATGTAGAAATCCTAAATTTTTTCGGGGGAGGACCCCCGGACCCCCCACTTCAAGGGGAGGGGAGGGAAGAGGGGGGAATGTACAGGAGGGGTAAAGGGAGAGGGGAGAAAAGTGGGTGGGTAATTGGAGGGGAAGGTGTAGTGGAAGAGGGGGAGGGAAGAAGGGGGGTTTACAGTAAGGGGGGGATTGCTTCCAGCTTACAAGGGGGGATAGTAGGCCCTGCTCGAGTTGTATCTTCCTTTGTGGAGTTTGTGCAGGCGTCTTCTCGGAGAGTCTGTCTTTGACGTTTCGTTTGTCTTGTATGTGTGAGTATCGTTTCAATTATGTACATAGTGTAAATATACGTTTTATCAATATTGCGAAAGTCTTTGTTTTTCTTGTCATTTCTCGTTTCATTCTAACTCACATTTCACCTCTAGACTAACAAGCTAACAATATACACACACGTGTAGATTTATATAAACATAAACGCATGTGTGATTGTGTGTGTGTAGGTGTAGGTGTGTGCGTGTGACATGCTTATTAAAATCTACCTTAGTATAGGTCTACATTATTATAAATTCTTTATTGTGCGCTCAAATATAACGCGATTCCGGCTATAGTGGTCGCGGTAACAGCACGAATTTTTCTGTGAAGAACACTAATTTTTGTTACCACAAGCGGGCTTTCAGTTGTTCTCGCTATTATTACTGCTATTCTAAAATGAATTTGTCGACGCATTCTGCAAGTACTTGTACGTTGTGCTGCCTTTGCAAACGAGAAGACACCGATGTCTCGATCAGTAGTGTTTCGCATGTAACGATTGTAACGACATAAACACTAAGACCATAAGAACCCTGACAGGCTAATTAATTGTGTGTGCGTGTGCGTGTGCGTGCGTGCGTGTGTGTGTGTCTGTGTGTGTGCTTGCGTGTGTGTGTGTGTGTGTGTGTGTGTGTGTGTGTGTGTGTGCGTGTGTGTGTGTGTGTGTGTGTGTGTGTGTGTGTGTGTGTGTGTGTGTGTGTGTGTGTGTGTGTGTGTGTGTGTGTGTGTGTGTGTGTGTGTGTGTGTGTGTGTGTGTGTGTGTGTGTGTGTGTGTGTGTGTGTCTGTGTGTGTGTGCAAAGATGATTTTATCAAGAACAAATTAGACCCTCTTTTATGTCACCGACGGATGAATCAGTCCAGCAGCATTTAGCCTCGATTAACGGATTGCTGCATCAACCCTCAAGAACAACTAGTCTTGTTGTCAAGACCTTAAACCTCAAGACCAAGACCAAGACCTTGAACCTCAAGACCAAGACCTTGAACCTCAAGACCAAGACCAAGACCAAGACTTTGAAACGCAAGACCAACACCGAGAACAAGACCAAAAAATCACAACCATATGCAGACTTATATTACTTATTAAAGAAATTGCCAAGTCGGATCACTCGCTATTTTAATTAAAACATGAGTCTTTTATTTTATTCGCAAAAAAAACAACTCCAAATGCAGACTGCAGAGAATTCCGAATTCGTATTTACTAAAGTCCTTCATGCGAAATGTTAGGCCTATTCCAAATGCCTGTTGCATTAAAAAAAACAACTCGCTTAGAGTTTTCTGACCAAGACGTGACTTGTGGGGCCTTAAAAAATTCTGCCATGTGAAAAATACGTTCTACAGGTGTTGAAATCACTGGCACACAGAGCAGCTCTTCAAGCACTTGATGCAAATGTACAAATCGTCAATCTGTTTTGAAATCATTCCATGGAAAATAACCTGAAATCAAGATAACTGTCCAAAAACAACAGTAAAGCCTCATTCACGCCGTGTAAATACTAAAGCAATTGTTTTAGTAATTATTTGATAAATTTTTAAAATTCTTGCGTTTTGTTAGATGACTGTTCACATTGTCAAAAGTCTTGGTCTTGGTCTTGCAAGACCAAGACCAAGACTTTGAACCTCAACACCAAGACCTTGAACCTCAAGACCAAGACCAAGACTTTTGGTCTGAAGACCAAGACCAAGACCAAGACCAAGATTTTTAAAAACGAACTCGAGTGCACTCGAAACCAAGACCTTGGTCTCGAGGACAACAGGACTGAGAACAGCCATATGCCTTCAAAGACGCCAAGTGAATATTAATTTAGACAATTATAAGTTTTTATATATTAAAGCAATGTGTAGTCACACTAGTCGGTTCTTTCCACCGTACCTTATTCCTGATTGCGATCTAGCATCTTGCATGATTGCGGAAAGCGAATCTACGTGCGCATGTGGCTGCTTTAAAGTTGTCATGAGTCGTGATGACAGCAGACACGATATATAATTTATATGCTCGGCTAGGTGACATATCTGCGAAGTCAATTACAGCCTTGCCTCTACAGTTTCCCTTCCTTGTTAACGTCTGGACCAGTCATTGAAGAACACTAATTTTTTTACCACAAGCAGGCTTTCAGTTGTTTTCGCTATTATTACTGCTATTGTAAAATGAATTCGTCGACGTATTCTGCAAGTACTTGTCCGTTGTGCTGCCTTTGCAAGTTGTACATTCTGATAGCCCTGTGATAAAGAACGCTTGTTTACATGCAGCAGACATTCTGTTTAAAAAACTTAATTACTATAGACGTATGGAAGACGTTGGTTGGCGATTAGTTGAAATGCTCATAACATAATTATAACAATAAGTCAGTGACGGAGTTACGTATTAGGATGACTTACACTGTATGAGAAAAAATGGGCTTCTTAGCATGATGCTGTCAACTTTGAATGTGTTGGTCGGATTCCACGTGTGTCCATGAGCCCACCACTGGTGTCTCATAGTTTGTCTGTGCACTATTTTGCTTAACGATGACATTTCCGTTCTTAACGACCTTTAGCATCATCTAGGCTTGCGCAGAAAACGCCTGTGTGGTATCGGAGTGACGCTAAAACTATAAGCTTAGTTAAAAATTAAAAAAAACTCGACAAATGTTATACAGCCACTGCATTTAATAGGAAACATAAGCGACATTTATTAGAGTTGCAATGATCGTACACGTTGTACATTTTAATAGTCGTTCATTTCTTGTGTATAATATCGTTCGTTCGTATACATTGATCCGCTCATTCTATAATAATATTAGTTGTTCTGTAGTATACATACCATGTGTCATAAGTTTGCGTTTATCTGATGTAAATAATTGCTACTTTCTTACCTACGTTTATAAGTCAACTTTGTTTTAGTAACATAGGCTTAATTAATTAATTAATATAGGCATAATCAGGGCCGGATTAACATTTTGTAGGCCTGGTTCCAAAATTGTATAGTAGGCCCCTATAATATAATATAATGTTCAATCACTGGCGGCGATCTTGTTTGACTGGCGTGGGGGACACGGGACACTTTTGAATCGATCTGGTTTTAAAAGAGGGGAACAAAGTTTTTCACGCTCATGCGCGAAAAAATTTGTTCACCGTTTTTGGTCTTTCTTCAAAATTGGGGAGGGGGCACAACTCTTTAGTGTGTCCCCCACTCTTAAAGGTGGGGGACACACCCCCTCGACCCCATGCGATCGCCGCCCATGTGTTCACTCAATAAGAGGTCACCAAATTTAAATTATAACACAGATATTTGTGAATTTAAAACTGTTTACGACGTGTTTTCGTAATAGAATAACTCAACAATATCACACTCAATGTTCATAAGTGTTAAATTTGTCAGTCTATCTTGTCCCTGAAATAATAGTTAAAACATTTAAGGCTGCATACTACTGCCAATGTTAGGCCCCTTATTAATGACATGTTTGGTAGGCCTGGGTCCTGGGACCCAGTGGAACCATAGTTAATCCAGGCCTGGGCATAATTATAGCACTTCAATAATCATATAAGATCTACATTTATTATGCACAGCCGTTACGATAGGCCTGTGGGCTGCTCATAGGGCTAATGGTGTGTTCACAACGAAATAAATAGCTGGGTGCTTGGAGCAGAGTCATATTAGGCCAACTATATATAAACATAAAGTTGTTTAAAGTTAAAGCTTAAGCACAGTTCTGCATTGTTGATGTGATTATACAGGTCTTTACATTGCGCATGACCATGAACACAGTTACATTTATACATGCTGATACACGTTTGATGGTTCACCGGAGCCTGTTAATTACACGCACGATTCACTTGTGGTTACGCATCGTTGAACCGTCTGCTGATGAAGTCATGCCTGAGTTGTTTTCCTTTTCATCTGAACCTTGACTGTTCTCCGACAGCACACTCGCATCCGATGCCAAGGTAATAGGTGAAGGGGAGCCAGTCCTCGGACACAACCTTCTGTCCGTTCTCGAGAACGAGTACGCAGGTGGTCGTACTCTTGCGCAACAACGTAACTGGCATCGAGGTGGGTTGGCACTTGCCATAGGCTACGAAGACACAACAAGAACGTGAACCAAGAGCACGAGTAAGGCTTAAACTAAACAATGAGTAGGCCTACATAACGATGACGAGTGCACAGAAATAAGGAGAGATCCTGAGTGGCCGAGTGGGTTTGTAGCCCGCTAGCCACGCCGGCGGCCCGGGTTCGATTCCCGGTCGGTCGGTTTCTCAGAGATTAATTTCTCGGATCTTTACTGCGGGTGGCTCGGTCGCAATATAAACGTGGAGTACGAGGTTGTACTCTGCCTCCGACACTGATCATCTTCGATATGAAAAAGTGTCGTTAAGCCGATATACAACAGAAATAAGGAGTACGGCGAGATGAGGAGTACATATTATTCTGAACTTGTGTCTTGTACTATGTTGCGGTGTGACAACGTTTGACGATAATGAACGAATAATAATAATGAATACATAGACACACGCATACATACTTACACACCAACCGTAAATGCATTCATATATTTGTATACATGCATTCTATATATGTACTACTCCCTGCTATTGTAATAATCATTGTTAGCGCTTGTTTATGTAGCGCCTCATTTGAATCTCACCAGAGGTGCTCCAGACCTGACTGCACAAGATCACGATGTAACAGAATGGTCTCTACCACTGACGGTTGTTCCATCCATCCATCCATCCATCCATCCATCCATCCATCCATCCATCCATCCATCCATCCATCCATCCATCCATCCATCCATCCATCCATCCATCCATCCATCTATCCAACCGCTCACCAACCCACCCACCTACCCATCTATCTATCCATCCATCCATCCATCCATCCAACCGCTCACCAACCCACCCACCTACCCATCCATTCTTCCATCCATCCATCCATCCATCCATCCATCCATCCATCCATCCATCCGTCCATCCATCCATCCATCCATCCATCCATCCATCTATCCAACCGCTCACCAACCCACCCACCTACCCATCTATCCATCCATCCATCCATCCATCCAACCGCTCACCAACCCACCCATCTACCCATCTATCCATCCATCCATCCATCCATCCAACCGCTCACCAACCAACCCACCCACCTACCCACCCATTCTTTCATCCATCCATCCATCCATCCATCCGTGTTAATCCATTACTTTAATGGATTAACACGTAGTGTTAACGTCTGGCGTGAAGAGCAGTAGGAAGCGGGATCGCTTCCTGCAACCCTCCCAAAGGTCCACTCAGCCTATCATTCGCGAGATGGCGCGTTGTTAAAATAAGATGTCGGACGTGATGGGCGCCTTGTATGGCTGCCATATACAATTAAAATTCTACTCCTGTAATAACTTGTGATCATCCGTTCATACTGATTTGTAATCATACCGCACAATTGTCAGTTTGAAAATATTAAACGAAGATTATTATTATTATTATTGTTATTATTATTATTATTATTATTATTATTATTATTATTATTATTATTATTATTATTATTATTATCATTATCATCATCATTATTATTATTATTATTATTTTTTTTTTTTTTTGCCCCAAGGTACATATGATCCCTCGGGGACTTAGATATTAGACTATTTATTGTTATTTCTATTGTTATTATTATTATTATTATTATTATTATTATTATTATTATTATTATTATTATTATTATTAATCGTAATCGTAATCGTAATCTCCAAACTTCTAATGCGCCACTCGAAGGCCAAGCGCAGGGCACCAGCCTATTCACGAGCGCTAAAGGAAAGAGGTAACTAAAGTTTGTTACCCATTATTTATCAATGCTGTCTTATCAATCATTCGTGATTAATACGCTTTAAGACTTTTTACGATTTTGTCTCTGAAAAAGTTGATGACCTTTTTTTTTTTTTTTTTTTTTTTAGTCATTCGCCCTAAAAACCTCTAAAAACCTCTCATTTTTGAAAAATTTTCGTTCCCAGAGGTAAGTATACGCTGTATACCCGCGTATACGCTCCACTACAGCCCTGCTTGTATGTATACATATGTACGTACAGACGGTGCCCTCATAGAGGCAGTTGTTGTCTACGGTATCGCACACGGCGCCATAGAGAAGCGATGGCCAGATGTCTGATGGTGTGGACGTCGTGGTGGCACAGGCCGTACACATCCTCAGGTATTGGACGCCTTCAACCGTCGCCATTGGAGTTGTACGTGTGATACAGTAGTCAATCACTGTTACAAAGCCTAACAAACGAAGTTTAATAACATCAGTAGTGACAATTGTCACGCTCACTAACCCACCTACCTACCCATCCATTCTTCCATTGTCACTACTAACATGCAAATGACCCGCAAGATCGTTAGCGATCATGTCATCATCATGATTGCGAATGTCGTCGTCGCTATCATCATCATCATTATCACCGTTTTATTTACTTTATTATTACTGCGCATTTTATTAAGCGCTACTATCTAATGACCAAGCATGAATTAGCGCCGCTGAGCAATTGCGAGTGAAGGACTTGCTTAAGGCCCCTACACAGTAACCGTCTCAGAGGGGCGAGCACCCTAACCAATCAGCTACCATGTCCCAATGTCCTATACTTAATCCCTGAAGCCGCCGTCAGCCGCCGCCGCCGCACCTTCTAGTCGAAACCAGTCGCTAAGCTATCGACTGCTAGCGACTTCGTTCGGTTGAATGACAGAATGGGTTAAAAACGTGAAAACCACTGATTATCACTATGCTGACATAGATGGCCTATTATATTATTGAAACACAAAGTTGTGTAGAAATAACTGCAACACCGTTGTTGAATACAAGGATGTTGCTCGAGCGTAATTAAAATAACAAACTAACTGGAAGAAAACTAAATTAAGGCCAGGTTGGGAATCATTGGATTAATCAATATGGAATAGATTGCAAGATGAACGAGCGCTGCAGTCAGTGGAGTAAACTTGTCCAAAATATTGGGGGCCTGTAGATTTGTTTCATATTGAAGATATAAATAAATCTTTGTTATCATTATGAATTTCTGATAGTATTTCAGTTCTTTGTCTCTGGTTTTGGAGGTACGTATCCCGACTGCCCCCCTCCCCCAGGGTCTATGACTGCAGTGCACCTCGGACTTAGTCGTGTGTTTTATTCCTTTTATAAACACTCGCATATGACTGTCATCTTTCATAAATTCACGTTAACGTTTCACCGTCATCGGTGTGTTAGTAAAGTATGCGTTAAAATGCCTTATATTATTAGGTAAAAGATATTAGACATACCGGATTATCTAAGAAGTCGATAGCAAGTCGGCAAGTCAGTCGACAAGACAAAGCGACTTAGTCAGTCGATAAGCATGCGACTTAGTCGACTAAGTTCTTAAGTCAGTCGCTGACTCATTAAGTCACCTCTGTAATTCCTTGGCGACTGACTCCTTCATTCATCCTCGCATTCATCCAATCAGGCATCCATGCATCCATCACATCATCCAGTCATCCATCCTGATATTACCTTCACTGGTAAACTGGGCAGTCGTTCGGTTAATACCGATGTCTTCGGGAAGAACGTAGGGAAGATCGGTTCCGTTTCTAGGGCCAGCTGCAGCGTCCGATGCTGCTCTTCTGCGGTTGCGATCAGTTCTGAGACGAGCGATTATCTCTGACCTCGAAAGCGGTTTGTCGTTTTCACTTCCAGCCATCAGCTGACGGGTAGAAACTCCCACGCCGTGGCCTACCCTCAACTGTCAAGCAACGTGAAAAATAAGCCAATCTTAGGCAAATCGTGGGACTCGGTGGACGGAGGGGTGAAGAAAAGAAGAGAGGCAGGCAGATCGGTAAGAAGGGGAAGCAAAGAGGAAGCATGAAGAGAAGGACGGAAGCATGAGGAAGGGCGACAGAGAACGAGGCAGAGGAGGAGACGGAGAGGCAGACAAGGAAGAACTGAGAGACGGACAAACGAACGGACGGACTTAATAACTGAGGTAAGCTTATGGTAATTTGAACGAATCTTTTACATTGCTGTAAACATATATCTTTATTCATTCATTCGAGTATTTATATGGCACCTTTCCAAGGGGCTACTCAGAGGTGCTCCCGACTCCAGCACGGCCATGTAGAGTAGACTATACCCCTATATGTCGCTTGTCATTTCAGACACTATAGTTCGTTGTTTTGTATTTTGACAGCACTGGTATACAGGGTAGGCCAAAAAAAGTAACCCCTACAGATATTTGCTAATATTTCGGCCAAAAATAATAATTTTTAAATCAAATTTTACTGGCTTAAAAGTAATTTATATTTACGTATAACCGCCAAATTTCACCAAAATATTTCAAATAGAACCAACTTTGGTTCATAAGCAAAGCGATAATTAATTAAATGAACGACACAAGAACGCAATTCAGACGCAGCTGGGTCAGTGCAACATCTATAGACTTGAAATGTCTGAACAATCTTTAATAGGCCTTTTTAAGATTAGCTTGGCATTGATATACCTTCAACCGCGATAGGCATGATTAATGAGTGTAATTATTATAGGCCTACATAGTTGCATCGTTGAAGTCATGTCTAGCAGCAACAGGAAGTAATGTGTCCAGAAGCAAAAGTAATCGCTAAGCCAAGCATCTATCTATTAATAACGTACAGCGACTAGCTGCACCAGACCAGCCACATATTTTTGTCTATGCAATCAGGAGCCATGTTAAAATTGGGTTTCTTTGTTGTCTGATATGTTAATTAATCTTCCATGGCCACAGTTAGTGTACACTGTTGCCAGGTATTAGGCCTACATGCAGTGTTGTGCTGCGTATGTAGATCATATGCAACTGTCAATCATTCATATTAATTGAGATGTCATTAGCGACAAGTGCGTGGTGCAAACGATCTCGAGATTGATTGTCTGATTGTTTAAGGACCGCTGTGTCCTGCATTGTTGACTATCTTGGCACTGCAGTTCATTACGACGACACAGCATAGCTCGAACAATTCAAACATTCATATATATATATATATTTATATATATATATATATATATAAATATATATAATGTAGAATCTTTTTAAACGGCTTGTACAGCAAATTCCACCTCGCCTGAGTAAATTCATTCATTTGAAAATAATTTGAATTTTTCATTTTAAATGCCTTGCTATTAAATAATTAAAAGGCATATATATGTTTTCAAGTTTGTGAGACATTCTAGTGTAATTTTTTAACAATGGGCCTCCAAGTTTTATATGGCTTAGGGCTTCACCAAGTCTTAATCCGGTATTGTGTACAAGGGATGTCGGTGACGACAGATGATAAGTGATCATGTAGTTGCGATTGTTTATGTTGACGCTTAGGCTCACATACCTTTGTCGGTTGAAGAATGTCGGCGATATCTGTCGCCTCCTTCTGAGATGGAGCCATTACCGACGGTAGGATGTCGAAGCCGCGCATGCGCATCAGTCGCTTCTTGTCGTCATCGTTGAGCTGGATGTGACGAGGGGGAGTTCCACCGTTCTGTTGCGTCAGAGTCAGTTCGAGCTGTTCGCACGGAAGACTCTGGTTCGCGATTATACGGACCGACTGCCGCTTCCATCGCGAACTACGACTCTCCACTGTCAGGCTTCCTGAAACACAGTGGCGGCACTAGTTAATACACAAGACACTTGCAATTTTAAAGTAGGCCCTACTACAGACTTGAAATATACGAACAATCTTTAATAGGCCTTTTAAGATTAGTTGGCATTGATATAATCTTCAACCGTGAAAAGCCTCATTATTAATTGTAATTATTATAGGCCTGCATAGTTGCATCGTTAAGTCATGTCTAGCAACATCAGGAAGCAATGTGGCCAGAGGTAAAAGTAATCAATTAATCAAGCATCTAATTACATAGAGCCTACAGCAACTAGCTGGACCAGTCTAGCCACATAATATTTGTCCATTAACTTCTGTATACAATCAAGAGCCATATAATTGTGTCTCTCTGACTTTGAAATACTAGTATTTAAAATACAGTGTTAAACACATTTGAAACATTTTTGTACTCGCGTTTAAAGGACAATGGAACAATGGAATAAAGTATTTTAAATTTGACTTAAAATATATATTTTGAGTATTTAGTATTGTAAAATGCTGGTCTATTTATAAAATACGTTTAAAATACTTTATTTTCGGTTCTAGGACGATCGCTCATAGGACTATCGCTCATAGGACGATCGCTCATATGGACTCTCGCTCATAGGGACGATCGCTCATAGGGACTATCGCTCATAGGACTATCGCTCATACGGACCATACATTCATATAAGCATAAAAGCAGGGACGCGAGCAATTAACTTCCTATTAACGAGTAGATAGTTTTGAAGTATAGGCACATCAAAGTAGGAACATTTCATAAATATTTGTAAAGTCATTTGGAATACTTGATAAGTTTTATAATTGGTAGCCAATTGGAAGTTTATTTAATAATTGCTAGCTAATTGGAAGCTAATTGCTAGCTTATTGGAAGTTTATTACTCGCGTCATACTTTACGATAACACTGTCATTCTTACGTATTTAAGTGGTTCGCTCTCTTAGCGTAGTGGTTTTCTTTCTGAGCGTATTGAACAATCTTCTAGAGTTTGTATGTATAATTTGCATTTACGATCGCATTAAATGGATCCATAAACTATGGTCTCAGTGTATTATCGATAACTGTACTTTTCTATGGTCATAAGAGTGATAGTCCTATGAGCAATAGTCCCTATAGATATGAGCGATCGTCCCTATGAGCGATAGTCCCTATATATGAGCGATCGTCCCTATGAGCGATAGTCATATAGGCGATCGTCCTATATATGAGCGATCGTCCTATGAGCGATCGTCCTATGAGCGATAATCCGCACACCAATAGGCGTAATTTGTCTGGGGTTCGAGAGGTACCCGTACCCCCACTTTTTTGGACTGAGGGGTACCTTACCCCCCTTAAAAATTGCCAATCATTTTATTATTGAGCCTTCCCAGAGATCGCTTTGCTTCGTGTATGTAGGAAATTGGTACCCCCATTTTTTAGACCAAAGTTACGCCCCTTACCCTAATCGACAGAGACAAAACTGGCTAAGCATTACGATTCATTGCTCAACAACTCACCAGCATCCCATCACAAAAACACAGTCTTGTTGTCAAGACCTTAAACCTCAAGACCAAGACCAAGACTTTGAACCTCAAGACCAAGACCTTGGACCTCATGACCAAGACCAAGACCAAGACCTTGAACCTCAAGACCAAGACCAAGACCAAGACTTTGAACCTCAAGACCAAGACCAAGACTTTGAAACTGAAGCCCAAAACCGAGAAAAATACCCAAAAAATCACAACCATATCCAGACTTCTATTCCTTACTAAAGAAATTGTCAAGTGGGACTACTCGCTATTTTAATTAAAATATGAATCTTTTATTTTTTTCAAACAAAACAACTCCAAATGCAGGCTGCAGAGAATTCTGAATTCGTATTTACCAAAATCCTTCATGCGAAATGTCATTCCAAAAAAATCCAAATGCCTGTTGCATTTTATAAAAACCAATTCGCTCAGAATTTTCTGACCAAGACGTAACCTGTGGGCCTCATAAAATTCTGCCATGTGAGAAATACGTTCTACAGTGCTGAATTCACAGGCACACAGAGCAGCTTTTCAAGTACGGTACCGGATGTAAATGCACAAATTTTTTGTGAGTCTGTTTGAAATTATTCCATGGTAAATAACCAGAAGTCAAAATTAATGTCCAAAACAACAGTAAAGCCTCACTCCTCACACTCACACCGTGTAAATACTAAAGCAATAATACTGTATTAGTAATTATTGGATAAATTTTTAAAATCCTTGCGTTTTGTTAAATGACTGTTCATATTGACAGCCGGTCTTGGTCTTGGTCTTGCAAAACCAAGACCAAGACTTTGAGCCTCAAGACCAAGACCAAGACCTTGAACCTCAAGACCAAGACCAAGACCTCTGGTCTCAAGACCAAGACCAAGACCAAGACTTTTAGAAACGAACTCGAGTGCACTCGAGACCAAGACCTTGGTCTCGAGGACAACAAGACTACAAAAACATAACAAATTTGAAGAATTTAAACTGAATGTATGAAAAATTAATGCAGTATTTGTTCAGTAGGTACTCATTCATTGGGTCTATTTTTATTTAAAACCATAAGAAAAACGACAACATATTAGGTTGAAAGCATTAATGCACTAGTTAAATTGGGAACTCAGAGCTTTAATTTTAACACAAAAATATTAGTTACGAATGAAAAAATCTCCAAACCGCCGGAAAGGGATCGGCCTGCTCCCTTTTTACACCGCTCTTACAATAAAAATGCCTTGTTCTGAGTTGCCTAAATTCCTCTAAATTGGAATGAATTTATACTCATAGCTAGAAATTCGTCACGTTTTCAGACTCCCAGTAGCCTCTAAGTAGGTCTTTTGAAGAGGCGCTATATAACTTTCCAGAATGAATTAAAGGGCCCCATAACAATCCTGTCGCCATTATTGCCCATGCCTCCTTAGAACATTCGTTCCGATTCAGTATACATGAATCTGTCATAAGAGATGAAAAAAGACGGGAAAAATGAGGGAAAACAACAGTTTCTGTGCAAATAAACACAATGCATGTGTGTGCATCCAAGAGATATAGTTTCAGTTTTTGTTTAAATTGATGTTTAGGCCTAGTAGATAAACCAGTAAGTTCAACAGGCTAGGAATTCCAGAATAGCGGACCATAGACTTCGATGCTATGCTGCTTAGCAGTAGTGTGCACACTACCTTGATGGTAGGCCGTATACTTGTTTAGCGATCGCGTGTAATGATCATGTACCTCAGAATTTTTTATAAAAACAATGACAAAAATTCACAGGCAGTAGATTCGATTGAAGTTTGAACATAAATAGTCCAACTTACAACTTATTTATGCGGTCAAAAGGCAATATTCCCAAACTAAGAAATAACGGTCGAGTTTTAGCTCTAAAGGGCAAATCACATATAGTTCGAATGGCACTTTTTCGCAGAGTTTTAAGAATAGTTAAGCGAGTATGATACGTGGAAGCCCATGAAATATTACAATACGATATATAAGAGTATATTAAAGAGTAGTACAAATTCACAGGTATATATCGCGGTAAAAGGTGCCGAATACGAGAAATTATACCTATATTTAAATTTTTTTTTAGATATGACATTTATATGTTCACTCCATGTTGAGCGCTCATCAATGTGGACACCCAAACATTTAGTAGAAGATACCTTATATTTTGGTTATCAATATTGATATTTAAATTGCAAATTGGAACACATTTCCTTCGTGAACGGAACAATATGAAATTCGTCTTCATGAGATTTAACGACAGTTTGTTGGCTTTAAACCATTCTCCTACTAGTCTTAATTCGGCATTAATTTTAATAACCAGCACATTAATGGATTTATCTGACATAAACACATTAGTATCGTCAGCGAACATAACAAAATGAAGTAATGAAGAGGTGTTTGAGACCTCATTCACATATATCAAAAACAGCAAAGGGCCTAAAACAGAACCCTGTGGTACACCGCAGGTAACATCAGATACATACGAAGTATGCCCATTATATGAAACACATTGTCTTCTCTTTCTTAAGTAATCAGAAATCCAGTCAAGACAAACTCCTCTAACGCCACAATGTTCAAGTTTTTTTTATCAGAATTTCATGGTTCACCGTATCAAAAGCTTTAGATAAATCAAAAAAGACACCCATAGAGAAGTAGGCCATTAAATGCTTACCAAAAATGACAAACGTAGCGGCCACAACGATAGCAATGTGTAAACGTTCCATGTCCAACAATAAAAGAGTATTCTGGTCGACTGTTGCTGCTAGACAGAGATGAAGAAACGATATGTGCCAATTGTTGATGGACGGGTGGAAGGACGATTAGTAAGACGCTTGGCACGCGCTCAGCACAAGTGTCTCCTTGTTGCTTAGTCCTCCTGTCCGAATGTAATACGATATAGGCCTATAGGAATTTTTATTATGACGTCTCCAATCACAACTGCGATAACAATTGTATCGCATGCCAGAAACATATATATAAATATATATATATATATGTGTGTATATATATATATATATATATATGTATGCATATACATTGAGCTAAAATATATTGCATATTTAAGTGTAACAGGCAAGCCAGACGATATAATCAATTGTGGTGCTCATCTGTTTAGGTATGATTAGGAGCAAATACGCAAAATACTTATCTCAAGAGCTGTCCACATAAAAACGTTTAACGCTCTTCAGATATGGGTGGCCTGTTCAAACGTGCCATTGGTACTACATTGGTATATAGGCCTATCACACATAATCATACGCCTATTGCATGCCCTATAGGATAGACTACTTGCACACCTATCAGCTTCGATGGAATTAGTAAGGCATCATATTTCAACATTATCTCTTAAGCTTTTACTGATGTTGTTTCCAACCGCCGCTTATAAATGTGCACATAGTAAAGGCCTTCCACAGGGTAGGCAAAGCTCAAGGAGTCAGCGTCTTCTTTTCAGAATTTGCTCTTCACAATAAGAGTTCTCTACCGGAAGAGGAAGAGCGCAAAAATCAGCGAGACAATTAAGTTGCCTACAGCAGACTTTTAATGGACTCCGGAAAGCCACAAACCGCTTGGTGGGGTTATGTGGGGCAGAGGGGACGTGAGAGACTACAGGCAATATTTAGGAGACTGGTTAAAGCTGGTTATCTTCCTGTGGACTACCCTAGATTCGAACAATTGATCCGTACTGCTGATTCTAAACTTTTCACGACCGTCCTTACATGTCCTACACATGTGCTTCATGTGCTATTACCTCCTGTTAAGCATACGGGTTATACTTTGCGACCCCGTGTTCATAATCGGGTTCTCCCGACTGCTGACAGTCTAGCTCGTAAATCTTTCATAGTTAGGATGATTTTCACCGGAATATAGGCCTTAGTACTTTAATCTGGACGTGATATACATGTGTAAACCAAAATGCGGTTAGCAGTTGGATTAATAAAGGATATACTTACTTACTTACTTACTTACAAGCGCACTCTCAATTACATAAATATATTTATACCCATAGGCGTAAATTGTGGGGGGTACGAGGGGTACCCGTACCCCCCACTTTTTGAACTGGGGGTACTGTACCCCCACTTTTTAAACAATGTCAATCAATATTTTTGTAATTGTGCCTTCCCAGAGAATGCAGTCTCCGCCAAAGTGCGAAAGTACTTAGATACACATGTAAACCGAGAGCCAAAATTAATGAGAACACTGACAGGGAATATGTTCAAAATGGCCACCATGCGAAAAGCGAAAGTGGAGAAGAAATTGGTACCCCCACGTTTTAGACCAAAGTATTGGTACCCCCCACTTTTTAGACTAAAGTTTCGCCCCTGTTTATACCCAATTACACAATTGGTAGGCCTGTGTATAATATGTCGGGTGAAGGCCATAAAAGGTCTCCATTTCCTCATACCAGAAGATCGAGTATGAGGGCTGATGCTTTTACTTCCTTGAACATCAAAGGTACTAATTACAGAGAGCCAAAAGATCAGTAGGCTCTATCAAATAAAATGTCTCAAGTATTTTTGTTCATGTAGTAAAAACTTCTAAAACAAATTGGATGAACCGTTATGCAAGAAAATTTAGTTAATAATTTCTGTCAAATGTCACCTTCAAGCAACTGAATTCAAAGAGAAGCAAGCTGAATTCCATGTTTTGTCGAGCAAAGAAAGTAATTGTTATTTCATAGGATTAATATATAGGCCTATAAATAAAGCAAAATCTTCAGACCTAAGTAGACTTCAGAACGCGCAAAGAATAAAGCGGCACTATAGGAGCCACCATACCTGAATTTGACTTGCACTACAGCTCACGTGCACTCTGTGCGATAATGCCGTCTGTAGACGAGGTTACGCCTTATATATATCCTTTGACATAATTTACTTGACCTACAAACAGGGCCATATTAGCCAACCCTAACATGAGATCCGGAACTAATGTTCTCTTAGGCCAATGTATAATGACGTCGGATCAGATGGGGCCAGAATGTTAAGGGATGATGTCCCCTATTCCATAACCTTGCCAGATTTCGCACTTCAACCGAATTTGAATCTAAATATTCAATTTTGATTTGCCAAGATAATGACAGAACGCTTCATTAGGCCGGTGTATGTCAACACATTAATGAAGCTATATTCACTTTAACTGCCACTATAAAGTGTAAACACTAGCGTTAATGTATATACGAGCTTAATATAATAAGTCTAATTCACGCTTATAGGGGCTTACATATGGAAGTGAGCCTGCAATATGAGGAGACCCGGCGGCCAAGACTATCAATAATGCACTGAAGGACATAACTCTTTATACTGCCTCTAAGAGATTTGAATTCGTTGTACTAAACTAATATGATGAGCTCGAGATGTGATTATGCAGTCCTGTATGCCTCTATACTCGCAAACTAGGCGAGAGAAAGCAAGAAATCTTTTTGACTCCTAGGCCTATGTACGCTTCAGTACAGATCTCGAGATACAAATTTAGACACACAAAACGATAGTATAGGCCTAAGCTTCAGTATATAACAAAAATCGGTGCAAGAAACAAAGGGCGATATTGTACTATTTTAATAGATGATTGGAATGGTACTGAATACCTTTGCACCAATCGACAATGATTAGGGCTATAGGATTGTCTCCATAGATAATCTAAATAATTATGTAACTATAGTTGCGTCTGTGTCAGCTTTGAATTTGTATATATAGCAATACAAATGATTGAATCATTTCATGAAATTGTCATTTGGTGGTAGCGGTACTTGGCGTCTCTTCTAGGCTTCTTCTCTACGAGGTTCGTGACGAGTCTTGAAGAAACGACGCCTTTATTTCCTTTTACGATTTTAGTATTTGACGATGATAAATTCTCAACAGTATAGTACAGCATCTCGAAACTTAACTGTCATTAGGCTACAACGCTCCTGTACTCTGAGAAACCTTCTGGCTAACTTGTCTCTTATTGAGTCTCTCGCTGCCGTTCCTCAGAGTCCCTTCGCCTCGCTTTGCTTATTTTCTCTCTCTCCCTATCTCTCTCTCCGTCTCGGTTTCCTTCTTTTCCCTCGATCTTCCATCACGCCAACTTTCCAACGGCGCAGGTCCTACCTCGTGTTTACATCTACACAATCATAACTGCGCGCGCGATTTCAGTCCTGCCTATAGGTCGATCCAAATGCGCACATCTTTCGTGTTTATATGAACATGGTCAACTCCATTGCGCATTAATTTCTACGCAATTGGTCAAGTGCACGTGTCCTACCTGTTTACCTTCCTTTACCTGTGACCTTGCCCGTTTACCTATGGCCGATATGGTCAAATCTGCTGCGCATTAAATATCACACGCACTTGACCCATTGAATGTGTCATGTCCGTTTTTCTGACCTTGCTTGTTTTCCTTACAACTTTAAGTCCTACATAGGGTCAGTCGAAGTGCACATGTCCTCATGTACACGGTACGTCTACACTATATCCTACTAATTCTACGCATTTAGTTTTTAGTCATTCGTGTCATCGTAGGCCCATATTAGTCAGTTGCAGCGTTCATTTCCCTCGCTTTCATTACAGATTAGCCTTATCGCAAACAGGATGCCTAGAAGTTTTTTGTGACCTGCAACTTCAACCCAGAGAACTCGATTTTGATGCAAAAATTGTCATGTGTATTTGTGTCATGTTAGGCCAATTATATATATGTTATATATATGTGTGTGTTTGTGGTTGTGTAGACGTTCATTAAGCAAGACAGATTATATAATAGTCTGCATTTATAGGCTTATGTTACGCGGAAATCAGAGGGCGGACGCAGGATGCGAAGTTAGGGCGAAATGTTATTGGGGTCTTGGTGTAGTCTATATAATAATTATAGGCCTATGCTAAGGGGTTTATTATATATATTATATATTAAAAATTACCTAATATAGGCCTATATTGTGTTGGCCTATGTTTTGACTTGTGTTACGTGGAATCAGTGGGCGGACGAAAATTAGAAGTTAGGGCGAAATGTGTTTGGGGTCTCTGCATGATAAAAACAGATGAAACTTCAGTCTGTCAAGTCAGAATCAGTAAGAATATCAATTTCCATTTTATTTACTTATATATATATATATATATATATATATATATATATATATATATACTTTTATATAGTCCTAGATAATTATTTTCAATCAGGCCCATGCATATATAAATTGCACACTAATAGCGAGGAAATAGCGTAGGAGGTGGCGGAAGGGATTGTAATACGAAATTGCTTGTGACTGCAAGGACGATTCTGATGACGAATTGCACAGTTGGGACTGGTCCCCTTTGCTTGCAATTACCGCCTGCCTATGTGAAATGAGCGCATTGTGACATGTCGTGTGACAATGACAGCGTCTCCTTTCTAGAGTCCTGATTCTGGCTAACCAAAATCTGGGATGGGATTCCGATAAATCATTGTTTTTATATAGGCCTAGTAATTATACTGTCAACCAGAAGAGGAATGACGAAAAGGAATTGTAACCGGGTCATGACTTCCCTATTTATTGCAAAACAGAAACGGTTATGCATATTGTGCATTGACCAAAGGCACACTCAGTTCGGTTCCGATTTTAAATCTATATGGCTTGCAAGTATATAGACAGATAAGCAAGCAGACAGACACACAGACATACATACAGATAGACAGACAAACATGCAGGCAACAACATGTAACAGGCAGACATACATACATACGTGTAATAATGTATCTGGCTCTTTCTATAGCGTATTTTTTTTAACCTCGTAAGTGCGCTAAATAATCTATCTAATAGATCCAACTTTAGATAGACTGAAAATTTTCCAGATCTGTATGTATATGCTGCAGAATGTAATGTATGTTTTTATTGGAAGATTGTTCCATGACGATGGTCCAATGCACGAGAAAGAGAGGTAGCCCGCACTAACACGAAGCAGCGCTCGTGAATAAGCTGATGCCCTGCGCTTAGCTTTTAGGTAACGTTTCATAAATTTCGAGATTACTATTAAGATTTCGATTATGATTGTCGCACGGGATCCGAGACCATTTAGTCCCCACGGGCCGCTGAACGCAACCAGGCTGGATGAAGAGCTCTCTGATGTACTCAGGGACTGTCGATCGAAGCTCTTCCCATGAGGAAGATTTGAACTTAATGCTGTCCTCGACTGCAAGCCATTGCTGTTAAGGACGAACATGAAGCTGTCGCATCTGTAGCCGGCACACCTGAAAGGACAGAGTTACAATAGTCCAGGCGCGTCAGAACAAGAGAGTGGACAAGAGATTCAGTTGCGTCGTATAAAGTAATTCGCTGTATGACTCTTATGATCTGGTGAAGCTGATTAAACAAACATGATCTGCTGAGAACTCGTCTGCTCCTCCATGGATAGGTCCTCATCCATTATCATTTCAAGGTCTCGGACACCACCTTGTGTTTTCCAACATGAAAATACCGCCTCTTTCATGTCGATCCTTACCCGCGTCTGTCTTGTGCCAAGCCATATCGTAATCGAGACACTACTGAAACAGGCCTATTGCATTCATCTGCCCGTGGAGCAAATAATCGGTAAACTCCAAATTTCTAAAGCGCAAGGCTGAAGCTGAGCGCAAAGTACCAGCTTAATCATGAGCGACGGGTAAGCCATAATTCTGGCCATATGAATTCTATCTTTTAACGCTTCATGGACGTCCGCAGAAATTTTTTAGGGGAGGGGCAAAATGACGTTTTAGCATTTTCATGAACACAGAACATGTAACAATTAACTTTCAAAATAAATAATGGTCAAAGACTTACCTAAATAATAAAGTGCTTTTGCATTGGAAATCGTGTTGGGACTGTTGTAATGATCATTATAATCAAAAGATTTTATTTTTGTAAGATATTAAAATCCAGGGGCATTTGCCTTCTGGATTTTGCCCCCCTCCGGACGCCAGTGGTTCAGCCTCGGCCGATTTGAAAACATCCATAGCTGCCTTTCGTCACGATGGTCTCTATTTTAGATATACAGGCTATTGTCAGCAAGTACAACCGTGTGTCACCAGCGCACTGATGAACCCGAGTTCCAAGAGGATATATAAATTTGGTCACTCCAACGAGAAAATTGCGGCTCCACATAATCTACTTAGTCTGATCAGCAGGATGTCGTGGTGCACCGTGTCGTTCACGTCCAGGAGTGCGATTAGTTGAAGCTAAGCGCAAAGTACCAGTACCAGTACGATGGCGTTACAGGCATCACAGATAAAGCCCCAAAAGAACTGTCTTGGTCGTATTGCCTTCTTTGCAGCTTGAGTGATGCCTGGCAGGTGGTTGCAGGATTATCACTAGAGCACAACGATTTATCAATTACATCGGAGAGAAACGTAGGTTAGAGATGGACCTGTTGTTTTCTTTATGTCGGATGGAGTAATCGGCGATGAAGCTAACTGATTAAGGTTCATCAGATCGGCAGAATGACTAAAGTATTTTGAGAGGGATCTCATCAAGAAAACTCCGCAGAGAGCTCTGACGCGCTTTAAACAACGGCGTAACTTTGGTCTAGAAAGTAGAGTACCACTTTTTGCATCATTTCACCTTCCCGACTGTTAAATAATTATAATTATAACGGTGCCTTTATATTCCATAAATAATAATAATGATGATGATGACGATGATGACGATGATGATGATGATGATGATGATGATGATGATGATGATGATGATGATGATGATGATGATGATGATGATGATGATGATGATGATGATGATGATGATGCTCGTTAAATGTTTTGAGTCTGGAGGGCTCAAATGAAGGCCTTCCTCCGAGAAAATAATAATGATCATTGTTTTTTCTGCAGGGTATGAATAGTGAGGGTACGGTACCTTCCAGTCTAAAAAGTGCGGAGAGTACAAGTACCCCTCGTAACCCCGAAAATTACGCCTGTGGTTTGAAGCTAAAGACAGGATTTTAGATGATGAAAAAAATATAGAAGACAAGCCAAGCGAAACGTCTAGTAATTTATGACGGATATGTCGACTCCAGACTCCTATCTCGCCTGTCCTTGATCGATTCCACGATTTCCTGTTTTAGACCAGCTCTACCGAGAACGCCCGAAAGCCGAACACTGTCCTGTATGGTACGAGAAAGACTTGATCGGAGTCCTCTGCTGAAGTAATGGGCTGCGATCCCGGGGGTGTCGAGGGAGACAAGACCCCCACCATTAGCAGTGGGGGGGGGACAAACTGTACAATTGTCCCCTCAAATTTTGAAGACACACCAAAAAAGGTCAACAAATTTTTTCTACTTTTTTTTACCAGATCTGTTCAAAAGTGTCCCTTGTCCCCCACCCACCTGTCAAACTAGATCGCCGCCAGTGGATAAAGTGCAAAATTTATTAGGATGAGGGGTGAGCATGACACATAATGACAGTTAGAAGCAAATAAGATCTGATTCCACGATTTTCCCATACGTTACACTGGGAGCTGTTTTGCATATGGCGCGAATATGGCTATAGAAACTGACAGGGTGGAGTCAGACCACGCCTAAAATTAATCTGCGGGCGTAGGCCTATTCAGGGGCGTCTACACCATGGTAACCTTGGAGCAAATGCTCCGTCCAAGAAATAGGGGAGAGATCTGTCAGTGTATGTACCATCATTAGCAGGGGGAGGAGGAAGGGGAAGAGGAGGGGAGGCGAGGGGAAGTTGCTTCAATGACTTCGAGGGATAGACGCCCCTGGGCCTGTTGATTACGATTAACAAATAAGCCATGGCCCTTCATCTGAAAAGACAAATAAATTTGCGGCTCCTGTTATGTGTGGGTCATACAAATTTCTGATTCCAATTATAGAACAAACTACAGTTACAAGTATTACATTACATTATGATTAGCAGCGGCAGACGACATCGAACAGTTTTCGTTTAGTCATATTAAGAAACCATCGATCTTAAGACCTTGAAAACAATTCTGTTAAACTTAGACTAAATGAAGGCATTGCTCATTAAACTAAGCCACAGAAATGCACTGCCTTGCACAAGAATATGCATATATATATATATATATATATATATATCAGCGTTTACTTACAAGTGCATGATGTAGGCTAAGCAAGCAGGAATATGTCTGTGGTATACATAATATACTACCTCGATACATATTTGGTCTACCTGTAAGCCTATAGTTCACTCTTGTTTAGATTCAATTTCTAGATCATGAATAGCCTATATCTAGAATGTGAACCATACAACGTTTGCGCACAATATATGTATATATATATATGTATTGTGTATAATATATGTATATATATAGATACATGTATATATATATATATATATATATGTATAATACGCGTGAGGTCAGTAGGTGTCACGGCCTCCGTTGACTTACGTCAGAGCAGTTCAGTCCAGTAGACGTCGCCGATTGTGTGTGTACGCCCATATATTGGCCACGCATGTCTACTGTTTCACAGTGCATAACCACAGATCAGCCCGAATAGAGTACAGTCCTACACACTGGCGGCGATCTTGTTTGACACGTGGGGGGGCACTTTTGAACTGATCTGGTCACAAAATAGTTTTGAACTGATCGGCTCAAAAAAGAGGTAAACAAATTTTTTTCACGCGTGACCTTGTTTTGGTGTTTCTTCAAAATTTGGGGGACAAATTGTATGGTGTGTCCCCCTCTCTTAAGGGTGGGGTCTTGTCCCCCTCGACCCCCACCCTGGGATCGCCGCCCATGGTCCTACACTTCTGGATAAAACGACAAGAAGGTCCGATGAGAGACGATAAAGAGCCATGCCTCAATGACATTAGTGGATCTGATCGAGGCTAAGCAATCTTAAAATACCGATGCAACGCATCAGGTCAAGTTCGGAATCGGTAATACAGTAGGACTCTATACGTATTCATATCTTGAAAACGAGTTAAGTTTCTGGACAATAAACAAAGCGATATCCAAGTACTTATTGTTTTCATTCTGAAATCACTTAGACATGAATTAGACCAGTGCGTGCAGCGTTTTTGCTTTTATGAGGTAGGCTACTTCACAGGTGCTATAGCAAATGCCTATAATTATTTAATATGTTTATATAAAATGTATGCAAACATAACTAATATACACATAATATGTACAATCCATGTTGCATATATGCACATATTGCATGTATATTTATACACATACATGCATACATACATAGTGCATACATACATGCATACATTCATTCATTCATTCATTCGAAGATTTATATAGCGCCTCTTCAAGGGAACTACTCAGAGGCGCTCCCGACACCAGCACGTTCATATAAGACAGTTTTAAGTTTTGCAAGAAATATGCCAGGGGTGACCCCAGGGCACATGCGGAGCTCTAAGGGAAGTCTATTCCAGACTACCGGGCCCACCACTGAAAAAGCTCGACTTTGCATAGTCGTGGAACGAGCAAATGGAACTAAAAGTACCCCTTTTCCCGCTGAGCGGAGGGAACGTCGGCCTTGGACACCTGAAACTGTGCAGCAAAGCTCTCGAAGGTAAGCAGGGGCAGGGCCCTGACAACATCGCCATACTAAGGCAGCGATCCTATATTCTATGCGTAAGCGCATAGGAAGCCAGTGAAGGACCTCCAGCATATATCTAGAGACTTGGCCATGTTTAGGAATATGCCCAATGAGACGGGCTGCAGAGCGCAGAACTCGCTGTAAACACACTATGCGACTAGATGGAAGACCAAAATAAAGCGATGAGCAGTAATCAAGGCGCGCTGTGACGAAGGAGTGAACCAGTGTAGCAGTGGCACTGGGCGTTAGCGAACGAGTAACAGTGCGAAGCTGGCGCAGCTGGTAGTAGCAGTCCCTAGTAAGACGGTGTATATGTGGAGCAAAAGTAAGCTCCTGGTCGACCCAAACACCAAGATCACGGACAAGAGTTGAGAAGGTATAGTTGGGGAATTCAATTGCAAGAGCAGTGAGGTCAAGTTTAGCGAGTTGCTGTCGCGTGCCTAGCCAAATAAATTTGCTTTTGGACGGGTTCAAGCGTAGTCGATTTGACGACATCCACGCTTCCATGGCATCTAAAGTCCCACTCATAACCCGGACTGCTGGGATGGCATTGGTAGAGAGGCAATGCATGTATGCTTGGACATCATCAGCATATTGCTGACTCAGAACTGCATGTGCATATACATAGTGCATACACATGTACATACATACATACATACATACATATACACATTATGGTGATTCACGCCGCCATGGGAAAAACATTTTTTTTCCTGATTGGCTGACATAGTAGATTATTTTGTTCCTTTGGTTGTTCTGAACAATAGAGCAAAATTTTACTGTAATCTGTCAATGTTTACTGGTTGCTCAACGACCTCATATTCGAGATATGGTCCCCATGGAGAAAGCAATGTATTTGCCATTGATGAGACCCTCGAATGCAATGATCTAATTAAATTGGGGTAAAATCTTGGGATGCATCGTTTCAGACAGCCAGTTGTACAAGCAGATCAGGCAGTATACATCAATTAGCAAGATGGATGGCCAAGGTTAGTTAATTTTATTGCTTCAAGTATTATCTTTTTAGAGATCAATTTCAAATGAGCCTCTTGGAAAAGAAATACCATTGATTTCTGTTTATTTGCAAGTCATATATATGTGAGAGCATGGATTAGCTTGTTCGGTGGCATCTGATGCACCAATTAATTACTTCCAGTTGTACAAGCAGATCAGGCAGTATACATCAATTAACAAAGTTGTGTCTGAGGATGCCAAAAAATACAATCATCTGTGGTAAATAGGACCTGAACTGGTTCCTTTGGCTTTCTTTCTGACAAAGCATCATTGGACTTTGAATGCAACATTATTGCTGGCATGCGTCAACATGGCAAAAACTGAAGAGTCAGAGGCATTAAAATAGATCCTTGTATGGATCTACGCAACGAAGAGCTGAATGAGCTTGTTAATCCATCTTCAGTCTGTACCATGCGTTCTCTTGGCTTTGATACAGACTTCATCATGTCTAATAATCCAGAAACTTGGAGCTCATCTGTAATATTTCAACAGATCGAATCTGCAATGGTTAGTGTGTGGCCAATGATGCTGCTAAGTGCTCCATTGCTCTGATATCACATTTCAATGAGTCTGTAACCAAGAATTAAAATGACATGCAAAAATCGATGCAGGTGGTTGCAGATCACTGACGCCGTGTGCAAGATTCTGGCAAATCTACTTGGAAAGGCTGCAATTCGTGCTAACAGCCGGAACACTGATTTACGATTGACTAATAAACACTTTCTGGTTGATTGTTTGATTTTTAAGTTAACAGATATTGTGAATTTCTGTTTTCTAATGAATACTTTGAGTTATTAATGAATCTACAATTCATCTTATTCAACTTTATTCTGGGTGCGATATAGCCATCATCTTAATATGTAACTTGAGAATACGATTGTATGGGAACTTTTGTGCTCACTGAGCAACCTCTAAAATGTATTTGATACTGAATTTTTTTATACAGACTTTAATCTGAACCCAAAAGGAACAAAATAAACAACTATGCACATTAACTTTCAAAAATAATTTTTTTTAATCACCCTAATACACATACATAATATGCATGGACATATGCATACATACATACATACATACATACATACATACATACATACATACATACATACATACATACATACATACATACATACATACATACATACATACATACATACATACATACATACATACATACATACATACATACATACATACATACATATATGCATGGACATATACATACATATATGCATGCATACATACATACATACATAAATATACATTATTGCTTACATATATGCATGGACATATACATACATACATACATACATACATACATACAATACATACATACAGGTACATACATATATGCTAGCTGAGGAATATTAGAGCGCGCATCACAGCTTTGGTTCAACTTTGTTACCTCTGAAGCTAACTATAATATTGTCGCTGGTTAAATGCATCAATGGTGGCGCCACTCTCACATTCCTTTGGATCGCAATGGGTTTAAGCTAGTGTGTAAACTTGTGTGAAATCTTGTTTCATCTGGAAACTGCCCCAGGGCTCTGTTGTAGGTCCTCTGTTATACATACTCTATACTACTGATCTTGGTCCCCTCTTGGCGGCGGGTGCAGTCTTAAGCCAGTTCTACACGCATAGGCGTAATTTGTGGGCGGTACGAGGGGTAATATTAGCAGTACAAGACCGGGGACTTTGGCATTGGACACCTACTGGCCTTCGGCCCACGGATCCTGATGATGATGACGAGGGGTACCCGTACCCCCACTTTTGGACAGGGGCTACCGTACCCTCGACTTTTTGAACAATGTCAATCAATATTTTATTATTGTGCCTTCCCAGAGATCGCAGTTTCCGCATTGTTTCGTGTTTGTCAGAAATTGGTACCCCTCCCCACTTTTTAGACCAAAGTTACGCCTCTGCCTACGCGGATGACCTCCAAGCGTGCGTCCATTGCCCGGCATTGGAATTTGGTGTCGCGGTTCGAGAGATTATCCGGGCCATGGGGATTTTTTCGGCCTGGATGTCCTCAAACCATGGGCGGCGATCTAGGGGCAGGGGGGACATGTCCCCCACCTTTAAGAGTGGGGGGACACTCCATACATGGGCGGTACGAGGCCATACATTTGTCCCCCCACATTTTGAAGAAACACCAAAAAAGGCGGATAAATGTAATTGCGCGTGAGGGTTTTCGTAGCGTTTCTGACCAGACGAGGCAAAAATAAAAGTTTTGAGCAGAAGTGTCCCCCCCCCAAAATTATGAGAAAGAAGAAGGAATTCGTAAAAAAAGTCAAAAGTGGGAAAAAAAGGGAGAGTGTAAGAAAAGGTTGTAAAAGAGGTGAAGGACTAAAAAAAAGTCATCAACTTTTTCGGAGATGAAAGCGAAATTTTTCGGAGATGAAGTGGCAGAAAAATTTGGGGGGGGACAAGATTGTCCAAAAACGGTCGTCGACGAGATCGTGGCCGACTTTGTCCCCCCCACCTCTCAGACAAGATCGCCGCCACTGCCTCAAACTGCCTACGGTTATACCCGACAAAGACGCAGTACATCCTGTTTGGTACTCTACAACAGCTGCGAAAATTAAACTGAAGGCACTTGAATTCTGGCACTTGAATTCCCCTGGGTTTCCTTTGCCTCGTCAGTACAGGATCTTGGTGTCATATTTGGATCAAGAGCTCACATTCAGTTAAGGGTGGTCTCTCGCACTCTGACACACTAATCTGTTTTGCTACTACTGTTATTATCAACTTCGTCAGTTAAGGGCGGTCTCTCACACTCTGACACAGGCTGCTGCTTCCCCCCTTGTCCATGCCTTTGTAGTTTCCAGTCTTGTTGTCCTCGAGACCAAGGTCTTGGTCTCGAGTGCACTCGAGTTCGTTTTTAAAAGTCTTGGTCTTGGTCTTGGTCTTGAGGTTCAAGGTCTTGGTCTTGGTCTTGGTCTTGAGGTTCAAGGTCTTGGTCTTGGTCTTGAGGTTCAAGGTCTTGGTCTTGGTCTCGCAAGACCAAGACCAAGACCGGCTGTTAATATGAACAGTCATTTAACAGTTCTAACTCAAGAATTCTGTATCAAGCCTGCTTGCATCATACGACCAATATCTATGGATGGATACAAGTCATGTTGGTCAGGAAAACCCATTGGCAGCAGCAACAGTTATTCTGTATCAGACGGTATGATAAACCATGGGAAGATTTCAAAAAGACTCACTATCTGTACATTTACATCCAGTGCTTGAAAAGCTACTGTGTGTGTCAGCGACTTCAACACCTGTAGAACGTATTTTTTCACATGGCGGAATTTTTATGTGACCCACCAGGCACGTCTTGGTCAGAAAATTCTGAGCGAATTGGTTTTTTTTATAAATACAAAAGGCATTTGGTATAAGTGGTTGCATGAAGGACTTTTGAATACAAATTTGGATTTCTCTGCAGTTTTCATTTAAAGTTAACTTGCTTGAATAAAATAAAAGACTCATGTTTTCATTAAAATAGCGAATATTCCGACTTGACAATTTTAAGAAGTCTTGACCTGATTTCGAATTTTTTGGGTCTTGGTCTTGGTCTTGGTCTTGAGGTTCAAGGTCTTGGTCTTGGTCTTGGTCTCGAGGTTCAAAGTCTTGGTCTTGGTCTTGGTCTCGAGGTTCAAGGTCTTGGTCTTGGTCTTGGTCTTGAGGTTCAAGGTCTTGGTCTTGGTCTTGGTCTTGAGGTTTAAGGTCTTGACAACAAGACTGGTAGTTTCCCGTCTCGACTACTGTAGCGCCCTTAACGCTGGTCTCCCAGCTGCCCGCCTTTGTGCTTGAACCACGTTTTGCGAGCAGCTACACGCCTTACTGGTCGCATCCTCAGAGAGTCGGCCAGGTTTCTGTTTATATGCGGGATGTTCTGCACTGACTCCCATTCCCGCTGCGGGTCGACTGTATGGTCTCTGCCCTGGTGAGGCGTTTTCTGTAGGGACTTGCCCCCTCTACCTGCGGGGTTTTTGTCACCCTACCTCGGGGGGTCCTGCGGCGATCTGCTCTTCGCTCGGCTGACCAGACAGAGCTCTTGGTCCCCCACCGTCCTTTTTCGGTCGCTGGCCCTGCAACCCGGAATGGCCTCACTGCTGCGCTCCGCCTGGCCCCTATGACTCACTCTACCTTGTTCCTTACTAACTTAAAGACAACTCTCTTTAGCCGTGGTTGGACTGGGAGCTCTCCTGAGTTGATCACCTTGAAGGGGCGCTATGCAAAAAGCTCAGTAATAATAAAATGCTCTGTGAGGAAAGGTGAGGTGACAGCATTTGTTCTTCATGAATTGTCTGCTGCTTTTGTCACAGCAGTGGACCATTCGATCTCTTCTTCTTCATCTCCAGCACTGGTTTAGAATAATTGGTCCTGTACTGAATCGTCATCATCACCATCATCATCACCATCATCATCATCATCATCATCATCATCATCATCATCATCATCATCATCATCATCATCATCATCATCATCATCATCATCATCATCATCACCACCATCATCATCACCACCACCACCACCATCATCATCATCACGACCACCACCACCACCACCACCACCACCACCACCACCACCACCACCACCACCACCACCACCACCACCACCACCACCACGACCACCACCACCACCACCACCACCACCACCACCACCACCACCACCACCACCACCACCACCACCACCACCACCACCACCACCACCATCATCATCATCATCATCATAGTCTACGAGTATTGTCTGTAAACACTGACCATTAGGGCCTATGACTTTGTTTATATTATAGTACGTACACCACGCGACTATAGATAGGTACATTGCTCGACGATCATTCACTGGGCTAGCTATATGTTCATATTTTGACGAATTCGTGAATTATAGCTCTAGGCAAAGAATTCTGCACTATTTTGAAGTTTAATCGCGTTCAACTTTCTAATACCAACAAGAAGTGAGTTACAGTAATCGCGGTGACTCGAAACTAATGCTTTTGCCAGAGCTATCCCTGAAGAAACTGGGGCATCGAATGGGGACGTCTAATTCTGCGTATTTGAAGTTCATTAGCTTGAGTTAATTAATGATTCTTTATAATTGCTGTCACAAACAGATGACCCGGAAAGAACAGAACAGAAAATTGTGATTGAGACCAGAGACAGTGCACGAGGTATATGTTTATAAACCAATTAAGATGACAGAGTCTCAGTCGGCATATAGGCTAACGGCAGACCAGGCAACATGTATCGCTTTTGTCGACTTGGGTTCAAAATTCAAATCCCATGCACGACGTTGCACGTACACCATCTGTGAAATGGATAACAGGTTGCATCCTAATGCAAACATTCCTTTGAGGCGTTGAGCTGAGTTAGCATTTATTTGAACGAAATAATTACTGAACAAAGGAACAGAGCTGAAATTCTCGAGTACTCGTCTACTAATAACTACTGAATCTTTTCGGAATCGAGTACTCGCAACTATTCCGAGTAGGCCTACAGTTTGCGGCAAGTCCTCTGTCTGGTCTCATAGCAGTGCATATTTTAAGGAATTTTGACTACTGGGACAAAATCAGCCATGGGTCTAGTTCATGATCTTTCTTTGGAACTCGTCTCTCAGAGGTGGGTCGGAGAAAGTCGGCCATGATCTGGTCGAAGAACTTTTTTCAGGAATTAATCTTCACAAACTTACAACTTTTAGACTTTTTCTAAAAAAAATTCAAAATTCATATCCGAAAAAAGTTGATGACCTTTTTTTTTGTCATCACCTTCTTTTACAACTTTTCTCGGGTCTCCCAACCAATAACAAGGGGTCATTCAACAATAATGTCATACGTCCCTTTCTCATTATTCTACTGGGACAAATCTTTAAATTCTTGCAACATTTGTCCCACTAGTTGTACTTTATACATACATTGCCTGGGACAAATCGCTCAGACTACTGGGACAAATCCTAAGACTACTGGGACATTTGTCCCACTAGTTATACAGTTAAAATATGCCCTGTCTCATAGGCTACTCCTCCTTACGTCTCTCGAAGCATATGGACTCCATGCTCCAATAGAAGGCTTTCTTTTCGTCTATGGGCGCCTTTCCCCGGATCGTATCCGTACAGATATCTAAACGTGAAAGCAACACGCGACCAACTTTGATATGGGTTAGGACAGATCCTATACACAAGACCTTAGGAAATTAGGGGTTTTTACATGGCAACTATAACTGATTAAAGTTGTTACTATGGTAATATCATTCAAGGCTCAGTTACTAAGGCTCATCTGGAAATCCCATTAACTGTGGCTATAGTTTATATAACTACAGTCGAAGCTACTTAAGTGCATAACGGATAAGTGCATAATTCGCTCAAGTGCATAGATGCTTGCCAGTCCATTTTAATATAGGCTTAGCGTGTTTCAATACAAGTGCATAATTCTGTTATATGTGATATTTATACCGACTATCAACGCCGCTTAATTGCATAGGCAGCTGTTAACATTCTGGCCGCCTATGCAGTTCGCCCGCAAACAGAAAACTGTCCATTGGTCTGTCTTAGCAGCACTGTGGTCCGTATCAGCAGGCGACAGAAATAACTGAATGGTTACTGAAGTCAGTACGTAATCGTAATCTCCAAACTTCTAAAGCGCCACTCGAAGGCCAAGCGCAGGACACCAGCCTATTCACGAACGCTACGTCAGATCAGAGGGGGTTTCCAGAGAGTAGTCCAAAAGAGGTCCAAGTCCGATTTCCAGGAGGCCAAACCAAATCAAAGGGGGTTTCCAGAGAGTAGTCTAAAAGAGGTCCAGGCAGTCTTGTTGTCAAGACCTTAAACCTCAAGACCAAGACCAAGACCTTGAACCTCAAGACCAAGACCAAGACCAAGACCTTGAACCTCGAGACCAAGACCAAGACCAAGACTTTGAACCTCAAGACCAAGACCAAGACCTTGAACCTCAAGACCAAGACCAAGACCAAGACCTTGAACCTCAAGACCAAGAGCAAGACCAAGGCCTAAAAAATCGAAATCAGGTCAAGACCTCTAAAAATTGTAAAGTCGGAATATTCGCTATTTGAATGAAAACATGAGTCTTTTATTTTATTTAAGCAAATTAACTTTAAATGCAAACTGCAGAGAAATCCGAATTTGTATTCAAAAGTCCTTCATGCAAACTCTTATACCAAATGCCTTTTGTATTTTATAAAAACCAATTCGCTCAGAATTTTCTGACTAAAACGTGCCTGGTGGGCCTCATAAAAATTCCGCCATGTGAAAAAATACGTTCTACAGGTGCTGAAGTCGCTGACATACACAGAGTAGCTTTTCAAGCACTGAATGTAAATGTACAGATAGTGAGTCTTTTTGAAATCTTCCCATGGTTTATCATACCGTCTGATACAGAATAACTGTTGCTGCTGCCAATGGGTTTTCCTGACCAACATGACTTGTATCCATCCATAGATATTGGTCGTATGATGCAAGCAGGCTTGATACAGAATTCTTGAGTTCTGTTAAATGGATGTTCATATTAACAGCCGGTCTTGGTCTTGGTCTTGCGACACCAAGACCAAGACTTTGAACCTCAAGACCAAGACCAAGACCAAAACCTTGAACCTCAAGACCAAGACCAAGACCTTGAACCTCAAGACCAAGACCAAGACTTTTAAAAACGAACTCGAGTGCACTCGAGACCAAGACCTTGGTCTCGAGGACAACAAGACTGGGTCCAGGTCCGATTTCCAGGGTACCAGATGAGGAGGTTTCCAGAGAGTGGTCCAAAAAAGGTCCAAGTTCGATTTCCAGGAGGCCAAACCAAATCAAAGGGGGTTTCCAGAGAATAGTCCAAGAGGTCCAAGTCCGATTTCCAGGGTACCAGATCAGGAAGTTTCCAGAGAGTGGTCCAAAAGAGGTCCAAGTCCGATTTCCAGGAGGCCAAACGAAATCAAAGGGGGTTTTCCAGAGAGTAGTCCAAAAGAGGTCCAAGTTCGATTTCCAGGGTACCAGATCAGGAGAGGCAGAGAAGCTGTCAAGGCGGGTGTCGTTTACGGCGAGAAGAATTGGAAGGCGGAGGATCAGATGAGTCAGGGTAGGAGTATTTGAAAAGGTGAGACTTCAGTTTTGAGTGGAAAGTCCGGGGGGTGATAGATAGAGGAACATGAGGATGACGATGAAGGATGTAGGCTCCATCTCTGTTATATATACATGTTCCAATATATTTAACCAATTTTACACAGTACATTTGAACTTCTCTTATGTGCATTCATCGATTAAGTGCAGAAGTTCAACGCAGTCCCGAGGTTATGCACATAAGCGGCGTTGACTTATTACCATACCAGCTATGGAAAACACAAATTGCTAGCCATGTAAAAATAACTTATTTGCAGCAACTACTGTTATTTATGGAAAGCTGAACTTCCATTGCAGTAACGACATCTGCTGTTCATTATGGCAACTACAGTAACTCAATGATGGTTTTTCTCATCTTTGGTGGTCAACTGTCAATTAATGTTTGTTTGCAAGGTTTACAAATTCTGGGCATTGCTTCCTTACTTTGCACATACCATTTCATTTCCACTGCATCACTCATTCTTGAATTGAAAGCTTTGCAGTAATTAGTCTAAAAACGCCTACTATACTCAAATAGACAAAAACACCAAGTTGAAGAGTCGAGACTAGAAAGACTGCGATAGTCCTAAGGCTTTTACAGTTTACATGTACCTCTTGTCATAAAGTCTGAGGAAAAAACAGAAAGCAAAATGATCAACAATTTGGAATGATTCACGTGTTTACTACAATTAATAAGTTTAGACTGACTGATTGATTGATTGAGACTAGGTCTAACCCACTGTAACTCAATTTATTGCAATTATTGCACTGCAACATGATACAAGAATTGTAATAGAGTTCAAGGTGCATTGACTTTTCGTGGATGATTTCATGTGCACTTGCAGTTTAGTTGCAAAGTGTCGAATAACAAAACCAGGATAAATTTCTGAACTTAGCTGTCAATACTAGAATAATGTCAAAGACAATATAAAAAAACAATGCCAACATTAAGATAATGATGATAATGACGGTGTTAATGAGGTCAATAACAATGTCATTTACACAAATTTATTAATAACAAAAGTAACAAAGATGTAGGCACAGGGGAGATAAAATGGGGGGAAGTGCCGCTTTTGGTCCCAACTTTTAGCCCAGTTCTGACCCTTAAGGTACAAATATTTGGGAGCCCAATTCTTCCAGAAGGGTCTAAAGACTTGGGACATCTGCTAGGGAAAAGGAAATTGGAAGTGAAGCAAGTCAATTTACACAATAGAAGCCAAGAAGATGCAAAAGAGAGAAGAGAGTGAACACAACAACAAATGACTAAAGAGACTTCATCAGAAATGTTTAGATAGATGGTTGTCCAAGTGTTGAAGACTAAAAATGCGGTTTTCAAAACTCAATTTGTACAATAAAAAATAGTAATAATCCTAATAATGTAATTCTAAAAACAGACGATGACACCGATTTTTCAATGATAAATGCAAATAAGTAATAATTGCCTTCTGGTTCACCACTTGCAATCCACCTGATGCTCAGTGATTGTTGCTAGCACGCTTACCAAAAATAACCTAAAATAATCCGAATGACTAACATAAACATCAATTGGTCGTGCAATAGCAATGGTCTGTGTGTAAGGACTTATTCAAAGGCCCTGCTCTGCAACTATATGTATTGCTTAATACTGCATTCACCTTACACCCCATACAATAATTCGTACAATGTCAAAATTGTAGGCATACGATGCAAAAGAAACTCATATCACAAAACGCTTGTCGTGAATCACTCTTTTGAATCGGTCTGCATTCGTCAGAGACCAGTGTAAGTGGGTTCGTGTTGAGCCTCACCAGAATTTCCAGTTGGTAGAAGCCCTGCACGTTCCTCGGCCGTTGCTGCTTCCAGTACCTGGTGCCTGCTGGCTCTGTAGAGACGCCAGGACATGGCAGCAGCCATGAGAAACACAACTGCACAGAAATAACCAGAACAGATTATTAACAGCTGAATGTCAACAGTTCTGAATATTTGTATTGTATAAGGAACACACAAATGCACTTGTCACTTGCATATAGTCTATTCCCTTACTTACTGAAGATGCTAACTTATGACATACGTATGCATGTGCTATGTATTACAACATTTAAATAGCGCATTTTAAGTAACTATCAAAGACGTGACTACCTAACAAATTTAAGTGAGCACAGTTTGAAGACAGTTTGCACTTGCTTGTCGAACAGTCAAATGCGTCGGTACGTATGTCCAAAGGGAAGTCTGTTCTGAGAAGGACCAAAACACAAGAAGGCACAATGAGCTCAAACTGAGGTTCAGAAACACTGCACCTGCACATCTCCACAAGCATAAAAGCACTAATTTGATATGGTGCCAACCAATAGGGCTCGTCCCAGATGGAGGATCTTGAACTTTATTCTCTTCTCGATGGGGAGCAAGCAAAGCATATCTTCAATGTCATCTATATAAGCGAAACTTAAGGTGCTTAACCAGTACTTGGGACCTTCACTTGGTACCCCTGGCACAATGAGGCACTCGTGAACAAGCTGGTGACCTGCGCTTAGCTGCAAGTAGTGCTTTAGAAATGTTGAGATTATGATTACAAAACTTATATGACAGTCACATTGTTGTAAGAAAGTCTTATTCTTGCATGAAAATTATACAACAGTAATGTTCTTGCATTATGTTAGTCATACTATGGTGGTCTTGCGTTAAAATTACACGAGTCATATTTTTGTATGGCAATAGTCATGTTCTTGGATTACACTTGCAAGACAACATGTTATATTTCTTAATGAAATGATGTTGACTTACTTGCACTTGACACAGTGACCACTGCGATGAAAGTATCCGAGTACTTGCAAGTACTTTCGTCAACTTTTTTATACCATGGTGGTTCACATTCAGTTGGTTCACTGCTTCCCTCAGGACAAACCTCGTAAGACTGACACTTAATGGGGTCGACACTTCCACGCTGAAAAGAATAACAACAGAATATAAACAAAAGTTATATAATCCACTTCACGCCCAGTTTGATCATAATTTATTTTATACAAATAGGTTGTTTATTAATAAATATCAGTTGATGTTATTACCGTGGTAGTGGACAAATTAAAACATACAGTTGCATAATCAATTTAACTATAATTTTAGTATTCTGGTTAGCCTCTTATCCTCCTGTTGGGATAAGTTTTAATTATTTCTCAATTGCGCCTATTTTTTGTTTTGTTTTCCGTGGCTGACTTGGAGTGGACAGCTGTATAATTACTTGCTGTGTCTCATCTACCAGTAGGCTTCATTCCAAGCAACATGTCCCCTCCACTGCTCTATAATTGCTTTTGCATAGGTCCAAAATAACACTGCTGACATACTTCCGCTTTAAGTGCTCACGGTCGGCCATGAGCTGAAAGCCTGAAAAGTCCATTCAATCCACATATCATAAGTTTCACATTAGTTTCACATTAGTTTCACATTAGTTTCACTCAACAAAATCTGCATTTCTTGGTGTCCACAATGACATCATGAGCTCTATGGACAAGAATAGAGCAATAGCACTTCTTCTTTCTGACTTGTCTTCTGCTTTTGATACTGTGGACCATTCACTTCTTTCACATCACATCTTTGTTTTAGGGTTTCTGGTCCTGCATTGAACTGGTCTGTGCACTAATCTGTATACTTGAATGGCTACAGTTCGTCCAATGATTGGCTGACATGTGGTGTTCCTCAAGGTTTGGTACTTCGCCGTCTTTTGTTCACAGGATACAATACTTGGCAATCATTCCGGGGATATAATTTTAATGCAGATGATAGTCAAGTTTACATTTTGTTTAACAGTTTGTCTTTGTTGTTCATCTGTGTAGCTGTTATACACTACCTTCGAAGAGGTACAAATCGTGGCTGGAGGCTAAAAAGCTTCTTCTTAATCCATTACTGAATTTTCCTCCTGGGCACTCGACAGTAGCCAAAAAATTTGAAAGGTTTAAATCTTTCAACCTGGTGATTCATTTATACAGTTGACTGATTCTGTTCATAACTTACGTGTTGTCCTTAACTTTCCGATGTCCTCACCTACTTTGTAAATGGTATTTATAGATCATCATAACATGCCTACTCATCAGTTACACAGAATTAGATGTCATGCCTCATGTCTGCTCAGATATCTCTGACAAATGCATTGGTTTCCCATCGATTAATAACTCCTGAACTTAAATCATCGCATTGTTTTGCTGTTCAGAAAAATCACTTTCAAATTGGGGTTTATGGTTTATGAAGTATTGAACTGTAGTCAACTAAAGCATTTTAAATTGATCCTCACTCTTCAGTTTTATCACTCCTTAACAAAATCATCTGATTCCCTTTCCTGGTCATACCTGCAAGTAGAACTGTTCTTGGTAAACAAGTATTTTTGGTTTCTGGACCTAAATTTTGGAATTCCTTCCCTGTATATGTGAGTTCTGCTCCGTCGCTTGTGTCATTTCGTCCTCCGCTGAAGACTTATCTTTTTCAAATTATATTGTTTATCCACGTCTCTGGGCAGAATGAACCTCATTCTTTGCATTAGGTAGGCTATGTACTCATAGGCAAAAATTGTATTTCAATTATTTGCATTAACATAATTATTTTTTAAATTACAGGCTCATACATATGCCAACTGGGTAGCACCTCGCGCTATTTATGCAAGCCGTGCCCCATTCCAGGTTTGGCTGGCCGTAGAAATCTTCATTCCACTGCTCGGTGTGAATTAGTTGTTCCCTTTGCGTGCACCTCCATGATGTGGCATCACATATTTTCAGTGGTTGGGCTTGGGCTAGGAGTGTCTTTAGGTAGTTATCTGGGGAGGCATTAAATTTTTTATTTTATTTATTTATTTATTTTGGACATTTCTATAGCGCCTCCTCAATTCTACTACTACTCAGAGGCGATCCCGACTACAGCATTGGTATACTGTGTCGGAGTTTTCACGCCGAAGCGCCACGAGCAATCGCAAGTGAAGGACTTGCGCAAGGTCCGTACGCAGCGGCTAGAGTGGGATTCGAACCTGCAACCCTCCGGTCACAAGGCGCCGAACTTACCACTGAGCCACCATGCCCCTGAATGAATGAATGAATGAATGAATGAATGAACGAGTACGTACTTGACAGTAGAAGCCTGCTGGACAACGTTTGCAAAGACTCTGACCTAATTCGTCACTGTAAGAACCTGAAGCGCAAGGCTCACAAACTCCTGCATCACCTGTATCCTTTGCATAACCTGTAATTATAAATATTACATCAGGTAACATTACACAGTTCATAGGTGTATATTTATTTAAATATTTATAGCATCTTTCAAGCACTGTACTAACAGATTTAGAAATGCAGATTTTGTGGCGCTTCGGTGTGAAAATTCCGGCACAGTATCAAATGCTGTAGTTGGGAGCGCCTCTGAGTAGTAGTTGACTTCAAGAGGGGCTATAGAAATTTCAGGAATAAATAAATAAATAACAGTTATAATAGTAAAGTAACGCTCCCATGCCCCTAGTGAAGCATATGAAAGGTGCTCACTTCCCGCTCTTAATACCTTGAGCCGGCAAAGGACAAATCCAAAAGTACTGGACACAAGCTCCAGTGTATCGTATTTGCTGTTTAAATAATAATAATAATAATATTCTTTATTATTTCAAACTGACAGACGCAGTAAGATTACTTTGAAACATGAAAGTACAAACAAGATCTTAATTAAACACACGGTATGGCAGCCATGCAAGGCGCTGCCCTAGAGGGGGGTTACAAGAATCGATCTGTGAACCTAATGCTCTCCTCTCCATGAGTGTTACCATTACTCTATCCCCCCTCCTAACCTGCTTTATGTTGGGACCTAATCATAGTGCTTGGTGACGGGACACATTTGCACAAACAACCTGCCGAGGGTTGTTTCAGAGAATCTGTTCAGGTACGAACCCATGACTTTTCAAAAACAAACCAAAAGCATCAACGTGTCACAAATTACAACAGACTACATTTAAGTAAGTAAAATGAATAATTCATAACCAAAATGGACATTATCTCATTCTGTAATTGTGGGCAGATGGAAACAACTGGCAGTTTAGAAGTTGGTATGGTAAGTTAATGGGTATATGCTGTTGATACTCAGAATGCAACATGTGACATACCTTTTGCACATAGGGTACAGTTGGTCATTCCCGTGTTTCTGGTTTCTTCACCAGGCGGACAAGGCTTGCAGGTCCGACAACCAGCTTCCCTGAAGTGCATTAGAAAAAGCAATCTTGAAAGCCATAAAGCAAAAACATATTAAAAGGAAAAATGAAAGAACAAAAAGTGTTCCAAATTCATTACTTTTACCCTCAAATGCATTTGATCCACAGTATTTATAATTTAATAGATTTATTATAGCTGTTATACTCCAAAAACGATTTATTTACACCATATAATAAGTTATGAGTTTCATAAAATGGACAACATTAGAAGTGATAACAAAGAAATAATATTTTTACATGATAATCATCGTAGCTGATGTCAATTAAAATCAACAGTAGAATGCATTTCCACACAGCAATCATCCTAGAGCAGCAACTCTTTATATTCTAACGGGGTTTGGTATTGTGATTTGCTTAACTTATAACAATGGATTCTCATGGAATCATAAGATCATCAACAATGAACATTGTTTCAACTTAAACTATTTTTGGATCATACTATAAGCAAGAAAGGGTTTAAATTCCGGTATTACTCATAGAATCATCAGATAATCTAGAAGTCAGTCACTTGTAAAGAAACCGCTATAATGTTTTGTTAACTCAATGCATGTGCACAATGCATTCCTGTAACTTGTCAATGTATAAAGACCAATCACTAGCAATGTTATATATTGTAATGTACTATTCAGTTTAGTATTTTCTTTACAATTACCATTCTATTTCTAGGTCAGATGGTCATTTTGACAATTGTTTGCTCAATGTTTTTAGAACAGAATATCAAGCATCATTTATCATTTTATTTTTATTTATTTTTGGGTTTCAAAGTTAGAAAGACTTCCATCAGTGCTACAACCACTGCATGCTACCATTCAGTCAACCTCACAAGCAAGTTCCTTCTAATTCCTCGTACGAGATAATGTCCACTGAAATTGTACAATCGTTCACACTTTGCCACAAGTCAACAATTCTTGTACTAAAGATTTCCTGCCTTAAACTTCCTCTTGGTGTCTTGAAAAAAACATACTTATAAGATGACTCAGGTTGCCATATCTGATTCTAATTTAAAGAACTTTCTGCCATTCTAGAATTGTCAGCCTACACCTTCTCAGCTTCTTCATAACTGTGTTCATTAGACAAGTTTATTAACACATACCCGGTACATCATAACCAGCTTAGGGAAAAATATGACTTTATGCCCGTAAAGTAACTATTTACTGGCCTGTATGTGCTAATGTGAGAGAATGTTAACAGGAATATTTTTACAGTCTTACCAACTGAAGGTTCCCCTCTGACAAGGTAAGCACTTGGTTTCAGCTTTCAGGTTCTGATAAGTTCCTGGTTCACAAAAACTGCAGTTGACCGCACCACTCTCGTTGCTGTAGCTTCCTAAAAATTACAAAATCTATAGCCGTTGTTATTTTACAAAGAGCTAATATTTCATTGAGACCACAGCAGTTTATCCAACTAATAATGTTAACTTCATCACAATAATAATTATTTATCAATACTTCAATTAAAATTCATGTCAGTACTGTTCTGCAAAATCAGTAGTTCTAAAAACAATTAGTAAATTAGTTATGCCACTTAATATCAATTGAAGAAAAAGAATTAGTGGTACACAACCCATGGCTGTTGAGAAAGACTATTAACAGAAACTTAAGCTATGAAGTCCCTGCCCCCAATAATTCAGGCATCATGTTCGCAACAGGGTTACTAGAAGATTTTCACAAATTAATACCATGAATAGCATGAATGATTCGCTTTCTAAACAGTTCTTACAATTCAGGTAACCATTTCTCCAAAGACTGAGAGGAGAATGGAAGAGAGTAGGAAAGGCAGAGTCTCATTTGTCTGACCCCCAATAAGTTAGGCAAGTTTAAACCATTGAACAGAAACAGTAATTGTACCATTAACCACATTAACTTTTCTATATACTTAGCCATGGACATCTCAACAGCAAACCTGTTTGAAATTTACATATACAAAAAAGAAGAAATTTCTCAGAGGGATATTATGTAAATTAGCCACTAAGTAACGTGTATGGTCCAAGTCCTCAATAACATTAACCCTTTAACAATGAGAGGGATTAGTTTTCCATGCAATTAAGTGGATGCTCATCATTAAAGCGTTAAGCAATGCTGAATTTTTTATAGAGAGATATATAAATGTTCCATTTACATTATGCTTAATTATTAACACAATAGTTTTAAAGTTTTACCTGTGCAGCAACTGCTGCTTATTCCAAAATTAATGCACTAAATTTGTTGTTGTTTACCTGGTTGACAGTCGATGCAAACTGGCCGGCCTGGTTCTGGTTGATGCGTACCTGGTTTACAAGGGATGCAATCTGGTTGGCCTTCCTGTGACTGATGTTTGCCAGCATCACAGGGGGGACATGACACCTGGCCTTTCTTTGGCTGGCTTGTACCTACTTTACACGGTGTGCAATGAAGCTGGCGTTTAGCTGGTTGAAACGTCCCAGCATCACATTGTATACAATCAGACTGATTTATGTGTGGTTGATACATTCCTTCTTCACAGGGAAGACATGTTTCTTGTCCCATTTTTGGTTGATGCGTTCCAGCATTACAGGGAAGGCAATCAATCTGGCCTGTAAGGGGCTCACTGGAACCTGTTCAAAGAGCAAAACGATACGGCTATAAATGAAGGTGCACTGAGCAAACATACTAATCATACAGTGCCGAATTATAATCTCAACTTTTCATGTCAGACGATGCTCATGGTAATACTGCCTGGACAGTGATAGTGTAGTATAAAAAAGAAACAGAACAACATTTAATTAAACACCGGAACTACTTGACTTTGCATAATTTAATGATGAACTGACAAGATATGACTACCAGACAAGATGAAAAAAGCCAAATGACCACTATTTCAAAATGACTAGTAACCGTAAAAACTAGTGCTTTTTTCAGCCGGAACAGCGTTCCGGCACCTTTTCTCAGATGCTAAAAAATAATTTAGTTATTTTAATAATAAAAACAGTAATTTAGTTATTTTAATTTAATTTAAGTGTTTTAAACTGTTTTCAGTGTTTATTGAGACCCCTCCCAACCCCCAATCCCGTTTTTCTCGGGATTTTAGCCCGCCCATAATTATTCCGTTCCAGAACCTATTGTTCTGTTCCAGAACCTTTTTTCCAGAAAAAAGCACTGGTAAAAACAATGATAAAACAACCTCTGTCGAGATTAATGCGATAACAAAGCTGAAGGTAAGACAATGATTGATGGGGATGATGATGATGATGATGATAACGACAACAATGTCAACAACAACAATGATAACAACATTGATGACTGAAATACATGGATTAGACCTAAATGAACAAATACTGATTGAAATTATCAAGAATGGCAGGATTCAGTAACACATCTAACCAACCTGCTGGACAGGGATTGCATGCATCCTGAGCCTGTTTAGCCTGAAATTCTCCTGCTGGACAGGCAGTGCAATGGTTGCCTGTCACACTTACGCAACTTCCATCAAGACCCAGATGCTTACAACAGCTGCACTCAGCTGTGTCTAAAAAACAACCACAGCCAAAATGTCATGAACAGCAGGAGAGTCATTAGACTGGTTTGAAACTGTCATTTCTTATCTCAATTACTGATAAACTATGCAAACATACTAGTTAGTCTACTGCACATCATGACTTGGCTCCCTGATAGTAAAAATGACAAGTGAAAGTCATAGTGACCCTATAAACTAGTACCTGTATAGTTCACATGCACACAAACAAAAGGTCTTGACCTTGAGTCAGTTAGTTAACTACTAAATTTGATTTTTATCCCCCTATTGCACTTGAGTATAAAATCTGCTGGTTCATAGCGATCATCAAAAATCAAACGCACATCTAAAAAACCTCTAACAAATTTGAAAAAATGCCACTTAGAACTTCTCTAAAAAAATGGCTAATTGGTGAATCTGCTGCAAATTTGAAAATAAGCACAATCAAATGTACACTTTCTACCCATGACACAAAACATTTCAAGACCTTATTTAATTGTTAAAATTAAATCCTTGCACAGCAACTTTTTCTTCAGGTCTGGTCATCCCAAAGCATTTAATATTGCTGATCAGTGCCAAGCCTTATCATACTTTGCAGTACACAGAAAGATAATTGATATGATTTGTGGGTAGAATGTCATACAGTTACTTCATGCTGTGCAAACTACGAACAATACTGGTATTTCATTTCTTAAAATAACAGGTGATTAATAGAAATGTTTTAAAAAGTATTGAATCAGTTATTGCTCAATACTATCCAGTAACCACGCTAAATAATAATATTTATTAGCAGTGCTCATTAATACTGTATTAACACTACCTAGATATTGTTCTATAGCATTATTTTGTTAATGCCAAGGATTAACATTGTGCTTCAGTAATATTATTTCATAACAAGGCTTCTTAAATTCTAATGCAACATTTGTCAATATTCACAACAGATGTGTCTCTTAACATTACTTTTAAAATCTTTTGCTATATAATATCATTTGCTAACTGACCACTGTCGTTTGCATAGTGTCCAGGCTGGCATTTAACACATGTAGGTTTCAAGTCTTCCGTGCAGTTGAATGGGCCAAACTGAACCAGCACATTGGAGTTAAATGCATCTACCAGATGTTCAGGGTTTTTCTCAGCCACGGCATCAGTATAGAGTGCCAGCATTACCAGAAGAGCTGTACTAACTGAATAGAAAAAACATAAACAAATCCTATAATGATTTCTTACCCATGAAATCACATTTATAAGCTAACTAGTATATCCAGTGGTGCACAACCTTTTTCGGCCAAGGGCCACTAAACGATTTCTTAAACTCTTCAGGAGCCAAACAAGTGTGGTGACTCAGCTCAGTTCAGATGAAAGCAGGCCAAAATTTATGAAGATGACATGCACAGTAAAACACATACAAAAGTAATCGTAAAGAGTTATAGAGAAAGGGGACTCACAGGACTTTCATATTACTACAGCAATGATAGTGTTTGTCCATTGACCACAACATACTACGTACAGTGTGCAAGTTACTATAGACTTAAGGTCAGTGTTGGGTCTTAAATAGTTCCTTTTCCTGTTGGACATCATGGGCCACATGACGACTCGTCGCGGGTCAGATGGGGCCTGCAGGCTGGAAGTTGTGCACAACTGATGTATCCAAACATTACCAGCCAAAGACAGGAAACTGCAATTACCTAGTATATGAAATGGGATCAGCTCGAATTCCTGAAACCCGAATCCACGAAAAGAATTTCGCCCGGATACCCGAAATTGATTTTCTATATTATATCTATATTCTATATTATATCGAGATCCATCAAGGCCATGCTAGGTCTATGTCATGTATAACAGTTTACAATTTCACTTTGAATAGTTTTCGGGAGTTCGACTGCTTTCTATAAGACTGTTTTCTGGAAATCGGGCTTTTGTGTTCACGCCAATGTAAACATTCCAGGTTGGCCTCCTATACTCACCCTGTGCGACCTAAACTATTTTAGCGCTTTTGTACACTTGCTCGGGCGAACATGTACAATCTCGGCGGGTGTCTGCATCGTGAGGGTCGGTTAGGGTCAGGGTAAGCGTCGTGAGAGTCGTTTAGGCGGGTCCGGCCCGAATCCCCGAAACCTGAATCCCCGAAACGAATTTCGTCCGGATCCCCGAAATCGATTAGTGATGAAAATGTAACTGAAAACAGAAGTCGGATAAATGCAAGGCCACGCTAGATCTATGTCACGTATAAGAATTTACAATTTAACTTTGAATAATTTTCGGGAGTGCGGCCGCTTTCTATAAAACTGATTTCTGGAAATCGGGCTTTTGTGTATTTTCGGCGTTTTCGGGGATTCGGGTTTCGGGGATTCGGGTTGACCCCGTATGGAGTCACAGTTTATAAAATTAAACTAAACCCACTTATTTAAATAGTTGAATTACATTAGAAGCGAGCAAGGGCGATCGATCATGTGCCATAGGGGCACTGGCGTAAACTTGTCCAAAATATTGGTGGGGCAAAATATTGGTGGGGCAAAATATTGGTGGGGCATGGGGTCTGGACCAGAGGTGCAAAAAAAGTTTTTTCAAGATGAAACGTTGCTTGTTGTTGTTTTTTCGGTTTTTTGTTTTTAATGGTTTTTGTTGTTTTGGTTGTTTTTAAGTTTTTCTGATTTCAGATCATAAAAAACATGAAAAATGACATGAACAAGAGCTCCAACTCAGTAAATTCAGTTGCGATTTCCGAAAATTTAAAATCATGTAATCAATGCTATTAAAATAACTTCTACAAAAATAAGAAATTTATTTTTTTAAACAAAAACAAATTTTGTGGTTTTCTTTTTGTTGTTGTTCAAAGCAAAATCCGAAAAAGCTTTTTTCACCTCTGGTCTGGACAGTCAGCAAAGGCTTCCGGTGTTACGTTAATGCGTATGAAATAGGTGTTTGTTTACATGTAAATTTGTTTCACATTGAAGATATTGAAGATAAAAAAATAAATCTTTGTTTCCATTATGGATTTCTGATAGTATTTCAGTTGTGTCTCTGTTTTTCTGTTTCTGAAGAAATTTGTCTGTATTGAAACATAATATTTTAATATTTGAAGAAATTCTCCTCTCGATTTTTGGGGGGCATTGCCCCTGCTCCTAAATTATTTGGGGGGCACGTGCCCCGGCTGACCCCCCAGAGTCTACGCCTATGCATAGGGGTGCCTGAATTTTAAAATCCAGCTTCTACTCGCAGGTATAGCTTTTTAGTCGCACAAATACATAGGCTACACTGACCCTAACCCTAAGCCCTAAACGGGGTCAACCCGAATCCCCGAATCCCCGAAAACGCTGAAAATACACAAAAGCCCGATCTAGCGTGGCCTTGCATTTATCCGACTTCTGTTTTCAGTTACATTTTCATCACTAATCGATTTCGGGGATCCGGGCGAAATTCGTTTCGGGGATTCGGGTTTCGAGGATTCGGGCCGGATCCCTCCATACGTCGAACTTCTTTAACTACAGTTACTGAACACAATATTGTAGTCGTTTTATTACCTGCAACGAATTTCTTCATATTATACCTGTCGTATAATTGCCGCATTCATTTCCCTGTCAGACACCAAAAATTATTATTTTCCACTTTAAAAAATGGAGACGCATAGATGTTTCATTTCGAAATCGCCCTTTAACACTCGGCGACACGCCCCCATCTATAAATAAATGTCATTTTTATTGGTCAGTTATTAGGTCAGGTCATCGTAAAAGCTCAAGGCCTACTCTCGCCTTGTTCTAGCTTTCGTGTTTAGGCCAGTCTATGGATCATAATGATAAAAACTGAAAGTTTTTGCTTAATCACACTAAATGTTAAAAAGATGATGAATGAAAACGAGATGCAAGCGCATATATAATGTATAACTTTAATAACGATAATGTTAGAGTTTATCAGTCTTGTTGTCAAGACCTTAAACCTCAAGACCAAGACCAAGACTTTGAACCTCGAGACCAAGACCAAGACTTTGAACCTCGAGACCAAGACCAAGACCAAGACTTTGAACCTCAAGATCAAGACCAAGACCAAGACCTTGAACCTCAAGACCAAGACCGAGACCAAGACCGAAAAAATCACATTCAGCCCAAGACTTGTTTTCCTTACAAAAATTGTCAAGTCGGAATACTCGCTATTTTAATGAAAACATGAGTCTTTTATTTTATTCACGCAAATTAACTTTAAATGCAGATAGCAGAGAATTCCGAATTCGTATTTACAAAAGTTCTTCTTGGAAAATGTCACTCTAAAATCTAAATGCCTTTTGTATTTTATAAAAACCAATTCGCTCAGAATTTTCTGACCAAGACGTGCCTTGTGGGGCCTCATAAAAATTCTGCCATGTGAAAATACGTTCCACAGGTGCTGAAGTCGCTGGCACACACCGTAGCTTTTCAAGCACTGGATGTAGGCCTAAATGTACAAATCGTGAGCCTTTTTGAAATTCTCCCATGGCTTAAACTGTAGGCCCTATATAATTATGTGTCTGGCTTCAGAAAAGTCTCAGCAGGCCTCCAGACACAGCATAACTTAGTTGCTGCTGCCGATGGGTTTTCTTGACCAAAAGGCTATGATGCAAACCGGTTTGATAAATTTTTTAATTCTTGAGTTTTGTTAAATGACTGTTCATATTGACAGCCGGTCTTGGTCTTGCGAGACCAAGACCAGGACTTTGAACCTCAAGACCAAGACCAAGACTTTGAACCTCAAGACCAAGACCAAGACTTTTGGTCTCAAGACCAAGACCAAGACCGAGACTTTTAAAAACGAATTCGAGTGCACTCGAGACCAAGATCTTGGTCTCGAGGACAACAAGTCTGGAGTTTACTTGTATATAGAAGGAAAACAATGCAAAGGTAGGCATAGGCCTATGTAGGCCTACCGACAGTAGCCTACGGTAGCCTATAGGAGACGATAGAGGCACAAGGAAGCAGTGGCAGTTTTAGAGGAGGGCTAGGGGCTGTAGCCCCTAGCTGGAAAGTTAGCCCTCTTGTTGTTCTTAGCACCTGTACACATTTTAGCCCTCCCCCCAGTTTAACGTTTAACTATCCATACATTGCCTACAATGTTTGTTGATAACAAAGCCTGGTTACAGCCTCTGTGAACTACACTACTACAGTGTATAGGCCTATATGTGGCCTACTGTTACTGTATATATGTGTATACAGAACCACTGGCATAAATTTGTCCCAAAAAATATTGGGGGAATTTGGTGATTCATTCCACACTTGTTGCATTTGGTTTACAGTCCATCTCAATTATTGGGGGCACGTGCCCCGACTGCCCCCCTTCAGAGTCTACGCCTATTGTACAGAACAGTGTGTACTAGAATCCGTTTGGAGCACACATAGACATCATATGAATTATGAAGCGGAATTTAACTGTGGCTTCATTTGATCGTCACTTACTTAAATTAGACTACATGATCTATTCTAATTGTGGACCACCATCATCCACCAAGCAATCGAAATTCAAAGTGTGAACCAGTTCGATGTGTCCATAGGCGTAATTTGTGGGGGGTACGAGGGGTACCCGTACCCCCCACTTTTTGGACTGGAGGGTACTGTACCCCCCACTTTTTAAACAATGCCTATCAATATTTTATCATTGTGCGTTCCCAGAAAACGAAATCTCCGCCAAAAGTATGAAAGTGCTTAGATATACAGGTAAATCGAGAGCCAAAATTAATGAAAATACTGGCAGGGAATATGTTCAAAATGGTTATCATGCGAAAAACGAAAGTGGAGAAGAAATTCGTACCCCCCACTTTTTAGACCAAGGTATTGGTACCCCCCACTTTTTAGGCCAAAGTTACGCCCCTGGATGTGTCGGAATTCCATCCACATCTGAGGCAAGTGGAGTATATTTTCCCAAGTGTGGCCTACATTGCGCCTGTGGTGGACAACAAGTTGTCACGAGTGGCAACTACGGGCCCGGTCTAGGCTAAAAAAACGTCGCTATCTGGGATATGAAAATATTCCACTTGGAGGGGGTCCATAGAGTAGTGGTAATATCACTGGCGTGGAGACAGTCAGTATAGCGGGATCGCTTCCCGCAAACCTCCCAAAGGTCCACTCAGCCTATCATTCGCGAGATGGCGCATTGTGAAACGGAGATGTAGGACGTGATGGGGGATTGGGCGCCTTGTATGTCTGCCGTATACAGTTAAAATTCGACTCCTGTAATAACTTGTGATCATCCGTTCATACTGATTTGTAATCATACTGCGTAATTGTCAGTTTGAAAATATTAAACGAAGATTATTTATTATTATTATCATATGTCCTACACATGGACGTTTGTGTAGAATGTAATGTAGGCCCTATGGCCTATAGATATAGGCCTATATGGATTATGGGTTATATGTTATTACATAGGGGTCCTGCAGTGCTAATAGCTCATGAGGCCTAAGCCTACTCAGAAATGTCAACTGCACGCTTTTCCTCAAACTACCAAGCTGTAGCCTACTTGAACTGGTGGGCCCTTATTTATAAAATTTCAGCTATATAATTATGCCCCTAGAATGAAATCGTGTGTAGGCCGATAAAATTATAGTTGCCTTGAGCTAATCCCTCAAAATGCATAATGCACGTATAGGCACTATACAGCTATAGACGATTAAGTCACTATACACTCCACACACTTTGTGTCAGGAAACACACTCTTTAATCAGGCCTGGAGACCCACATGCAGAAATTATGAAGTAATTCATGCGGGAATATTATCATATGGGCTATGTATGTCATGGCACAGTCATGCTACCAAAAGCGTAACTTTGGTCTGAAAGTGGGCCGGGTACCAATATCTTACATACACGAAGCAAGACGCGGAGACTGCGATCTCTGGGAAGGCACAATATTAAAATATTGATTGGCATTGTTCAAAGAGTGGTGGTATGGTACCCCCAGTCCAAAAAGTGGGGGTACGGTACCCCCAGTCCAAAAAGTGGGGGTACGGATACCCCTCGTACCCCCACAAATTACGCCTATGGATGCTACTGTTTATGCTTTAGCAGGGTGGTCGATTTGTTAGAGCCGACCTGTAACGCGGAAAGTACGGGTTCGAGCCTCACATGAGGCAGTTACTATATATGCAATAGGGACTGGAGCAAGTCTTTCACTCACTCTTGCTCTGAGTCTGCGCCTGGAGCCATCGATGTTCTGTCCTATGGTCGTGTGCGCTTCTACACTTTTGAAGCAATATCAGTTGCGGTTGTAGGCCATATTGTATTATGTTGTATATGGTAGAAACGCTCATCGCTCAGCCCACATGCACAATACATCGAACAGTTATGGTGCGCTTCTATCCAGTGTGAGAATTGTAGAAAAAAGACTTTGCGTGGGTCAGACTTTGATGAGTTTGATCCATGTAGAGTTGACTATTTTATCCGTGTTTTGCAAACTAAGAAAATTAAAAAATGCAATAGGAAGCTTAAACTCGTTAAAGCTTATCCTTAAAGTCCGTTACAAATCCGTATATGGACCCGCACTCATATTGGTGGCCTTGATATGACTCCTAACCCCTCATGCCCCTCACAATCTCAGAATCAATAACTGTCCTTGGCTAAACATTTCCGAGCCGTGTGTGTGTGTGTGTGTGTGTGCGTGCGTGCGTGCGTGCGTGCGTGCGTGCGTGCGTGCGTGCGTGCGTGTGTGTGTGTGTGTGTGTGTGTGTGTGTGTGTGTGTGTGTGTGTGTGTGTGTGTGTGTGTGAAGGAAACTGGTACCCCCACTTTTAGACCAAAGTAACGCCTCTGAAGCTTCCTAACAATTTCTGGTGTCCGCTTCTTAACAATTTCTGGTGTCTGGGACTCTTCCACAGCTGAAAGCTGGCAGCTTACAACTATAATTATATATCAGACCTATACCTTTACTTCTTCTACAAATATTCATCTACAATATTATTGTATATCCTTCGGTACGAAATTCTTAAAACAGTTCCTTGCTGGTTGGGTCTATCAGTTGTCCACCGTGGCAAATTGCCCCAACTTAAAAATCCTGGCCCCGCCACTGTTAGCAGGACACATTCTCCGTCCCATGGATTTTGAAACGTGGATGCGTCAGCGGTTCTTAATACTATAGGCTAAATCAACAAAGACGATCGCACATCATGAGACGCGAACATGTGCGAACTGTGTGCATTCGTGCCAACTCATAGGAAGACTGGATAAAAAGTCTCGCTGCCACAGAGGTCCGGATTCGAAGCTCGCCAATCCTCTTCCTGGCCATCTCTCTCATCTCAGGCGAAGTATTGAATCAGCCTTATTTTCGTCCACCACGGAGAGCTTTATTTCTACTCCCGTCTTTAACTTCGTAGGATTCAGTAGCAAATCCGATTTGCGGAAATAGGGATCAATCTGCAAGTATCGGTCATTATGTGAGAAGGTTTAATTGCGCTGAAGGAGGCGCAGAATGGACGTGGTTGAAATTCAGCATCGTTCACGAATCTGCTGAAAGTGTTCATCACTTAGACTTGCTCATCTGAACGCAGAACGGACTTAGCTGCTAAATCGTTATCGAATTGTTTTAATGTGGACAGAACTGATGACGATCGATTATAAAGCTCTTGGAACTGCATCAGGCGCAGTGCATTCATGCATGGACTGCAGCGCCTGGAGCTTAATGCCAGGCGCAGCATCCCGAAGAACAGGTCATTATAAAAGACACTTCTCAAATGGAAAAGGAATAACTTCTTGTAGTTGACGCACGTTTTTTCAGGTAGGTGTACTTTGAAAACTGACAGGTACATTAATTCTGTAATGAAGACTACTGTATGTAAGCCTATTCGTTCATTCCAATCAAATTCTATATTAAACTAAATTTAAGCTGTAGGCCTAAGCCATAGGCTATATCGACTGTGGAACTCGTAGGTCTGCCTAATAATTGCATACATTTGGGAAGTCCTGCTTTACAGGCTCTGTATGCGAACGGCACGTCCGTTTTAGACACCGTAACTACTCATCTGATAATCGAACGTAACCACTGGCTAAAGAAAACCTATGCGGCAATCAGTGACAAATATTTCTTCTGATTGCAAGGCCAAAACTATAAATCTGTTTCTGTCTCTCTGTCTTAGCGGACGGATCTTCTCGATGTTGACCTAATTATGTCATGCAAGCCTATTTGTCTTGGTGTAGGTAAGCCACCAGTAGATGTCCGGCGCCATAGAAGTTACTAATTAATACTAATAGATCCTAATAACAATTCAAAAAGAACTAATTTCGCTTCTGTTAATGAGCGTGCGTTTTCACCGTCTTGACCAATGGCAGAGTTCATAGCAGTTGCAGGAAACGTTATATCAGGATGGGAATTGTCGGGGGTTGAGAGTTCAACCCCCTAGTCTTTCTTAGGACCACACAGTTAAGTCTTCATTGCACACCCCACGGGGTCGTTTCCAACAGTTGTGCTAGTGTGATTCAGCATCATTTGACTCTGAGTCTCTGACAAAGAGAATAAATTTCCATGGTGTATCATGTAGGCCTATCATGCGCCTCACATTTCAGTGTGACCATGCGCGCGTTACAAATTTAATCAATAATAATAATAATGTATGCATTTTTGAAGTTTTTGAACAAAGGAATTGATTTTGAATCGAGTCTGACTTGCAAAACTGCTAGCGTTGAAATCTGCGCTTTCAGATTTCGTTGACATCAGTTTGCAAAGTGCGGATAAAATGCTCAACCCCCATGCAGTCTTTTTTCTACAATTCCACACTGCGTCGCACTTGGGTCAGATGGAAGAATTGGGAAGAGATACTTGTGGCAAGACCAAATGAGTCCCACGGGAAAAATGTACTTCGCGTGCTTGGGACAAACCAGTGAAAGAATGTTTCTCTCCCCATTACAGACTCACATCCACTGCCTGTGCGCCATCTCACGAATTGAGAACGGGTATTAACGTTGGACGACGGTATGCACGTAGGCCTACGAATGTATGTAGTCTATGCATATGCACGTACATAGGCCTACATGTAGACGTGCCTACTTATTTACGAAGGCCTATGTAAGCATGCGTGTGTAGGGCCTACGTACGTATAGGCCTACACACACGTAGACCTACGTATGTGTATGATTAGGATGATGATTGTAATAATGATGACCATGACGATAATGATTAGGCTATAGCGACAGTCACGATAATCGTGATGGTAATGAATCGTGATTAGCATGAATCGCATCTAAATGGCATTTATAACGATTTAGATTATGTTTTTAGATGCTGAACATTAGATGATTCTATTGAATGTCGATTTGCTGTTTTTTGCTTAATTTAATTTCACAGGATCTGATGTCACCAGGGATAGAAAGCAACGATGGCTGTTCATGATGCCATTTAGAAATTCTCTCCTTGCACTTCCTTTATACCTTATTCGAGTCAACCATCTGCAGGTCGTTTGATAAGAGACGCCCGTGACTGTAAAAAAAACTAGCGACCAGCTTAACAAATTCCATCCGCAGCAACAAAGGTAAAGAATTCGATGCCTGCGATGATGGTGAGGCCATTCTCCATTGATGACATTCTCGGATACAGAGGCTGTAGGTTCAGGCGGGGAAGGGATGACACGCACCTCCAGGGACACTCCAAGAAACTCAATATCTGTTCTAACAACTCAAATGATCCCCGTCAGAGCTGCTTTCCCGGTGCCAATCGTGATCACGGTTTTGATATTCATAAGTCGGTTGATGAAGTTAAACATCCAAGCGAGAAGATAGTTCGAACACAGTGCCATTTAATTCCCGAACATATTGTAAGACACCTGGGACCAATCACTCGTCATGTCGACAATTTAACAACGCGTTCAACGCAACAAGGACTTCAAGGTAAGCCAAACAGCCGTTGTCGTAATCGTAGAATCCAAATTTATAAAGCGCTACACGAAAGCTAAACGCAGGGCACCAGCTTATTCACGAGCGCTGCGTCGTGTCAGTGGGGTTGTCCAGAGATCTCCAGTGGAGATCCGAGTCCGGTCTGGTTGAAGGGCTGCATTTGTGGCTATTTGAAATTGCTTCAAATAAGCCTATGCCAATCCACGATCATATTGGATTACAAGCACAACAAGTCTTCCGATCCATACACCAACCATAATTATTGTCGAATCTGATCACTCAGGCATTTGGTTTAGGCATAAGTGTGCTAATAAATATATGTATAATGCATTTATGAAGCGCCACTATCTAGCGACCAAGACTAAATCGAACAATCGAGGGCGCTGAGCAGTAGGGTGGAGTGAAAACATGAAGTTAACATTTCAGAATCGGCAGGGTGTGCAAAAGTTGTCTACTGTGCCCAGTAGCCTGCATGTAAAATATTACTGGATTTGGTTAAATTCTTGAGGTGCCCCAAGGCCACCCAAAAAAACACGAATTGCCGAAATTTTGCATGGATGGCATGAATTTTTTTATACTTGCAATGTGATATTTTTTCACTCTTGCACTTTTATTTTGGCGATGTCTTTTGTAAATATATTGAAGACTGAAAGGCAGATTGCAAGAATGTCAGTCAAACAGCCAAAAACAATAAAACCTATTAGCTGTCCAGTGCTTCCGACATGTGCTGACATGATGGAGTTCTTCCTCTTGATGACCTGAAGCGAGATTAACCAGTCCAGCAGTACAAACAACTCTGAGTGTTGTGACAAGGGAATGTGATAGATACGATGTTTCTGATTGAAGAGCTGATAGACTAAGTAGTGCATGAAGATGACAGATCGCAGGATAACGACAGGAGTAAAATTCGTAGAGAATGAGAGTCCGGAAATATTTACAAGCAAGTGAACGAGAATCCATAATAGGGTTATATGTTGATAGAAGGAAAGTGCAAGTGAAAAATGAAGATGGTATTATCCGAATATGATAACCGAGGAGCATATTACAGTTGTGTCAGAACCCAATTCGAAATATGCATGTCCATCAGTTGGAAACCCATAAAGTATAGCAAGAGGAATATCAGATCTACTCCACCGAAATGAAATTACAACGAACAGATTGCTTGTTGTTGGGTGCAATGGCACAAATGTGAATACTGGTAACAGAGGAGGTGTTATTCCCTTGCTCGAAATGGAGATAGGGTGACCACTGCAGTGGCTCGTTTCTTTGTTGCATGCAAACCAATTGACTTTGAGACATCTGCTACAGAAACTTGATAGTGTAACACATGGTCCTAGAACGTTGTCTAGTCCAATTGGTAAAGCAAACCAAGCATCTGAAAACAAATCAGTAGTTCCTTTTACAGCAATTGCACTGGACAGTTGTCTGTGTGTTGATAATGCCGATAGTATCGATCAGAAGTATTTGTACAATGGTCCTATATGTCAATCTATATCTGCTAGGAAATGCCCTGACGAAGTTGCTAATCGAAAACCCGACCCAGTAGTTCATTCAAGATGGTTTACAACTGCTAACAGAATTCTACTTGAAATAGCTCTGGTCTATACAAGTCAAGTCACGAAACACGAATATTGCACCCGTAATGTATAAAATGGTTAAACTGGAATCGCAGGCTATTAAAAATTTCATGTATAATGACAGTGAAACTGCAATAACGTCAATGCTACATATAGAGTTTTATTTCGTTGGTATTCTTTAACCAAGAAAACACTACTACAGACTGGCCGCCATTTTGTTTTCTGGCAGTGCTACATATGTGTCTTTAGTTCCATTGCATTCCTTGACCCCGAAAATGTTAAGTTAGACTATAAAATCATGTTTTCATGATATACATGACTTTACTTATAGCCATTTGCAGATATTGCAGCCATTTTGTCCGCCATTTTGTTTTCTGGCAACGCTACATATGTGTCTTTAGTTCCATCGCATTCCTTGACCCCGGAAATGTTTATTTAGACTCTAAAATCATGTTTCCGTGATATACATGACTGTACTTATAGCCATTTGAAGATATTGGCCACCATTTTGGCCGCCATCTTGGTTTTTCCATGTAATCGCTAAAACTGCAGCTTGCTAACCACGATTTTCGTTTTCAGCAGGGTCAAATTAGTCTAGAAGCACCTATTAGCAAATTCTTACATGATTTGCTTCTAACAAGGTCATTTTAAAATTCCAAGCCTAGTTTATTATGAAAGATTTCAATTTCTGGGTTATAATGGGATAGGTTTTCGCCGTTGGGGCACCTCAAAACATAATCCTAGAGGCAAAATATTTTACGCTAGCAAAACTAGTATCTATACACAAGTTTTGCACCCCCTGCCAATTGCAGATTCCTCAAAAAAATTTTTACCTATAGCTTTCACTCCACCCTACTGAGCAGTTACGAGTTAAGGACTTGCTCAAGGTCTCTACACAGGAGACTCGAACCCGTATTCTCCGCGTTACAAGGCAAGCGCTCTAACCAATCGGCTACCGTGTCCCCCCCCCACACACACACACACACACGCACGCACGCACTCACGCACACACACACAAGATACACGCTTACAAACATATATTTTGAGAAATTTTGTAAATGGCGTTTGCATCATATTGTTTTCTTGGTCTTTTTTGGTCTTTAAGGCACCGAAGCGGCGACGGGCAGTGATGTGGAACGACCTTTCCGCATCGGTGAGTACTCGAGGCCTGACGATCAGATTCCGAAAAAGAGAATTCGAACCATCTTCACGTCAGTTCAGCTGGATCATCTGGAGCACGAGTTCCAGAGGCAACAGTACCTCGTCGGAACAGAGAGGTCGTAAGAAATCCCCAACTATTCTTAAGTAAACAGTGTACACGCGTTCGGTCATAAAAGGTCACGAAAACAAACATTTGAACTGCCGAACAGATTTAGGCAGATTTTAGTCTTCTCTGTAAAATGCACATATCGATGAAAATGAAAATGCTAATTTCGCGTTTGAATTCGATACTATATAGACGAGGTTGATGTAGCTTATGAGTGGCTGGACAACGAAAAACTCTAACATAAGTTGTATGCGTTGAGGAAATGCCAAGTAGCGAGACAGAACCAAAGAAGAACGCACCCTTAGATAAGCAGAAGAGCTTTGTGAGGTTCTTAACATACTTGTTATTGCATACATAGCCTAGTCATACATACACGTATCCATAAGCACATACATACGTACGCATACATACATACATCATGCATGTATGCATACATAAATTGCATACAGACAGATACATGTCAGAAAATAGTGCCATTAAAACATAGTCATGCATGATACAACATCAATCAATCAATCAAATCTTTTCCATCAAATCTTTTTATTGTTCCCATGTTGTAGGCCTAGTTATTAACATGTAGGCCTATGCAATTCTGCATACATACATGCAAGCACACGTACGTCGTACATACAAGTGAAGAGATCAAGATAGGCCTTTGATATGGAGTTGAATATACAGAGTTTAAGACTTGGCTAAGAGCTAAAAATGCGAGATTCGGGGAAGGGAACAGAGTAGGCTACGAGATGAGAAAGAACGTAAAAATGATTTAGGAGAACGGTGCGATTAGTAGAAGGCAGGGATGTAGAGAAGAAAGAGCTGGGGACAGACAGACGGACGGACGGACGGAGAGACGGACGGACTGATGGGCAGGTCACTATGGATACATGGATGGGACGGATGAATGGATGAATGGGTGGATTGATGGATGGATGGGTGGGTGGATGGATGGGTGGGTGGTGGGTAGGTGGGTTGGCGGGTGGGTGGGTGGATGAATGAATGAATGGACGGATGGGTGCATGGATGGATGGGTGGACGGGCGGACGAACGGATTCACAGGCAGGCAGCAGTGTTATTTAAGTTTCAGTTAACTTTTCAGTTTCAGTTATAGTTTTAGTTTTGCTAAAACTTTCCAGTTTAGTTTTAGTTATAGTTTTCAGATCTTTTCAGTTTTAGTTTTAGTTTCAGTTTTCAAAACTTTCGAGTTTCAATTTAGTTTTGTGCGCATTCCACAGAAGCAACTGAATTTCATTTTTTATTAATGACATTCATTCATTTTGATTAGCTTTCATGGTCAAATCACATCATTGATGATTGACTGCATTTGAAAAATAGGCTTATAGTCCAGGCTTGGAATTTTAAAAAGTCTCTAGAAATGACTGTAAGAAGCAAATCATAACAATTTGCTACTAGGTGTTTCTAGACTAATTTGACCCTGCTGAAAACGAAAATCGCGGTTAGCAAGCTGGAGTTTTAACGGTTGCATGGGAAAACAAGATGGCGACCAAAATGGCTCTAACACCAGCATTATCAGGATGGAGTGTGATGAAGAAGGTGTTCACGCACCAGTGTGATCTACAAATGATTCTGTGCCACAGTCGTGTATAGAGTTTGTCTACTGTAAATCATGCAAAGTTGATAAGTGTTGCACCAAGCGCTGCTCCTGTCGAAGTGCGAACTTGCCATGTACACATAGGCCTATGTGTAATTGCATTGACTGCAACAATGCTTGAAATAGCTGGAGTCTATATCAGTCAAGTCATGAACATAAATATTGCATACGTAATGTATAACATGGTTCAACTGCAATCACAAGATATAAAAAATTTAATGTATTTGACCAAGAAAACACTACTCCAGACCGGCCGCCATTTTGCCCGCCATTTTGTTTTATAGCCATTTGAAGACATTGGCCGCCATTTTGTCCGTCATTTTCTTTTGCGGCAGTGCTACATATGTGTCTTTAATTCCATCACATTCCTTGATTCGGAAAATGTTAATTTAGATTCTAACATCATGTTTCCATCGCATACATAACTTAACTCATAGCCAAATGAAGATACGGGCCACCATTTTGGCCGCCATCTTGTTTAACCATTCATCCGCTAAAAATCCAGCTTACTAACCGCGATTTTTCGTTTTCAGCAGGGTCAAATTAGTCTAGAAACACCTAGAAGCAAATTCAAATTGTTACATGATTTCCTTCTAACAAGGTCATTTTGAGATTCCAGGCCTAGTCTATTACCGCTAACGAGAAATCTGACAGAGAAAGGACTCAAACGGATGTTTGCTTAAGCGATATTGCTTTCAGAAATGTGCGCCGATCAGTATGTGCGCCGCTAACCGTTGCAGACATTTCTGCCACTCGGTCTGTGCGCCACACAAGAAAAATTAATTCAGTTTTCAACTTTCAAGTTTAGTTTTAGTTTTAGTTTTGTACTTTTCAGTTTAGTTTTAGTTTCAGTTTTCAGAACTTTTTAGTTTTAGTTTTAGTTTCAGTTAACTGAATTAGAACTTTTCAGTTAACTTAAAGTCACTTTCAGTTTTAGTTAACTTAAATAACACTGGCAGGCAGCCAGATGGATAGTTGGGTTATTGCGTGTGTTTTGGTGTTTGTAGGTCCTATTTAGCATCCGTTCTGCATCTGACTGAGGCGCAGGTCAAGGTCTGGTTCCAGAATCGCCGAATCAAGTGGCGGAAACAGAATCTCATTCCACATTCACTGATGCGTGACGTACCCTCCTCCTCCTCCTCTTCGATATCCTCCTCCTTATCAGTGTCATAGATGACCACCTTTCTCTGTCACTTCTCTGTCCTGGATATTGAATTGAGTACGGCTTGTTTTGATGTGCCATCGGTTGATGCTTTGTGCATTAGACACCGGCGCAATAGAAGTTACTAATTAACGTAATTCACTAACATGACAGCGAGGAAGATTTCAGTTAATAAAAACGTGTAGGTAGAAATTACTTACCCTTTCTCGTCCCCTACGGCAACGTCATATATAGGGCATGAGAAGGCTATGCGAGTATGCGACACCATTCCCATATTGGCGCTGTATATATGTCATACATGTGGGCATATATATTATATATATAATTGTTATGTATTAGTGAATTATGTTTTTAAAATACACATCTAAATTTTTTATATAGACAGTATTTACGCAAGAGGTTATCTTTATATTGTAATTTAGTAACTTCTATTGCGCCGGAGTCTAATGCACAAGGCATCAACCGATGGCACACCAAAACCAAGCCGTAATCAGGTCAATATCCAGAAGATCAGTCCGTAAGACAGAGAGGCAGCCTATGGTCTATGGATAAACAATTTGAAAGAGATAAGTTTTAAGTTGAGAACGATATGACACAAGTGACTGAGCAGAGAACACAGACACGGGGAGAGAGTTCCAAAAACTAGGCCCAGCAACCGAGAAGCTCGTTCACCAAGAACAGTTCTTGCTTTAGACAAAGATAATCAGATGAACTCATTGAATAATGATACGTTTGGGGAATAAGAACTATTAATTGGCCTGCCATTTCATTCTGTGCATAACTACATGTATGCTATATTGCCACAGTAGGTCCTGATACATAATATGAACTGCATAATCATACTGCTTACGTCGAAAAAGGGGAAATTCCTTTCTTCTATTGATCTTACCTTCGTTAATCTCACCTATGATTCTTACCACCTGTTCTGGAGGATGTTCTTTGTGGTGCAATCGACTCCGGCCGAATTACTCTTTGATCTTCTGATTCGTCTCTTTTGAAGAATGCGCTAAATAACTGATCTGTGATTACTTAATGACAATTACAAATTAAAACCTCGTAACCATGCTTTGAAAGTTTCATTGAATTATAAGGGGGATAGACCGTGAATGGTAATACTCTTGCTTGAATAACATAAGATTTTGAAGACGCTGTTCGATACCCGAAAGCTCTCTATAAGTCGTCTCAGCCTTCCACTCCCTAGGGACAGCTGTAAAATGAGCGGTCGCCTAATAGGCTGCCAAGACCTATAAGACCTTCATAATTGTACCGTCAAATGTTTAAGTGTTACTTACTGCGGTTTGTCAGTGAGATTGTCAATAAACACGAATATGTATATAGTAATAACTTCATGCAATTATCTTTGCCTGTAATGCTGATTGCTGCTCCGGCAGACAGTAAAACAGTTCCAAAATCTTAACATAGGATTTGAATTATTATTATCTTTGATCTTTGAGGTAATATGAAGGACGTCCACAGAGGAAGGAGGGAGGGTCTTCCAAATTCGGACAGGTCGGAGGGGTTATACCCAACGAGGACGTCCGCATCAAACTTTAGTTTATGCACTTATTTAACTAAGCTTACAGCTTGTGATTTTTAGTACAACTTCTGCCAGCCCAAAGACGATCAGTATATACTGTCCACGCCATAGCACAGACCCTATATAATAGGCGGATCTTCTAGACAGCGTTAACTCAAAGGAACTATAGCTCCAATACTCTAAACATGAATTGTTACGAAATGTAAGAGTAGGCCTAATCGAATAAGCGAGATAAAAAATTCTGCACAGATTATATCGACAATGAATTATCAAAGTCTAAAACAGAAACTTATAATTCACTACCAGAAAACTAAAAGAAATTACACAAGGCCCTAGCTACAACCAGAGGCGCCGCCAAGCTTACAAAAATTGGACGCACATCCATAGGCGCCGAGTTGACCAAAATAGTGTGAGTGCCCAAAGAGAGTAAAAGGAATGTTCGCGCGGAAGCGCGAAAAAAATTTTTTCACCTTTTTTGTTACAATGTTATAGACAAATGCTACCAAATACCATGGTTCTCTCCAGTATCAATTCTCAATTCTGTTGTTTAATAATTATAATGTCAAATTAATGTCAAATTACAAATACCGTGGCTTCTCTTGTCCAGGAATTCTTAACTCCTTCGTTTTATAATTATAATATCTTTATATGTTACAATGATTCACAACTAAATGGCTTCTCTCTCAAACTCAAGAATTCCTTCCCTAATCCATCTGATCCTCTGCCTTCCAAGCTTTCTCGTCCTCAACGAAACCCTCCGTAACAACTGCTCTGGCTCTCCCTGGTCTCTGTGGCAAACCGGACTCGGACCACCAACGGACATCGATCTCTGGACAACCCCTGAGATACGACGCAGCGCTCGTGAATAAGCTGGTGCTCTGCGCTTGGCTTTACAGTGGCGCTTTACAAAATTGGAGATAACGGTTACGATGCATTGTTTCAAAGCATGCCATTCTTTTAGGAGAGTGTCTGACAAAATTAATTAAATCTTTGACTATATTGATCGTGTCTCTGCATTCTGGAACTCTAGATTTTGCTTTCTGAATGTATAAATTAATTAAGTGAGTAATTTGTATAGTGAACACAGAAACCTTTATTTAAACCTCCTTAATTCGACTGTAATCCAGTTATCCCTCCGCACATGGCAGAGGCGTCGTCACACCCTTGTCCTTTGCAATTTCCCACTGATAAGTCAAAACCAAGCAAAATATCCTTGGTTATATTGAGACCAGGTAGGTATAGCTTATCTGGCATCTGTATCGAATTGACGAAAACAGTGTGAATGCCCAAAGAGAGTCAAAGCAATTTTCGCGCGTAAGCGCGGGAAATTTTTTTGGATCTTTTGATAGATAAGTAATGCCAATAGAAAAATAATCTCTTAAAATGCGTTTTTGCGGGCTGATTTCTGGTGGTGCCCAGGCATAGGTGGGCCTCGCAGGGCCAATATCTGGTGGTGCTGAGCACTCACGGGCCTCGCAGAGTCGGCGCCCATGCGCACATCCCTCCCATCTCCTCCCATCCACACACGTCCCCTGTCTGCCACTCGTAGCCATACACTGAAAATGACTCAGAGTGACTCAGGAAAGTACAGTAGGCTATAACACATGCATATGATATCATATGATGTTATTTATACATACTGTATACGGTAAACCAAAATTACACAGTAAAATTATCAAAAATATCGATGCGATGCTTAATCCTTACGTGGATTTGAGTTAGATTTGAGTTGTCTACAACCACGGTCCGGAGCAATGTAGTCCAAAACCTCGAATGCGATCATTTTCTCCGTGACTAATCCCTATAGATTCATTCGGCATGGGTGTGGTCACGTGGTACCATTGGGCGTCCAAAACCGATTGTGCAGAGCCTTCCGGAGAGAGCCCCTTATCGGTTACCTGAAGCTGTTATCGTTCCAGAAACCCACCAGAAATTAATTGAATTTTTTATTGTTGTTTTAGCCATGAATAACAGCAATTGTATTGTATTATAAATTATTGTATTTAAACATTTGTAAAGCGCCTCTAGCAGGGTGAAACGTTCAGAGGCGCTGAAATTATACTCTGGAATAATACACACGGGAGACCCATGTCAACCTCTTCCACTGTCGTATTCTCTTCTGTTAGTTGAATCGTTATTTTATGGGTCTTCCCTCTAGCAAGGTGATACCCACCAAACAACTCACAACGTTCACTCACCTGTTTTAGCATTCAACAATAATAACTGACCAGTGACCTGATATTATTCACATCTAAGTCCAACGCACTCTTAGAAATTATTCTCCGGAGCGTCGACACGCAAGAATGGTATGCGGACGTTTGGTCAAAGGACGGTTGGTCAACGGACGGTTGATCACGGATGATTGGTCAAAGGACGATTGGTCAAGCGGACTGTTCGTCAAGGGGACTGTTGATCAAGGGTCCTTTCGTCAAGAGGACGGTTGATCAAAATATCGGTCGGTTCGTCTGTTTATGGATAATTAGTGGTCGTCCATTTCAAAGGGTTATCGTATATCTGTGCCAGTGCAGTTGTTTGTACTGATAAGAGAACTATTTTAAAGCGTCTAAAATTCACGTATATCGTATCACTCCATATTTGTTTTATTTGTGTATGGGCTACGCTTTGCGAAGTCTTCATTGCTGTGCATGTAAAGATGCCTGGTTTTGTAATGGCTTAATTGGTCACGTCTGTCTAGGGATAATTAGTGGTCGTCGATTTCTCTTATCAGTGGTTTGTACTGATAAGAGAACTGGCATATTTTAAAAGCGTCTCAAATATCGAAAATTTAAATTTTTGATCAACCGTCCTCTTGACGAAAGGACCCTTGATCAACAGTCCCCTTGACCAACAGTCCGCTTGACCAATCGTCCGTTGACCAATCGTCCGTGACCAATCGTCCGTTGACCAATCGTCCGTTGACCAAACGTCCTAGAACCGCAAGAATGCCTTTCCTTGAAACATCGCCACGCTTCGGATGATGTCGAAAGTAAACAACAGAGACGTTATTGTTTTCAGTTGAAATCAAGTCTTAATCTCTGTCGCAGACATCACCAAATCGAGTTTCCCATGGTGCAAAACCGTTATAGCCGTAAGTAGTAGCGTTTGTTCCGAGTGCTCTCATTCATCCAGTCGTACGTGCTGCAAGCGGTAATGACTTTCCCATCCAGATACAATCGCTAAATATTGTATCAATGGAGGCCAGGAGGCCACCCGAGCCACCAGCACTCATAGGCGTAGCCTAATTTGTGGGGTTCGAGGGGTAATCGTAACCCTCACTGTTTGGACTGAGGGGTACCGTACCCCCCACTTTTTAGACAATGCTGATCAATTTTTTTATTACTGAACCTTCCCAGAGATCGCAGTCTCTGTCTTAATTGCTTCGTGAATATATGAAATTGGTACCCCCACTTTTTTAGACCAAAGTTACGCCTCTGCCAGCGTTGCGTTTCTCAACGGTGATGGTACTGGCTGTCAACGGTAGAAAACATTGTCCGATATCCTCCAGTTGTTTGCATTTGGTATAGATTGTTATTACCGAACCTTCCCAGAGATCGCAGTCTCTGTCTTAATTGCTTCGTGAATATATGAAATTGGTACCCCCACTTTTTTAGACCAAAGTAACGCCTCTGCCAGCGTTGCGTTTCTCAACGGTGATGGTACTGGCTGTCAGCGGTAGAAAACATTGTCCGATATCCTCCAGTTGTTTGCATTTGGTATAGATTGTTTAACCCAAGGCCACCGATATACAAGTGTTTGACTTTATACTAAAATCTATATCAAAAACAGCAAAATGTATTCATACGCATCGTGAAACAAGTTGAATTATGTTCTTTTTGAAAAGTTATCGTCAATATGCGATGTGCGTAGAAAATGGAGTTCTATATTAAGACTAGTATAAACTGTAAATTAGTAGCCTATCAGCTGATATTATAAAATTTGATTGACAAAGTTATATTCTCAACGACTCATAATTATATGTTCGAATTCAGAAAATTTGACTCTGGTGACAGTGGTGAGAGACTTTTAAATTTCACGATTTCTAAAATAGAATTTCTTTCTAATTAATCAAAACTGACTCGTTGATTTTTTTAGTTATACAGCGTAATTGCTACAGCCTATTGGGCCTAGACATAAGAAATAGGCCTAGGCCTATAGAGTTAGCATACAAAGGAATTCCATTCAAAATATACTAAACCCAGAGATAAGATCAGACGAATAAAGCCCATGTCTACATCATACATGGTACATGTCTATGCTTATTTTTGGTCGCCGAAGGCAGCGCCATCTGTAAACAATATCATGTTATATATATATATATATATATATGTATGAGACGTGTCTTCAAGCAGAAGAGCATAATGTTGGTATGGCTACGAGAATACGTAGATATACGGCTGCGATTGCTTATATATATATATATATATATATATATATATATATATATATATATATATATATATATATATATATATATATATATATGTGTGTGTGTGTGTGTGTGTGCGGTGTGTCATAAGATCATACGTGTGTGTGTGTGTGTGTGTGTGTGTATATATATATATATATATATATATATATATATATATATATATATATATATATATATATATAGGCCTATATGAAAGCAATCGTAGCCACATATATATATATAATTATATATATATAAAATATGTCGTTGGTTTAATTGCTCTGATCTCCATGGTGTGAAGCCAATTAAACTACTGTACTGACGTCACAAACGGTTTATTTTTCCCATATTAAGCCATGGGCGATTAAGCCATTAATATTAAAGTAGATATCATGGACGTCTATGATGTATATATATATTTTTATATATCGTTAGTTTAAACGCCGAAGCCAAAGGCCAAAGTACAGTACTGACGTCACAAACGGTTTCTGTTTTACGATTTTAAGCCGCAGGCCCTATGTTACCTGTGTTAATATGTATCGCTGTGGCAACGTGTAATACACAGAATACAATGACTATATCTATCTAGCTATCTATAATAAACTTATATAGCGCCCCTTCAAGAAATCTACGCAGTGGCGCTCCCGACCCCAGGTTCGGTCAAAAAGAAAGGTTTTGAGGTCTTATATAGTTTACTTATTTGATGTTAATAATGTCATAATTATCACAAAGTGGCACAAGTTCACTATATATTATAACTATATATCCTTTGCCAAAACACTGAAGACACTTCTGTACAACACTCGACATTTAATCAGTATAAGGACCTTTGAAAATAGGGAACTCAGTGGATGACAAATGACTATGGTTTATACGATTTAATTCTTGTGGCGATTGTTGTAAATACTGTTTGTCTTTTTATTACCAGAATATTCAATTACCAATTCTATACCCGGCTTGTCCTTCAAATCTATAATCTGATGGACTATAGGCCTATATATATATATATACGACACTTAATAATCTTCACAGAGTGGTTGTCGATGCCGATCCTGACCCAAATAAACCTGCATGGGAGGCAGCCATAGGTACAAAGTATTAGCGACTTAATTCTTCTTAGCCTCGGCATGTGCGCTTTTTTACCAGAAGGTAAAAATTGAAGTCTTTGACACTTCGTGCCTACGACTGCTTGTCAGGATAGCTCACGTTCTTCTCGCAATGTGGTCCTTAAGGCTAGGCCCCAAAGGCCTATAAAGTCGAAAGACAGGCTACGTAAAATAAATGATCCGATAGACCGAGAGGCTGGACTTTATCTCTGACTTTGAACGACATCACCAAATTTTCAGAGCGAACAGAACAGATGAAACCGTGCACCCAGTGCCGTGTTCCAGTTCCGGTTACATCGAGGGCATCCTAAAGTCTGGAGATATTACTTCCAAAGAGTCCTACGAAGTATTCCTCGGGGAAATCGGGAATTTGTTCCTCATGCTCCGAACAAACTCAGTTTTATTGCGCCCGACCTTCCACGCGTTGATGGGCGACTTTCACTCGAGTTACTCTTAATCCACTTATAGTAAAAGTCGCTTTGGCCGGAGGTTCAGAGGACGGAAGGTCTAAGGACGGAAGGACGGAAAACTAATGCGTTATTTTCCTCATCTTACGGGGCATCCATAAATAGGCTGAGAAGAAGAATCCGCAACAACTAGTAATGCAACGAGCGCTCCCAGTGAGAAAGGAGTTTTCGAATAACCTACTATTTCGTATACCTACATCGCTGGGTAAAGACCTGCTTCTGCTTAACTGAACATTATCCGTAACAATCTCAACAATGACCGAAGACTGACTAACAGAACAGATCTGAACGAGAGTGCGAGCGTTTGTATCTGTATTCACATCCTTACATAGTCCGTCAGTGGTCTAAGGCTCGTGCTCTAAGGCTGTGCTCTAAGGTTCGCGCTCCAAGGTTGTGCTCTAAGGCTCGTGCTCTAAGGCTGTGCTCTAAGGACCGTGCTCTAAGGATCGTGCTCTAAGGCTGTGCTCTAAGGCTCGTGCTCTAAGACTGTACTCGATGACCCGTGCTATATGAAGAACCATGGAATTTTGGCACAATTTTAAATACTATATATTTAAGCAACATTAATGTCACACGAGCAGAATTTTTGCACACAAACATGCTTGTTCTTTTATTGGCATTTGATCAGACTGAATAACATTTAATTTGACTGTTATGACTGAATTTTAACTCAGCATGTGCGTCTTTATATGAAGAGCATTATTGTGATGCTGAACAATCTGTACGGAATAGCCTACAATCTAACATCTGCAACCACCAGCTCATTGATCGATTTGGAATCGGCCTAGGACTTAAAACAACAATTTTGAAGCGTATCCACGTGACTGTATTCAGGGGTGTCTACACCATAGAAACCCTGGAGCAAATGCTCCATCCAAGAAATAGGGGGAAGATCTGTCAGTGTGTGTGCCGCCATTTTAGGGGGAAGGAAGGGGAAGGGGAAGAAGAGGGGGAAAAGGGGACGTTGCTCCAATGACTTAAGGGGGGATAGACGCCTCTGACTGCATTGTATTGTATTTACGAATTTATTAAGCGCCTTTCGCAGTACAACCTAATCAAAGGCGCTTTCAGTGCGGGCGCTCCTATAGAGCTCTGTGAGAAAAGAAAATTCTTAAGACAGCAATGGCCTCAGTTAGGATCTGAGAACGAGTAGTGTATGGAAGATGATTCCAGAGGGATGCGCAAACCCATGCGTAGGCACGGTGTTGAGCCATGGAAGTCCGGATCTGAGGGACCAAGAGGCCATGTCGGTCTAAAGAAAGGAGAGGACGGTCAGAGGCAGTCGAAAGAGGTCGACAGATTCAGTCTTGTTGTCCTCGAGACCAAGGTCCTGGTCTCGAGTGCACTCGAGTTCGTTTTTAAAAGTCTTGGTCTTGTTCTTGGTCTTGAGACCAAAAGTCTTGGTCTTGGTCTTGAGGTTCAAGGTCTTGGTCTTGGTCTTGGTCTTGAGGCTCAAAGTCTTGGTCTTGGTTTTTCAAGACCAAGACCAAGACTTTTGACAATATGAACAGTCACTTAACAAAACGCAAGGATTTTAAAATTGTATCCAATAATTACTAATACAATTGCTTTAGTATTTACACGGTGTGAGTGAGGCTTCACTGTTGTTTTGGGCATTTATTTTGACTTCCGGTTATTTACCTTGGAATGATTTCAAAACAGAATCACAATTTGTACATTTACATCCGGAACTTGAAAAGCGGCTCTGTGTGCCAGCGAAGTCAGCACTGTAGAACGTTATTTTTCACATGGCAGAATTTTTATGAGGCCCACAGGTCACGTCTTGATCAGATAATTCTGAGCGAATTGGTTTTTATAAAATGAGAAAAGGCATTTGGAATAACATTTCGCATGAAGGACTTTTGTAAATACGAATTTGGAATTCTCTGCAGTGTGCATTTGGAGTTGTTTTGTTTGAATAAAATGAAAGATTCGTGTTTTAATTAAAATAGCGAGTAGTCCGACTTGACAATTTTTTAGTAAGGAATAGAAGTCTGGATATGGTTGTGATTTTTTGGGTATTTTTCTCGGTTTTTGTCTTGAGTTTCAAAGTCTTGGTCTTGGTCTTGGTCTTGAGGTTCAAGGTCTTGGTCTTGAGGTTCAAGGTCTTGGTCTTGGTCTTGAGGTTCAGGGTCTTGGTCTTGGTCTTGAGGTTCAAGGTCTTGGTCTTGGTCTTGAGGTTTAAGGTCTTGACAACAAGACTGGACAGATTAGATCAAAGAGATCATGAGGAGCTTAACCTTGGAGCGCTCGAGACGTAAGGAAATTTAAAGGATTCTAAACTAGATACGCGCAGTGAGCGGAAGCCAATGTAAGTGCTCAGACATAAAAGTCGAGATATGAGAGTGCGTGGATGACGGGCAATCAGGTGAGCATCTGCGTTTAACACCGATTGAAGTGGAGACAGACGAGATTTCGGCAGACCAATAAGTAATGAAGGGGAAGTTCGTGGCAGCCCAGGCTATATGGATTGTAAAAGTCAAACGTCTACAGAACAACAACGGTAATAATAATAATGATAACAAGAACAATGATAATAACAGCAATAATAACAATGACAGTAATGTATAATAATAATAGTAATCGGAACAATAATATCTTCGCGGTCGTCGTTCTAAATGCCACTGAGACCACTCAGCTGAGACATGTGATGTATCGAGGAAAAGCTACAAAACATTGTGTAGGTCCTGTTACATTCACAGATGCTAAGCCACATTTCACTAAAGCATATTTAAGTAACATTTAGATCACAAAACTGGTGACCATTCTTTAACCTTAATCGTAAATGCAAATTAATACAGAGCCTTCTAAAGAAAATTCCTCATCAGTGCGCGGGATAACGCAAGACCACTACCAAATAGAATGGATATTAGCCTAACCGCTGGTAAATATATAGCTCATGTTGCAGGTTGCTTGCCATCCTGTTTCAGATGAGTGGCCTATATATAGAGAGCTACAGAGGTGTAAGTCACATACTAAAGATGTATCAATGCATTAATTAATTAATCTGCGTCTCTCAATCAATTAATTCTAAATTTTTTTATGACATTTCTAAAATAATTCCCTGCATGCATTGCCTGAAAACAGCTAGCTAGATATTTGCAGGTGACAGCGCTATTTTTGTATTTCATTAAGCGTGTTGCTGTTAGGAGTGTTAGCACTTGTCTGCGTTTAAAACCCTGTAGTATGTTGGTCTGCATCTGTTTGTTACAGTAGCCTAATCAATTGATTAATTGATTGTCTACGACTGTACAGTTCAGCGATGCTGGTCTCGTATCGGATAACAAGCTGTTACTGCGCGAAGTAAAAACTTCTGTCATTGCCAACCTGTAAGGCACTTATATCTCAGCATCAACACACTAGATCATGTCCAGTTCAGCAAGTTACTTATTGATTCTGATTTGTTCCCTGCATCTGCAGACACTGCAGACGAATTTGCCGAACAGCTCAAGAGAACTGAATCATTCATACTGGACAAAATCGCCCCAATAAACATCTGTCTACGGCGACCTTCTAAACCGTTCACAAGATGGCTTCTGGTGAGGCAATAAAGGCAAAGAGGAACGTCGTCGTCTAGAGCGGACATGGAAAAGTTCAGGCTTTGAGGAGGACAGACAGCGTTACCGTCATCAATGCCGCCTTACTAATAAACTCATAAACGATTCTAGAGGATCTTACTACTGCAATCAGGTTGAAAGTGCTCAGAGTCTTCAGTACCGATGGCGCATCTCCCATACAGCGGCTTATGCATTCTGAAGACGCTGTAAACTGCCATCGTTCCGAACGAGAGAACAAGAAACTACCTCTGACTTCTCTTTTCTATTACAGAAATTGACAGTCTAATAGGCAAAATCGCTCAGTTTGCAGCTAATCTCAAATGGAACGACCTACTGCTTGACTCTGGCTTTTCTGGCGCTGCCTTAAACGATATACCACCTGTAGCTGAATTGGCTTCCTGTTGAACTCAGAATAACATTTAAACTGGCCTGTTTGAACTATAAAGCCTTAGAGCGAGCTCTCCCATCAAGCTTCTTGAACGTGTAGCTAAAAGTCCACTAGATGCCCAACTGTCTTCAAATTCTTAACTTCTTCCTTTCCAATCAGCAAATCGCAAATTTCACTCCACTGTAACCGTTCTTCACTCTGTCCACAGTGACATCATCCCTCTATGAACAGTGTTAAAGTAAATACACTTGCTCTTCCCCAGACAGCCAACCCCATCGGCCCCGCAGGGTATCAGTCAGGGCAAGCGGCGGCAGTATAGGGGGATCGGCCTAGTGTGGTCCGTCCACCACTTTGTCACCATCTTAGCGACCGTCGGAGAATTCCGTGATCCATAGTCTTGCCCACGGTGGGCCAACACTTCTCCGCTAGGACCGACAGTGGCCCTTGTATAGCGCAGACTGAACGAAACTCGGCGCTGTCAGAGTCGGGGTGGGAGGTTTGGAGGGGATGGCGCAGCGGCAGAGTCAATCGGAAAACAAGTGACATCACCGCGGTAGGCGGGGAGTGAAGGTCGCAGCGGTGCCCGGGTTTCAAACAAAGGAGCCAATACGCTACGCTACCCCTGGACGAGATCATGGGCTATTTGGGCAAAGGGCGCTGCCGGAGATGACCTACATGGCCTTGCGTTCTACCAGAGCCTATCAGAACGATGATGCAAATGGCGGCATTTCTAACAAAGAAACCACTGTTGCGAAATTAAATTGAAAAGTTTAATTATAGAAACGGTAAGTTGTTATAATTTTCTATCTATTTGTAGTCGTTCTAGTATAAGAGGGCAGTTGTCACAAGACTTTAAGACAGTGAGTTTATATGCCCATTATAGCCTGCATAAACTGTATAGGCCGACATATATACTGAAGATCGTTCAGCGCAACCTGGACAAAGAACGTTGAACGTTTACATTTGATGGATCTGCATCGGTCGGGCTCTACGTGTGTGTGAGAGCTCGCCATTTATCTGAGCATTGCTTTCTACAGATGAACTTCCTCCTTGTGAGCTTTAAAATTTATCACTTCATGGGCGTCCGCAGGAATTTTTCCAGGGGGGCCAAAATGTTTCTAGGAGAGAAAAAGTTTTTTTTGGGGGGGGGCAAAAAATGACGTTTTTGCGTGGAAAAGTTATTCATGAACACAGAAAATGTGACAACTTTCAAAATCCGGGGTGGGAAAATGCCCCCTTGCCCCCCTCCGGACGCCCATGTATCACTTAGGCTTTTTTGACAGGTGCTTCAAAGGACATGTATGAAGTGTCTAAACCAATTTATACAGAGAGACATACATACTTACATGCATCATATGCAACATCCTTCATACATGCATACTGACACACATCCACAAGTATGATCATATCATACTTTTGTCTGTTGTATGTTGCAGGTAAGATTTCTGTCGAGATCATGTTGTAAACATTTAGGTGAGATAATATTGAAAGCATTGATTATTATCCGTCTGGTCCTGCAGTTTAACTGGAATGGAAATTTCAACAAGCAGAGTTTTTCTGATTTGAAACTTTCTGCTGCTGTTTGCGGTAAGCATTTGAATTTAAATATATTTTCTAGTGAAGCATTCTATGGCCAGCATACTTAAATCGTTGCCGCGGCTTCCTGCTTTACAAAGAATCTCTCAAATTGGTCATCAGGATGCAGGAAACAGTAAACTTTAGCCATTCACAATCAGTCCTTTTACCTCAGTCTTATCACTTTTCAACAAGGTCTTTCCCTATGTCTGCTCAGTCACTTGTCATTTTGTAACAGCCTAAACCTTAAGTTTTCAAATTGTTTATCCATCTCACAGCAGACTGACCTTCTGAATGTTGACCTGATTACGACTTGGTGTTTGTATGCCATTGGTTAAATGCCATATGCATTAGACGCAAGCGCTGTAGCAGCTATAAATTATTATTAATATTAATAATAACTGTATTTGATAGTGCCATACTTCCAAAGACCAGAACCATATATCATACATACAACAAAAACATCGATGGCACTGAGTAATTGTGTGTGAAGGACTTGCAGAAACAGTGACCAACTTTATGGAGGCTTGAATAGTCAATGGTTAGCATACTGGACTGTCAACCTTCAGATTGGGTATTTAAATCCACTCCAGATCACAATGTCATAGGTATCAAAATGTCTGACATTCCATAAGCACCCTTGCAAAATGTCTGTTCCATGATAAACCTTTACAGACAATGACTGAACAGTGAACACATCTGGTGACTGGATGAGGCGTGAGAACTGATCACCCTCTCTCATACACCTTGAGGTTAAGACAAAACTTCCATGGCTACCTTTTTTGGTTGGTTTGAGGTCTGATCTTTGTGATATTCATATTTAAATAGTGTATGTATGTATTTATCTACAGTAGATACTTAATATGACACCTTTTAAGTACTTCACAAAGTCGCTGCACACATGGTTTTCTGACTGATCTGAACAAGTGTGTTTTAACAGTTGCGTATGTTTGCTGTACAGGGCTGAGTGCAACTCCACATAAATGACATGTTCCGTGAAGATGGTCCAATACATGAGAAGGCATGATGAGCTCGAGTTGATGTACGGAAGTGCGACACCTGGTTGCCATTCTATGTAGGTTTCATTTTTTTTTAATATTAATTGTATATTTGTGTTAAAATGTTATGAGAAAAGTGCAGTCCTGTAAGCTAACCCGAAGGCAGCCGTGGGTATAAAGTGTTACGAGACTTCATTTTCTTAGCCCCGGCTTTTGAGGGTAGATGACCAGTCCTCTCCTTTGCCATCTAATCTTTCAAGTAACAGTGCGTTGTATGTTCTGTGTGCACAAGTTGTACTTGGTGAATGCTGTTTAATTATATGCCTTCATATCAGAAATGGACATGATCAGTTAACTTGCTAATCGATTAGCAACATTGCACAGCCATTGTCAGAAGCATAGAGAACTTGCACAGCCATTGTCAGAAGCATAGAGAACTAAGTGCAGAAATAAGAACTTGTGCAGGTTCCCTTGTTCTATAACCATGAACTATGGAGACAATTAAAACAGTCTTCAAACTCATTATTAATAAACTCGTTCTTAATGAATTAGTTCTTGACATAATTTTAAACATCTAATCGATCAGCTAATCGTTTTACAATTAGAATTTCTACAAATTACTAATCAGTTAGAATTAGAACTGGGATCAGGTGACAGCTAATCAATTAGAATTTGTCTCATCGATTACCTAACTGTTTAGCTAATCAATTAGAATCTAATCGATTAGTTACCCATCTCTGCTTCATATGTGAATAATAGTGACTTAATTTTATCACGTGTATATATGTGTACGTAAAGTGTATGTATCTGAATGCTTAATAAAGCAACATCTAAATACCTTATGAAAGTGCTGTTATGATTATGTTATGTTATGGCAGTGATCTCGAAGAGGAGCAACGACCCTATCATTCCAAAGAGCAACAGAGAAGCAACAAGGCCTTATCATTCCACGAACAACGAGGAGCAATAGTCCCTATCATCCCACACTGAGTGGCATCTTTACCTGAAAATGTAGCAGACGTGCAGACTCTATCTCTTGCCTTAGTACTTATTAAATTTAGATTATGCTCTGATGTGGAACTACATTTATTACTTGTTTACTAAAGTAGTTGTTTACTGCACAGCGGTATCCAATAGTCAGAGGTGCCTAATATAGGAGTCTAGTATAATATTGGCTAATATATCCATGTATAATCTTATTTTATAATATTTTAATTGTGTTTAGACAGTCCTATGTAGGCACTGTAAGTATGACATTTATTTCTTAGCACTAGCTGCAATTAGTAGATACTTAAGAAGTTTAGTGTTGAGATACCTGAACTTTGTATTGCTATGATAGCAACATAATGCACTGGTTGGTAGCCATTCTTTGTGGGTTTAATTATTTTTAATATTTATTCTATATTTATATTACTATGTTATAAGTAGAAGAAGGGCAGTCCCATGAGCTTAAGCTCAAGGCAGCTATGGTATGAAGTGTTAGCGACTTCATTTTCTTAGCCTCGGCATATGAGGTCGGGCGGCCAGTCCTCTCCCTCGCCATCTCATCTTCCTACTGACTGTGTACGGTCGGTGTACTTATCATAGCTTAGTTGGTTAGAGGGTGCAGAAGAAACAGAAATCTTGAAATGGATATCTGCTCTGGTAGTGATATGTTATAAATAGAAGCCGTGTGTTCCATATTGTTATGTGTAAGACTTTAACGATGAGGTGCATTGGTTTCCCAATCGCTTTTAATACAGTCTCATTGTTAGGGTATTAAAACCTGGCTTAACTGTTCCACTATTGTTTCTCATTCTTTGCAATACGATGATTGATGTTTACTTCAATATAATTTTGTTCTTAGAAATATGTAAATAACATGGTAATTATAGTGAAGTTTAATGTAAATTAATAAGTAACTTGTTATTATTCTGAAGAAGAAGAAGAGAAGAGCAGTCCCTTAAGCTAGCCCTGAGGCAGCCATGGGTATGAAGTGTTAGCGACTTCATGTTCTTAGCCTAGTCATTATGAGGTCGGGTGGCCAGTCCTCTCCTTCGCCATCTCATCTTCCCACTGACAGTGTACGGTCAGTGTACTCATTACAGTTGAGTGGCTATGGGGTGCAGGTGGAGCAGAAATCTCTAAGCAAATTTCTGCCCTGGCGGGGATTTGAACCTCGACCTCTCGATTTACAGTCCAGCATGCTAACCACTACACTATTGAGCACCATTTTAGAGTGAAGTTTAATTTAAATTAATAATTAACTTGTTATTATTCTGAACTGTTTTAATATTAGCTGTTCCACTGTTTGTAATAATTTGTGATGTGGTAGATAGTGGCAACTGCAATAGATTTCATAAAGCTCTGAAACATAACTATACCCCTGTTTGTCATTCTCTGTGATACGATGCTTGGTGTTAACTTCAATATATTATGCAGAGGCAGCAACTTTTGTGGAAATATGGTAGTAATATGTTATCGTGAAGCTAAGTTGAAGTAATATTTTACTTATTATTCAGAACTGGTTTAGTGTTAACTGCATCACTGTTTGTAATATTTGTGAAAAAATGGATGGTTTAATTGCAATATAATTATTCCATAAAACTCTGAAAACATTATTATTTGAGAACTGGTTTAACTGCTCCATTTTTTGTTTTTCTTTGTGGTCGATGAATGGTGTAAACTTTAATATACATGTAATTATTTTCATAGAAACTGGACTTTTTTGTATGTCATAAATTAGCTATATTTACAGCTGTTCAATCCAATGTCAGAAGTGCATAGTCTTGGTGGGATTGTGTACTTTTAAGCTTGGAAATACCAAACATAAAAAATCATCTGACAATCTCTTACAACAACATTTATAGGCCCACGGTTCCGATCCACTATTCCGGGGGTCTGCTCTTCCGGGGATCCGCCTGAATATACATACATACAACATACATGCATGCATACATTCATGCATACATACATGTATGTATACATACATTCACACATACATACATGTATGTATGTATGTATGCATACATACATGTATGTATTCATGTATGTATGCATGCATGTATGTATGCATACATACACGCATACATTCGTACATGCATGGATGTATGTATGCATGTATGTATGTATCTATGTATGTTGTATGTATGTTTGTATATTCCGGCGGATCCCCGGAATAGCGGACCGGTGCCAGGCCCACAGTTTGTCGACGTTCGCCCCTGTAGGCACAGTGGACGACAAAGGCAGTCCCTTTTGCAGGCACCATCATAACCCCCACAGCTGGTCAACATTTTGCCCCTAGGGGCGCTGGTAGTGCCGTCGCGGGGCTCAATGACTGCTAGCCCACACTGATCGACACTGGGTCCTGCAGCGAACACCTAGGAGCGCACCGTGTGCACCCCGCCGGGCGCAATGAGGCGTAGACAATAATGTCGGCCCAGCACGGGAGCCGCCCAGCCGTTCCCTCGTGAGCCCACGAACGTGGGCTTCTAGAGGCTGGATGGGCGTTACACAGCGGTCTACGGTCTGGGCCTAGCGATGGGGATACGCTGTGGGCAATCAAAGTCGGCGGACTCTGGGGCCGGCGTGGCGTGGCTGTCTGGGTCTTGACTTATATGCTGCTTTCGACACGGTAGATCTTGCTCCATCGCCTTGAGCAGTGAGCACTGGTTTGGTGAACCTGGTCTCAACCTAAACTGGTTCTAATAATTATAATCTTACTCCCCATTAATTCTATATGCAGACTGCCTACTACCACATCCGTGATATTCGCAGGATTGGATGCCACAATTTCTTTCCTACCATGATTCGTTTGGCTAACGCCCTGGTCTCGATAGCCTTCTCGAATACTGAAACTCGCCTCTTACTGGCATATCGAAAGCAAACTTGACGAAACCTCAGAGTCCAGAACACCTTGGCGATCACTAAAACTCCCAAATGCGAGCACATATCACCGATACTTAAATCACTAAATCAGCTACCCACAGAAAGTGAGTAACTTTTAAGACTCGGCTGACTGCATACAATACTGTGCATGTCCTTCCTTGCTAACTCCAAAGACCTCTCTGTACTCAACCAAGTCTTCTGATTTCTCATTTTGAATATTTCACGGGTAAGGACGGCTCTGTGCAGACAGCAGACTGTGGAACTCTCTTCTGGCAAAAGTTCTTTCTGCAAAGTCTTTTCTGGCCTCCAGATTTCAACTAATAACTCATCTTTTTCTGGGCTCATTTCCTCCATAGGTTGTTTCCGTGTCGTTCTTGTACTCCCTCATTGGCTTTCGACTTGACTCGCCCTGGATTTTGGCTTGCACATCGATCTGTCATTGTAGTGATCATCAAATGATGCCTTAAGCATTATGACATTGGCGCTATAGAAGTTATTAGATTAGATTAGATTAGATAATTCTCTGTCCATGCAGATATATACCTGCATCCTGGAGTTTCGCATCTCTCAAGATTAGGCCGTACTGCTCCTGATTTGCATCTGGAACCATCCTTTCATAATAGGCCTACCTATGCAGAATCACTAAAACCCCAAACACCACCATTTCACTCCTGTCATCAAATCACTCCGCTGGCTTAAAATACTCGAACAAATAGAATATAAAGTCATATTACTCACCTACAATAGGCCTACACTTCAATCCTCACAGCCCTCCTACCTCCATCAGTTGGTCACGGTCCAACAACTTCGCTGAACCCGTTCGTCTTCCGCCCTAACACTTCTCCGCCCTTCCGTCACATCATAACCAAAATTTGCAAATTGCTCCATGACCATAGCTGTTCCGCCTCTCTGGAACAAACTCCGCCAAATTTAGCTAAACATCTGACCCATTCTACGAACTCACAAAACCCTCACCTCTTGCTATCTCCACAGTTCTTTAACTCAAAACTGTAAACACTGCTCTCTATGTATGTTAGAAAAATCTCCAATCAAGTCAAATTTGGTAAGGTTTTGATATAGGAATTCAACCAGGATCCAGAAACTGACACAATAGAACAGTGCCAATTAAGTTGACCTCTACTTTTAAAACCATCTCCTTATTTTTGGTTAAGTCTGGCGTGAATAATTATTATATAAAAACCTTGGCGTAACGTTACCTAACTGAATACATGAATAGTTACAAAATAGATGCGAGAATGGTTGTATAAAATGGCTTAAAACTTGTGATGCACACACAGAAAGTCGAGTCTACCTAATTAAAGTGAAATAGTGCTGCCACTAGAACATGGTTACTTAGGCCTACTTATAAAACACATTTGTCTACAAGCATTAACAGCCTGAAATTCCATATAGCCTATCCCTTATAAAAGCAGAGAAAAGAATGTGACCTTTCGACCTTTAGTGACAATGACGAGAAGCTGAATAATTAGGGCCTAGCTGGGTGGATAGTAGGCGGTGTCTTGAATACGGACCGTGACAAAAGCGTTACCAGTCGCGTGCCCTTGCATGCGTCTGCAATTCTTAAACGCTCTTAAACGTTTCTTTCATTACGCAGCATTTGAATCGTAAATTAAGTTACAATTAAGAGCATAGTAGAACAGGTCTGAAATTCGATAGCCACACGCTTAGACTCGATTGTCTGTAATAAAACACCGAGGCTTATTCTTTGACGCCCGCTCCTAATTTGCTAGAGGGGAAAGGATTGTGGATTCGTACCAGTGAGACAATCCTATAGTTAAATGTTATGCCGTTGAGACAATTTGCTTGTAATAATCAGTTACGGACCTACCTCACGCCTTCATTGGACTTCATGAAGGAGCCTAATGGGCTTTGGGTCCAAAATAAACTCTAAACTGGATTCTGTGAACATGTAATGTGCGAGTCTTAAGTTTCTTAAACTAGAAAGAAGAACTCAGCCTCAGGAATGAATATATGGCTGTCCTAGTAACTTGTCTTTATGTAATAGCCAGCTTAGGCATAGGCAAATCGTAAATATATCGACTAATAAGCTCTTTCTACTGCATCAGCTCCATATTCACATTTTATGTGTGAGAATTAACCTTTTAAACAAATTCAGGCCTGTATTTCAGTTTACAGGTTCTTCAAATTATTTTTAATTTAGATTCTTCTATAATTCTTTCACGAAGTTGGCCTATATAGGCATTAGAACGTATCTGGGGAGTTTCTCTAAGAGTCGCTCTGCAAATTTAATTGCGACTATAGTTACAATTAGGCCTATTATTTATTATGGCCTAAATAACACAAATGATTAAATTATGTGTTAGTCAATTAGTTTACAACAAAAGCGCGATTAACTGGTTTCTTTTTCGCTTTCATACAACATGAGTTTAGTCAAAGAAATCGAGTTTATGTTGACATGCATTGACATCCATAAACGAAAGACCTTTGCGCGGCACTCACTTGTCTGCTTTGGCCAATGACCAAAACTAATTTCTTGTCATCGTGTTCAAACAAAAACCATCGCCAAAAAAACTCGAGTTATGAACTTATTCGCAGTTTTCATAGATTCTTAATCGTTTTTGCCAATCCCTTCAGATTTCAAAATAATCTGATATTTTAATCCATGCAACGCATAAGTCTTTTTAACAAAAATCCTGATCCAGTATAGTCAAACGTCCAGAAATTCTTCATCATCTGGGATGGGTTTGATCTCAATAACTGTTCCGCTCACTGAACCGTGGCCGAAGAACCCATCAGAGGTTCCAGGAGAATCGAGGTTACTGGAGTAAGTCGCACTATTTTCCGGAATTGCATGGAAGTTGTCCGAGTAGAAATGCAAAGGGATGCCGACTTTCTGGCTCTGTTGGATCACGGCCGCTCTGAGGTTGTCGATCTCGAACTGACGACAGAGATCCGAGTCTTGCTGGAGTATCCAGGGAAAGCATTCATTCCACCATAAGTTCTCCTCCTCTTCATAAACCCTGTCCGCGTCATACCCAACCGGATCGTAACAATTCTGTGTCAATTTCTCCTCTCTTCCACTGGAAGCTGAAACTGGAACGCCGAAGCCGGAAGACGATGGAGCTAGGTTGATCCACTGTTCGACTCGCGCAGGACTCGGCTGTGGTTCTGCCACGAGATGTCGTAAACGTATGTTTCCGATGTTTATCCTCTGGCACCCGTGTCCGCTGATGAGGCTCAGCTGGCTAGAACTTGACGGCTCTGGAGCTATTCTTGAGGCAGATCTTTTCGAAAGGAATCCAAACGCAGCGGATTCGTTTCTCGCTGAAACCACACAGTTGTAGGACCGACCCTGTAGTGCGGATTTGTGACTTGACGGGAGCTTAACGTTCGCTTCCCCTCGTCTGACGTACCTCGACTTGCGGCGAGTGATAACACGGTGGAGCAGGTCTTTTCGTCCTTGCATGAAGCATGGATGGCTGAAGCTGAAATCTCCTGTCTCCTTACTGTACGTCCATTCGAATCCATACTCCCTCATCTGTCGTCGAAAGTTGGCAAATGCCGGGATGACGACCAGGCCGGGGTGGGTCTGCATCACCCATGCTTCGAAATGAGATGCGTTGACGGAAAACCCTGTTCCGTTTTCATTCCAAATCAATAGAAAGTCCCGCGAATTAACCGCTTGCCATAGCTTCCAGGGAAACTGCATGCACAGTCTCTCTTCGGTTCTGCTCGACTTCAACTCCACCGATCGCATCAAAGGCAGTGTCTTCTCCATATGGTACGTCATAGTGACGTTCAATTATAACAAAATTGTTAAATAATTACGCAAAATACGTAAAATGTACGTTCCTAAACTACGATACTTTGGATACTTTTCAAAATATCGAACGTCCAAATGCGACTTTAAACGAAAGATCCGTGACTCTCTAAATGACGTATTAACCGCGACGCGTAATGACGTCACATATAACAGTTACGTCATAAAACGTAGATTTCGTCATCATCAGCGTTTAAACGACGCGATTTTATGCGTGGCTGTGATCATCATGACGTATGTTTGCTTAGTTGTTTGCGCGCAGTTGTCTTAGTGCGACCGCGTGCGTTTGTGTATGCTTTATATTATGTTAATAGTTGCGTCAGGGCTACGTAATTTTAGCATTTGTATGCACGAAAATATCCTTGATTTGTATGTGATCGTGTACATATAATGAGAGTAAGCAAGTAAAGTAAGTAAGTAAGTATATTCTTTATTACACCATTAGCAAACGCACAATGGGACAGAAGCCAGAAGCATTGAATGTAAAACATTGAAGTAATAATAAATCGAAATAAAAATGATAAAATAAGTAATTAAAAAAGCAAGTGTTTTCTTATCATTTATGCAGTAATCTAGCAATGTAACCATTCCCCGTCAAAGGATCACATCGTGGTATCTCGCGATTATGCCGGCGAGGTCGAAGATAATATCCGGTAGATCGTATCGGAGGGAGCAAATCATGGAGGACATGCCCTGGGTTCTGAAGGATTGCTGCAAAGAGAGCATCGTCCGCCTTAGAACACAACAGGTCAAATGTAGGAGTATCAGTTGGCAGATACCCTTGTCGCTTAAGCTTACGTATCAAGGCAGAGAGACGTTCTCTCTCAAGACCATTGGAAAATCCCCACCAGACTGGAGATGAGTACAACATTCGTGCCACTGTGGTGGAACGTACAACATCATGAAGGCGGCTTCCAGTTAATCCATGCGAAACCAGGACTCGCAGAGCAAAAAAGGATTGTTTAGCTTTACAACAGATGTTGTTAATGTGCGAGGAGAACCCAATTTTTTCAGAAAGAGTGACTCCCAAAATTTTTATTTCATTTACACGTACGATCCCAGCAATGGGCGGAGGGGTATCTAGAATTTTGGTTCGAGGACGCCTTATTATGATTTCACAAGACTTACTATGGTTTAAGCGCAAGTTGCAATTTCTGGCCCATTCAGCTATGTGGGCAAGTTCAGAGTCAGTGGTCGTTATGTTTGAGGCAGGAATTATCAAATAGCAATCATCTGCGTATTTGAATAATCGGTTCCCTGCATGAAGCAATTTAAGTCCAGAAATGGCTGCCAAAAAGTGGATTGGTCCAAGCCCTGACCCCTGTACAGTGCTAGCATTTATACATTTGTATGGGGAAATGATACCACAAAATTTAGTACAGTGCACTCGATTAAAAAGCAAAGAAAGCACCCAATTGTAAACAAAATCAGGAATTAACATGGAGGCTAACTGCTCTGCGAGGTAATTATGCCTTACAGTGTCAAATGCCTTGGAAAAGTCAAGCGATATAACGGCTCATAGTGCCTGCATTTATATATGGCTTTATATGTAGGCCTATCCACTTTATTTTTGCACGAAGGCAGATGAAAATGCAAACATAAACTTAAAAACACAAGAACAATACGGAAAACAACAGAATTTCAAATATGACAGATTTCATGCAAATAAATACTGTTATTAAAGATAGGCCTACTTTATTATCCTTGATGGACACTTGGAGCATATTAACTAAATAGACCCAATGTAGGCCACAGGGGCGCCGGCAGCGTGACGCACTGGACGCACGTGCGTCCACTGCCGTCTACCCACCAAATAAAATCCATACAAGGATTAGGCATCGCATCGATATTTTTTACAATTGCACTATGTAATTTTGGTTTACCGTACAGTATGTATAAATAACAGACAACAAGACCTTAAACCTCAAGACCAAGACTTTGAACCTCGATACCAAGACCAAGACTTTGAACCTCGAGACCAAGACCAAGACTTTGAACCTCGAGACCAAGACCAAGACTTTGAACCTCAAGACGACAAGACCAAGACCGAGACCAAGACCCAAAAATCACATTCAGTCCAAGACGTCTTTTTCTTACAAAAAATTGTCAAAACAGACTACTCGCTATTTTAATGAAAACGTGAGTCTTTTATTTTATTCAGGCAAATTAGCTTTAAAATGCAAACTGCTGAGAATTCCGAATTCGTGTTTACAAAATTCCTTCATGCAAAATGTTATTCCAAATGCTTTTTGTATTTTATAAAACCAATTCACTCAGAATTTCTGACCAAGACGTGCGTTGTGGGGCCTCATAAAAATTCCACCGTGTGAAAAAATACGTTTTACAGATGCTGAAGTCGCTGGCACACACAGTAGCTTTTCAAGCAATGGGTGTAGGCCTAAATGTACAAATCGTGACCCTTTTTGAAATCCTCCCATGGTTTATCAGACCGTCTGGCTTCAGAAAAGTCTCGGCAGGGCTTCCAGACACAGCATAACTTAGCTGCTGCTGCCGATGGATTTTCCTGACCAACAAGACTTGCATCCGTCCGTAGGTATTTGTCGTAGGTTGTGATGCAAACAGTCTTGTTAAATTTTTAAATTCTTGAGTTTTGCTAAATGACAGTTCATATTGACAGCCGGTCTTGGTCTTGCTTTTGCGAGACCAAGACCAAGACTTTGAACCTCAAGACCAAGACCAAGACTTTGAACCTCAAGACCAAGACCAAGACCAAGACTTTTGGTTTCAAGACCAAGACCAAGACCAAGACTTTTAAAAACGAACTCGAGTGCACTCGAGACCAAGACCTTGGTCTCGAGGACAACAAATCTGATAAATAATATCATATGATATCATAGGCATGTGTACTTTATGAGTCACTCTGAGTCATTTTCAATGTATGACCACGAGTGACAGACAGAGGACGGGTGTGGATGGGAGCAGACTGGAGGGTGTGCGTCCAATTTTTTATAGTCTGCCGGCGCCCCTGCCGATGTATACTCGTTCATGTACCTAGAGTGGTGTGCACAAGTTTGGAATCACTTGCCGATGTTTGCAGTTCTTTGATTCATTGTTCTGTATTAAGGTAGGCCCCTATAGGTCTTTCGTTACGTTTTTGGTCTCCTTATTCTTCTATATAGATCTTGACGACCACGCTCGGAAACGATGGAGATGCAGTAGACGGACAGGTATAATGAGAGATGATACGTATATAAAACTATATGATTTATATATCAATGCAGTGTCGCAAACTTGTCCAAAATATTGGGGGCATATATGAAATAAACGTTTTGTAAGTTTTGTTGCATTTATTACGAGAAAATTGGCGACAGAACGCGAAAACAGACAAAATCATTGCGCTTCCGGTGTTACGTATGAAATGGTTGCGTTTCGTTTACATATAAATTTGTTTCATATTGAAGATATTGAAGATATAAATGAATTTTTGTTTTCAATCTTTTCATTATGAATTTCTGATAGTATTTAAGTTCTTTGTCTCTGTTTTTGAAGAAGTTTGTCTATATTGAAACATAATATTTTAATATTTCAAGAAATTCTCTCGATTTTGGGGGCATGCCCCTCTAATCAATTATTGGGGGCACGTGCTTGAAGCGTGGTAAAGCCATGCTTCAAGCCATATATAATATATACAGCCTATATAGGCCTGTATATATGGTGCTATGTATGTATATATATATATATATATATATATATATATATATATATATATATATATATATATATATATATATATATAGACTGTATATATAAGGCTTGACGTATGTAAGCGTGTAGTATACAGATTACAACTGACTTCAGCTGGCTGTGATGAAGCCAACAGAGGTCTCTAACACTAGATAACTCGCGAAGACTAGCAGCGCATTTAACGTAAGGCAACGGACGGATACGGTATTGCTTGATCATTGATGCACCGATCTCATTATGTATGCCCGCAGAACTTTAACCTTAACGGTAAGTGTAGGATAGAAAACCGATTTACTAATAGCATCGAACCTTCGAGCAAGGAAAAGAATGCCGATATATCTAGCGGCCTAATGTGCATATATATATATATATACAACTAATTTAATTGATCACGTGAACGGTCGAACAGTTTGAGAGCTCGACGTATAGGCCGTAGCTAGGGGGTGTTTTTGGTGTTTAAACACCCCCCGAAATTAAATAATGTAAAAACATAATAATGCATTTACTAACTCCAAACCCCTTGGTCGGTTGACTAGGTTGCTTGTCGGCTTGCACAAGGACGAGAGAACAACCACCGAAACAGAAAACACCCCCGAAACAAAATCCTGGCTACGGCCTTGCCGGCTGTTATTCAAGTTATCCAAGTTACACAGTGAATTTCGACTAAACGAATATTCAAGCTATCTGTGTATTCTGCATAGCAAATATATACGCCTATCTATATGTACTGTGGGCATCCATAAAATTAGATGGTATAAGATGCGGTCCTGTGGTGCAGAGACAGCAGATGGCTCGGTGACTCTCGAACGCTACACTGGGTCGTAGTCTTCGTCCTCTGAGGCGAATCTGAACGACTGGTAGTAGGGCGCTTTCTGTTGGAGCAGGACTATATCGGTCGGTGACATTGCCACGAGATCTACCTGAGCGTCTAACGCTTACCTGACTTTAAAAACAACGCCGGCGCTGGGTCATTCGGTCATGTTTAGAGACCCAAGATAATTATCTGCTGAAGGTCGTTTCTGCACAGAAGTTTTATACAGCCACTTTCAAAAGTTTCCCTATAGAAATGGCTTTACGGTGAGTGTGTATAGGCTATACCGAGATTTTGAACCAGTAGATATCTGCCTGTTAACAAGGAAAGGCTAGCTGCTATTGATTATGAAGTACGTAGACCTTTTATGCAAATGTAATGTAAATGTAAATCTTCGAAATTTCTCAGCGCCACACAAAAGCTGCGTCAGGGAGACCAGCTTAATCACCGACGCTATGTCAAATCAAGTCCGCAGTAGCCAGGTTGTTTTGTCCGATCCGTAGCTTGACTTTATAAGTCGCATTTTAGTGCTGTTGTCAATTTCAGAACTTCGCTGCACATGGATACGTATTGGCAGCAATTGTCCAAGTGTTGGGTTGATATTTTCCAGTGCATGCGCTCCAGTCAGTCAACAGATCTATACTAATCCTACTATGCCGTGCAGTAGTCACGAGAGGTCACGCCCTTGAGAATCTCTAAGCATGGTCCTGCATCTGATTTAAAGACCACACTTCAACTATTTTGGATCCTTTACACCAGGCCTATTTCTCTGCTTGCTTACGCGTTGTGTAGCTTACCTCTATATAATTCCTAAGATCTTCGGTATCGCGATAACTGGTTTCTGGTTAATTGATAGACTTAAGACAACTGGTCTCTAAATATTTGACCTCAAGATCAGTGGCTACCAGGTCACAATAATTTCACGATCACAATATAAAATCTTCCGAAGTCGTTAAGTTAATCAAAACGGTTAAGATGTGTGGTAACTTATAAGGCTGCTGTAGCTGTCTAGTATCTCCAAATCAACAGGTATGTCTAAACTCTCACACAACATAGGTCATAGGCAATGCAAGAGAACTTCTCTTGTGCACGGAATTTGTTTGATCAACTTCTTTAAATTTTCTGCGACATTGGTCAAACAGTTGCCGTATGAAAGTGATTACATGGTAGTCTGGGCATGACTTGGTAGAGGCAGACAGAGGCGCGTTTACACGTAGGCGCACTAGGCGCGCGCCTAGGGCCCCAAATCTCGGAGGGCCCCCAAACGATGGAAAATATTTATTCCAAATATAGAATTATCCAATACAATTTGAGATGAATTTATCACAATAATGGAGACAATTTAAGAGCTCAATTTATTCAAGATGTAAAAATGGCCAGTTTTGGCCTCGTCTTTCGCGTTGACTGTTGATTCAATACCCGATGTCAGTTTTTTTTACTAACATCATTATATTAAATAACTTCACATTCCTTGAAAATAGCTGCTATAACTAATCATAATTACAATCTCAATAACACTCACAGAAAGGCTTTAAGTTCAACTTCGTGGGTTTTGCCCATGATAGGCTAAACACCACCAGAGTCTCAGACACTCAGTCTACAACAAGAGTGAGAATTGTAGGGGGAGGGGTTGGACCATAGTCTTTCTTAGGACTCCCAGTTAAGTCTTCATTGCACACCCCAAGGGGCGATTCCAACCCCAAACCCCAGTCTTAGTGTCAGTGGCGTCACTAGGGCTGGTGTCACTCGGTGCGGTAAGTCACCCTGAAAAAAAGTGATGACTTTTTTAGGAATTCGTCTCCCAAAAAATTAGATGAACTTTTTTAGGAATTCCTCATCTTCCAAACTTTTTTCATCATTTTCTCATGTTGGGTGTCATCCCCCTCTGAGGGTGTCACCCGGTGCGGTCCGCACTCCCCGCACCCCCCGCACCCCGCTCGTGACGCCACTGCTTAGTGTGATTTAACATTATTTGATTCTGAGTCTCTGACAAAGAGAAGAAATTTCCACGGTGTATCATATACGCATTTTTGAATTTTCTCGACAAAGGAATTGATTTTGATTCGAGTCTCATTTGCAGTACTGGTAGCGTTGAAATCAGCTGCTTACAAATTTCGTTGACATCAGTTTGCAATATACAGATAAAATGTTCAACCCCCCAGTCATTTTTCTACGATTCCCAAACTACAATTTCAGAAGGGCCCCAAGAATGTTTACGCCCCGATTTCTGTAAACGCGCCTCTGGAGGCAGAAGTGACTACCCCCACACCTATTCTCAGAACCTTCCTCTATAGAGTCGTCCATTTATGGGCTTTCAGGTCAAAAAATAGCTGTCAAACTGCATTTGGAAAGGTCAAGAAAGCCAGTGGATTGATGCTGACAGTTCTACTCAGGGAAGACAATTTGCCATGGCAAAAAGTATTTTTATCAGTGCCGGCCTTACGATAGTTCGGGCCCCGTGCAGACTGCAGAGTATATATACTGTGCGGGCCCCCATATGACACTAGCCAACTATTTTCATTGCTAATCATTTTATTTTAGTAGATTGTTAACAAGTAAAAGTCAAATTTAACTATACACGAGAATTCTGGAATATACAGGGCCGCCGACAGAAATTCCGGGCCTCTATAGGCAGAGCAGTCACGGGCCTCTAAACTATCTTTAGGCTTTATATGAGTATATATAATATCGTACGGTCGTGCGAATTTTTTTTAAAACACAAATTGAAATAATAAAAGTGCGTGTACGACCGTACGATTTTTATATTTATATATATGTATAAGCTTAGGCCAACAACTATGATTTTATTCAGATGCTTGAAGTTTAAACTGAATGCATAGTTTTAATAAGCGTCAGATTATATATTTAAAAGGCATAAATCATAAGCTTTGTATAACTGATTATGTCGCCGGGCCCCTGAGCATTAGCCCCCTGTGCCCCACCCTCTCGGCGGGCCTGGGAATACATAGAGGAAGTTGAAATATTTTATTGACAAAAGAGAAGATTTAATTGAAACCATAATATTTTAATTACGGTGTCTTGTTCATGTTAATTTTTTGTGACATTTTCGGGCCCCCTAAGTTGCGGGCCCCGTGCGACCGCACGGTTCGCACGCCCCTAAGGCCGGCATTGCTCTGTCCAAACACAAACTATTAGCTTAACCAATTTAAGTAGGTCCAACATGTAGCCTACATTGAGTGCGAATTAAAACTTTCAGTAGAACGTCACGCTTCACTGCGCTTGCATCAATGACAAGACATAGGGCGCATCAACTGAGGAACCACACGCACACACAACTTGCGCGCACGATTAAAGCCTAGATCCTGTGCATGTCATACTTAGCTTACGTTGTTTAATTTCTTTTCCATCTCCTTTCAATACATATAATTCACAGTAATCTCACAGAAAATTGCTTTATTTAAAAATTTTATTCTTTCGACAATGAACATATTGAAAACTATTTGAAATATTGTTTTAGGATTCTTCATTCTGTATTCATCACCACCAGAGATATAGTTTGAAGTGCTCACCGTTAGTTAGATCTATAGGCCTATTGCTCTGTTGCATAGGCGTAATTTGTGAGGGGGACGAGGATACGAGCACTGGGGGTACCGTACCCCCTTTCTTAACAATGCCAATCGATATTTTATTATTACTGCAAATAAACAGACGGCTTGTTTTTATTTACACAAAAATTAATGAGAATACTGGCAAAGTAATATGTCCAAAATGGTCTCCATGCGAAAAGCGAAAGTGGATAAGAAATTGGTACCCCACTTTTTAGACCAAGGTTACGCCTCTGTTCTGTTGGCTTATAAGAGTTGTGTTGGATATATTACATAGCTCTAAGTCCATAAAATATTAGGCCTAACATCGTCGAAAACTCATACAAGGTTAACATTATAACTAAGCCAATGATATAATGATATAATGTTAAAAAATCAGGTCCTATGCTGCAATGGGATGCAGCACACGATAGGCTGATGATATAATCAGAAATAAATAAGGCCTATCGCTTGGGGCATTTATCCTGAACTCTGTTGAACTCGTGTTGTAGTCAAGCGGGAAAGAGGTTCGCCGTTCAGCGATACGAAACTATTCCAGCGACGGAGCTGAATGGAACGGAACTTGGAAACTACGAGGAGGATGTCTCCCACTCAACGACCGACGACGAAGTTGAGCTGAATGAGGTGGCGATCAATCGGCTCGACCAGGTCCAGGAGGAGGAAGGTCAAGAAGATGCGCCGTACAGGAAGAACTCCAAGGCCAACAACGAGGTCTCCGTAACCGCCTTCTTCCACAGCCTGAGTCTTCCAACAACTGACGGAACTACGTCGCCGACGCCGACCTCTGACCTCTCTCCGTCGTCACTTCCGGTCGCCGAAATCTCGGGTAAGGTGGCGAAGAGGGGCCGACTCTTTGCCAGTCGCCAGAAGCGCCGCCTGGTGTTCAAGGACGGCAGCTGCAACGTGTCGAGCGGAAACGTAACGAAACGGAACCGGAAGTACCTGATCGACATCTTTACGACGCTCGTCGACATGAAATGGCGCTACAATCTGCTCATGTTCTCCCTTGCGTTCGTGCTCAGCTGGATCATCTTCGGCGTCATCTGGTACATCATCGCCGTTGCCCATGGCGACCACCTGCATCCCGATGGCGAGGACGACTGGAAACCTTGCGTTGACAACGTCCACGACTTCGTGACAGCGTTGCTCTTCTCCATAGAAACGCAGCACACGATTGGCTACGGGTTCCGGTGTATGACCCCTCGCTGCCCCGAGGCCGTTGTCTTCCTGATGATACAGTCGTGTACGGGCGTCTTCGTCCAGTGCCTCATGACGGGGCTGATCTTCGCCAAGCTGTCGCAGCCCAAGAGACGCGCCCATACGATCATGTTCAGCCAGAAGGCCGTCATCAGCCAACAGGACGGGGCCTACTGCCTTCTGTTCCGCGTCGGTGACATGCGTCGGTCGCACTTCGTCGGCACCTCCATCAGGGCTCTGATGGTCAAGGACAGGTGGGTAAATAGTTTTTCTATCGTAAGAGCACATTGTTTATATAGCTCCTCTTAATAAAGCTTCATTGGGGTGCCATGGGCGTCCGCAGGAATTTTTTTTCTAGGGGGGAAATTTTGGGGGAGGGAAATTTTCTAGGGGGTGAAAAATTACGTTTTTGCATGGGTATTCATGAACACAGAAACCAGAACAATTTTTAAATTCCAGGAGGCAAATTTCCCCTTGCCCTAATCCAAACGCCCATGTGGTGTACGAATTCCAACTTGACAATACAAGACCGAGATCAACCAGAATGGTCTTCAAGCGCTGACGAAATCGAGCCAGAGAAGGGACAAGAAGCTAATGCCACCCCATCGCAAGGTATCCTGTTCCATAATTAAATGTAAATGTATCCTTTTCTATAACCGTGTGGCCTCAACCCTGCTCAATTGTCAACGAGTCGCTCGGGTGAGACACTTCGCTACCGCTGCCCCTTTTGAGTGGATTCCACGCCATTTAAGGTATCCGTGTATGATCCGCGCTAGTCCGAGATTTAAATCTCTTAAATAAAAAGCCACCATCTGTATGCATGGGCGTCCGGAGGGGGGCAAGGGGGCGCATTTGCGCCCCCTGGATTTTGCAAATATTTTATAAAAATTAAATCTTTTGATTATTATGATTATTACAACAGTGCCAACACGATTTTCAATGCGAAAAAACACTTAATTATTTAGGTAAAGTCCTTGATCATTATTTATTTTAAATTTTTTCTATGCAAATTTTTTTCTCTGCAAAAACGTCGTTGCGCCCCTCTAAAAAAATTGCTGCTGGACGCCCATGTCTGTATGGAAACCATCCGCACGCACAGAGGCGCATGGGACGTACGCTTTAACCAATCTAGATAACGAAGCAAGTAAATAACGAACATGAACAATAATGTGTTGCACTGAGGAAGTATACGGGACGGAGGAAAACCAATGTAAACGCATTGTATGCGTCTAAGCAGGGGCGTCTATCCCCCTAAGTCATTGGAGCAACGTCCCTTTTCCCCTTTTCTTCCCCCTCCCCTTTCCTTCCCCCGTTAAAATGGTGGCACACACACTGACATATCTTCCCCCCCCCTATTTCTTGGATGGAGCATTTGCTCCAAGGTTTCTATGGTGTAGACGCCACTGCGTCTAAGTATGTACTTAGACAAATTGTCTTTAAGTTGGCTAGATTTAGGCAAATGATATGGCCTTATAAAGTTGCGTCAATAACTAGACTAACTTCTGGGTTAGTTAGGCTATCACATATAGGTCCATTTGTCTGGTGGGAGACAACACTTGATGTGTTTCAATGACAGCATCCATGTCCATAAACAAGTAGTGTCTGGCCTTACTTTTATATCAGTAATGAGATAGCAAGAGAACAAGTGTGAAGATTTAGGCGTAATCGGTTAGACATTGCAACTTCTGGGTTAGACTACATAAATTCTGGGTTAGACTACGTAACTGAAGGGTTAGACTACGTAACTTTTGGTTAGACTACGTAACTTCTGGGTTAGACTACGTAACTTCTTGGTTAGACTAATTAACTTCTGGGCTAGACTACGTAACTTCTGGGTTATAGACTACGTAAATTCTGTGTTAGACTACGTAACTTCTGGGTTAGAATACATAACTTCTGGGTTAGAATACATAACTTCTGTGTTAGACTCAGTAACTTCTGGGTTAGACTACGTGACTTCTGGGTTATAGACTACGTAACTTTTAGTCTTGTTGTCCTCGAGACCAAGGTCTTGGTCTCCAGTGCACTCGAGTTCGTTTTTAAAGTATTGGTCTTGGTCTTGGTCTTGAGACCAAAAGTTTTGGTCTTGGTCTTGGTCTTGAGGTTCAAGGTCTTGGTCTTGGTCTTGGTCTTAAGGTTCAAAGTCTTGGTCTTGGTTTTGCTTGACCAAGACCAAGACTTTTGACTGTCATTTAACAAGACGCAAGGATTTTAAAAATTTATCCAATAATTACTAATACAATATAAAATTGCTTTAGTATTTACACGGTGTGAGTGAGGGTTCACTGTTGTTTTTGACATTTATTTTGACTTCCGATTATTTACCATGGAATGATTTCAAAACAGACTCACAATTTGTACATTTACATCCGGTACTTGAAAAGCTGCTCTGTGTGCCAGTGAATTCAGGACTGTAGAACGTATTTTTCACATGGCAGAATTTTTATGAGGCCCCACTGGTCACGTCTTGGTCAGATAATTCTGAGCGAATTGGTTTTTATCAAATGCAACAGGCATTTGGAATAACATTTCGCATGAAGGAGTTTTGTAAATACGAATTCGGAATTATCTGGAGTCTGTATTAGGAGTTGTTTTGTTCGAATAAAATAAGATTCATGTTTTAATTAAAATAGCGAGTAGTCCGACTTGAATTTTTTTTAGTAAGGAATAGAAGTCTGGGTATGGTTGTGATTTTTTGGGTATTGTTCTCGGTTTTGGTCTTGAGTTTCAATGTCTTGGTCTTGAGGTTCAAAGTCTTGGTCTTGGTCTTGAGGTTTAAGGTCTTGACAACAAGACTGGTAACTTCTGTGTTAGACTACGTAACTTCTGGGTTAGACTAAGTACCTTCTGGGTTAGAATACGTAACTTCTGGGTTAGACTAAGTAACTTCTGGGTTAGAATACGTAACTTCCGAGTTATAGACTATGTAACTTCTGTGTTAGACTACGTAACATCTGGGTTAGACTACGTAACTTCTGGGTTAGACTACGTAACTTCTGAGTTATAGACATCTTGGTTAGACTACGAACTTCTTGTTGCTTCGTTCTCATAGTCTTAGAGTTTATAGCAAACGCAGTTGAATATTAACCCTGACCTTTAGGAAAAGATCTCACATAACTCCGACGGTTTGTGTCTGTGGTAACTGAAGGGTGACGAAGGAGGGTGAATGCATCCCTCTGTGTCAGTTTCCCCTTGAAATTCAGACGGAGGAGACATCCGCCGGCGACAACTTCGTCTTCCTCGTTTGGCCAGTCACCGTCGTTCACAAGATCAACGAGAGCAGTCCACTGTGGAACGTCTCGGCCGAAGAACTTCTGCTGGAACGATTCGAAATCATCGTCATCTTAGAAGGCAAGTAATGAGAAGAACGCTTATCGGCGTTCTAGAAGGCAAGCACACTCATCGTCACCTTAGAGGGCATGTACTGAGAATATAATCATCGTCATCTAAGAGGACAGGTAGGCCACTCATCGTCATCTTAAAAGGCAAGCACACTTATTGTCATCTCAGAAGGCAAGTAATTAACACATCATCATCATCTTAGAAGGCAAGTAAGTAAGAACCATTCATCCTCATCTCAGAAGGCAATTAATTAAGAACACTCATCGTCATCTTAGAAGGCAAGTGGTTAAGAACAATCACGAATTTAGCCCCTATAGTTTTAAATAACAAATTATATCGTCTTTAACATTAACTCCACTAACCCATGGGGCTCGATCTTCCTCAACACTGAAGGAGCCACACACACCCCTTCTCACCATCCACCCCTATAAAATTAGTTTGTCCATTAGACTACATTCATCGAATTATCGTTATTAGAAGTCAGTTTGTAAAGCGCCACCTAGTGTAAAATTGCGCTACAGTAGTTATGTACTAATAAGATGATACACAGAGATGAGATATGAGTCTTCAGCATGTTTAGAAGCTCACCCGCGCAACTCAGGATTACGAGAAGCAACAGTCAGAGCAGTTGCACTGTTACTTCTTTGTGGGAGTTTCTACCTAAGAGAAGCGCTGAACTTCACAATGAAAAAGTTACAATAGGCCCTATTTGAGAAGACGCAGCTATTTGCATCTCGAGACCTAACAAATGGGTGCCACACAATTGAAGAGCAACGTCATCGCTATCTACCAAATTCATTCCATTCACCTCATCTTACCAAACAGAAAACTCTTTTAGCCTACATAACCAATATTTCAGTTTCATAGTCTCATCATGAACTTAAGTTTTTTTTATTTTACTTTGCACATCTCATGAGGCAGCTCTAACCACTTTTCATGAATTATAATCTAAACACCATCCACAGTAGCCATCTGATCGTCTACCCGACTGACCGTTGGACCTGGAACCGAACTGACCTTGCATGCCTGCCAATTTTGTTTTGACTGAGCGCCGATGAATAAGCTGGTTCCGGCGACTTAGCCTTCTTTAGACGCCGTGGAAATATATAGACTACGATTGCGGTGTGTCCCTGGATGGAAGATCCATCATCCAATCTATCTAATGCAGGGGTGTCAAACCTTTTTCAGTGGCGGGCCAGTGGCATTACTTTCCAGCAAGTGACGGGCCAAGATGTCGAAGGCTCCTGAGCAAAATGTGGTAGGGATCGAGGCTCGGTGAGATAATTTTGCAAAACTAAATCTGAAATGGTGCATCTTTTAACATAGAAACAGTCAAATGATGTAGGGCTTTGTAGGCCTATAAAATTTTAATTTTGATCTTCATTATCAGTCACGAACATCACATAAAACTCATCAAGTCTAAGGTCAATGTATTCTTGTTGGCCTATTGTTCATAAATAACTCAAAATTATCTTATTGTTCATAAATAACTCAAAATTATCTTATTCTGATATTTAAAAATTAGAATAATCCTCTGTCAAACGCATAGTAAGCTCGCAATAAAAATTAAAGTTAACTTTGAATGAAATGTCTCTCCAGTGTACATCAAGGAAACATTTACTCAATTTTACTGATTAGTAACAGTGGTGCTGGAAACTTGACACAGCTGTTTTCTTTTGACCAGAGTAGGGATGTCAGCAGTCTTGTTGTCCTCGAGACCAAGGTCTTGGTCTCGAGTTCGTTTTTAAAAGTCTTGGTCTTGGTCTTGGTCTTGAGACCAAAGGTCTTGGTCTTGGTCTTGGTCTTGAGGTTCAAGGTCTTGGTCTTGGTCTTGAGGTTCAAAGTCTTGATCTTGGTTTTGCAAGACCAAGACCAAGACTTTTGTCAAAATGAACAGTCATTAATTTTAACAAACGGCAAGAATTTTAAAAATTTATCAAATAATTACTCATACAGTTATTGCTTTAGTATTTACACGGTGTGAATGAGGCTTCACTGTTGTTTTGGACAATTATTTTGACTTCCGGTTATTTATCATGGAATGATTTCAAAACAGACTCATGATTAATTTTGTACATTTACATCCGGTGCTTGAAAAGCTGCTTTGTGTGCTAGCGATTTCAGCACTTGTAGACCGTATTTTTTCACATGGCAGAATTTTTATGAGGCCCCACAGGTCACGTCTTGGTCATAAAATTCTGAGCAAATTGGTTTTTATGAAATGCAACAGGCATTTGGAATAACATTTCGCATGAAGGACTTTTGTAAATACGAATTCGGAATTCTCTGCGGTCTCCATTTGCTTGAATAAAAGAAAAAATTCATGTTTTCATTAAAATAGCGAGTAGTACGACTGGACAATTTTTAGTAAGGAATAGAAGTCTGGATACGACTGTGATTTTTTGGGTCTAGGTCTCGGTCTTGGTTTTGAGGTTCAAGGTCTTGGTCTTGGCCTTGGTCTTGAGGTTCAAGGTCTTGGTCTTGGTCTTGGTCTTGAGGTTCAAGGTCTTGACAACAAGACTGGATGTCAGGCTGCATATCTACAGCTAACGCTACTCTGAGATTTGCATGTAGATTTGAGTCAGTCAGACGTGATCTATGTCTTGTCTTAACAAGAGTCATCTTTGACTATGCTTGCTCGCATAAGTACGAGCTGGCAAACAATATTTATTAACAGATAGCCAACCGGAAACGAGACGCAGATATGTGCGTCTGAGCCATCGATATCTATAGGCCTATTTAGAATATTAGAATATCGATGGTCTGAGCAAGCGTAATAAAATGAAGTCATTAGCAAAAAACTCTATGTATTTGGTATTAACTGTGAAAAATAAAAAAAATCGAACACTTATTTTCAAATTTTTTAGTCTTTAGGCATACTGCCGCGGGCCAGAAAAAAATCATCGGCGGGCCAGAAATGGCCCGCGGGCCTGCTCTTTGACATCACTGATCTAATGCCTGTGTTCTTCGGGTCGCAGGAATCGTTGAATCAACTGGGATGACAACGCAGGTGCGGACGTCCTACCTGCCGACGGAGATTCTCTGGGGGCACGTCCTAGACCCCCTCGTCACCTACCAGAAGGAGAACGGTCAGTACAAGATCGACTACACGCGTTTCCATTCCGTCCTTCCGATGCGCTCAATGCCCGAGTGCAGCGCCCGTGAACTGACCGAGAAGGGACGCGCCTCGGACGACCTCAGTCCGGACGCCGACTTCCGTGCTGGATACTTCACAACTCCCGTCGGACTCAAGACCGGAAGCCATCGTCTGCGCATGCTCCGACTCATGGGCGGAACTCTCAAGATGCGCAAAGCACGCCGGGAAAAGTCGAAGGAGAAGAACGAAGTGAAGGAAAACTCTCACCAGCAGACGGCGCAACTCTGATCAATGGCAATTAAAGGCTAGTTCCCATCAACTTCCAAAGCCCTTTGATTGTTGGTCACTGAACGTCAGAGCATAGACGTATAAGCAGCGGCGGCGATCTTGTTTGACAGGTGGGGGGGGGGGGATACGGGAGACTTTTGAACTGATCTGTGATGTGGTCAAAAAAGAGGTGCACACGCGAAAAAATTTGTTGATCCTTTTTGGTGTTTCTTCAAAATGTGGGGAACAACTGTATACTGTGTCCCTCACTGTTAAAGGTGGGGTCTTGTCCCCCTCGACCTTCCAGGATCGCCGCCCATGCGTATAAGTGGCGTCCATTTTCCCGGTTAAGTTGTGGAGCGATTTGAACATGATCTAGTATTATGAAATAACTCTGGTAACAAAATCTCTCAATTCATTAAGCGATGCCCAACCCCTGCAGCATGATGTCTATAAATTTTAACGTTAATAATACTCGTGATTTACACAGCACCCAAATCTACGTAACCCGAGGCAGATTTATAAATGAACGTGATACTTATTACGCTGTCAATTTTTCACTGTCTGCACAGGTTAATAATCATTAATTAGGCAAAGCAATTGGTTTTATATTATCGATCAGTGTATTACGCAACGTACGTCACCTGCGTAACGTAAACTGCGATCCAAACTATCAGCGGGAACTTGCGCAAGTCGGTAACGTAATCGTAAACTTCAAATTTCTAATGCACTGCTCTATAGGCCTAGCAGGTGCTCTGCGCTAGAGAGTGACACGGGGACAGAATTTCTCTCCATCCCCACCCCATTCCCGTGTTTCTGTCCCCATCCCCACCCCATCCCCATCAGGTCTGTCCCCATCCCCACCCCATCCCCATCCGCTCTGTCCGCATCCTCACCCCATCCCCATCCGCTCTGTCCCCATCCCCACCCCATCCCCATCAAGACTGTCCCCATTCGAAAACAGATAATGCCCACAACTGAAACAGTAACAGCTTTAAAAACAGAGCATACTTCAAATTCAAAATATGATGTGCTCGCTCTTAAACAGTCAAGACGGTCTGGAAGGTGGAAAGAAACCGAATATATTTATTAAAGTTTTCAGTGATAAAGAGCAATGCAAAGACATTGAAAAATCGGACCCATTTAGAGTAAATACTAATTATTTCATGCAGTGGCCAATGTTAAAACCGTTACCGCGGTAATTACCGTGATATTACTTCCATCCCCACGGTATTACCGTAAGCCATTATACCATCCCCACGGTATTACCGCCGGTTCTGACATGATTACCGCGGTTTTTAGCGGTTACCGCTTTCCCCATTACCGTGTCACTCTCTACTCTGCGCTAAGCTTTAGAGTAGCGCTTTAGATGTTTGGACTTTACGATTACGAATACGATTACTGACGCTGGGGATCGACGACCTTTACTACTGCACATAAACAACCAAATGATGCAATGATTTGAAACAGTTTAACCGATATTAGGTAATCAAATGTGGTCAGTGAACCGCATCTGCTCATCAGCTGCATTCCATATATTAGCCTATGCTTATGTCTCATGAAGGACGAGGCCCGTGGGGCGTTTGTATTGCCTGAACTGTACTCACAAGATTAACTGTTTAGTTGTATCATTGTGCCTTATGAAACAGAAAACAGAAGTGTGTTAAACTATTTAAATTTATAATCGTTAGCGCTATTATAGTTTAACCGGAGCACTGTTGACAGATCTATTGCAAAAGTCAAGCTGATCTTAGATCTATGCTAGGCCTGCAGGCAGCGGCGGCGACCTTGTTTGATAGGTAGGGGGAAACGGGACACTTTTGAACTGATCTGGTAAAAAAGAGGTGAATAAAATTTTCGCGCCAAAAAATTGGTTGACTCTTTGTGTGTTTCTTCAAAATGTCGGGGGACAACTGTATACTGTGTCCCACCACTGTTAAAGGTGGGATCTTAATTGTTCCCCTCGACCCCCCGGGATCGTCGCCCATGCCTGCAGGTATACCTATTGGAATGGTGAACAATGCTTGGCTGGTCGGTCTCCCACGGGTTCGGATTGGGCCGCTTATCCATAGGCGTAATTTGTGGGGGTACGAGGGGTACCCGTACCCCCCCCACTTTTGGACTGGGGGTACCGTACCCCACACTTTTTGGACTGGGGGTACCGTACCCTCACTTTTTTAACAAAGCCAATCAATATTTTATAACTGTACCTTCCCAGAGATCACAACCTCCGCCATGCTTCGTGCATGTAAGAAATTGGTACCCACCCCCCCATTTTTTAGACCAATGCTACGCCTCTGATCTTATCGGAGGGCTTGCCACAAGTACTGGCGTTTCGCATTGCATACATGCGACAGATACGTGCGCTGGTTCCCCTTCCTCTATCACATCGCTTAAGAATGTCCTCCTTGGTTCGGCAATACCTTTTGGGCATGGCGCCTATTTGTCTTCGAGAGCTCTGAGGCCCTGTTCCGTCTCATGGCGGCCGCTGTCCCCAATCCGTTGTCCACGGGGTCCTGGTTGTTCCTTTCGCTTGTACAGCTTCTATGCAGCTCCGGGCTTTCTCTGTCATCGGTCCACTGACATGGAATACGCTTCCTCTGGAGATGCGCCTCCTCCCTGCAGGGTTCTTCCTCTCCCTTCTATCAGTTACTCAAGACTACTATGTAGGCCTCTACATGTCTTCCGCCTGACCTGGGACGGGAGCGCCTCTGAGTAGATATCTCGAAGGGTCGCTATATAAATTTTGATTGATATTTCCACATTTTATCCTCCTATGACGCCTCAACTACACTTCTGTCTATAGGGCCGATTTGATGTCTGCCGGGCCATAGGAACAGCCATGCTGGTGCCGCTGGAGGTCATTGTTTTAGGTCACAATAAATCCGAAGCCTTCAGTTTAACGGTCTACTAATCCATATTTCTGCACCAATAAGCAGTCTTGTTGTCAATAACTTAAACCTCAAGACCAAGACCAAGACCTTGAACCTCAAGACCAAGACCAAGACCTTGAACCTCAAGACCAAGACCAAGACCTTGAACCTCAGGACCAAGACCAAGACCAAGACCTTGAACCTCAAGACCAAGACCAAGACCAAGACTTTGAACCTCAAGACCAAAACCGATAAAAAGACCAAAAAAATCGCAACCATATTCAGACTTCTATTCTTACCAAAAAAATGTCAAGTCGGACTACTCGCTATTTTAATGAAAACACGAGTCTTTTATTTTATTAAAACAAAACAACTCCAAATGCAGACTGCAGAGAATTCCGAATTCGCAATTACAAAAGTCCTTCATGCGAAATGTTATTTCAAATGCCTGATGCATTTTATAAAAACCAATTCGCTTAGAATTTTCTGACCAAGACATGACCTGTCGGGCCTCATAATAATTCTGCCATGTGAAAAATTCATTCTACAGGTGCTGAAATCACTGGAACACAGATCAACTTTTCATGTAGCGGATGTAACTGTACAAAATGTGAGTCTGTTTTGAAATCATTCCATGGTAAATAACCGGAAGTCAAACTAATTGTCCAAAAACAACAGTAAGGTATCATTCACACCTTGTAAATACTAAAGCAATAATTGTATTAGTAATTACTGGATAAATTTTTAAACTTCTTTCGTTTTGTTGAATGACTGCTCATATTGTCAAAAGTCTTGGTCTTGGTCTTGCAAAACCAAGACCAAGACTTTAAACCTCAAGACCAAGACCAAGACCTTGAACCTCAAGACCAAGACCAAGACCAAGACTTTTGGTCTCAAGACCAAGACCAAGACTTTTAAACACGAACTCGAGTGCACTCGAGACTAAGACCTTGGTCTCAAGGACAACAAGACTGCCAATAAGTCAGTAGACTTCTGTAGCGGGAAGGAGGGTAGGACAGCGACAGAGTGGTTAATAAGTTCACTATTCACCTGCTAAGTTGTGAATCCTGGACTCGTCAAAGGGTGCTGAAGTGTCTTGACACTAAGTCTTATAGACGTACGTGTATACATACATACACACATACATACACATGCATGATACATAGATATATACATACATTTATACGTAAATTTATACATATACACGTACATACACACACGATGCATGCAGCCTATGCTTGACCTGGTTTCACAACCCATCGGATTCGACCGGGCTTCAAAATCGCATTGAGTTTAAAATTATAATATTCAAAGCATATGCGTAAACTTCTACATGGCAAGCACAGTTTTAAGACTCTGAGATAATACACGCTGCTCATACGAGTCAAGCCGTTATTTCTGGAAGGAGACTGGTTCTCTGTTATCTGAAATCATAATACTGGGGTTAGATACTAGACTAACTAGAGAACGAAGTACTGTTACATAATTATGATGACAATACATGGAGTCCCTAGTTCGACACGACAGACTATATCACAGTACACATCCATTACACAGCTAACCTTTAAGAGGGAAGTTCCAATAAGTGGGATGGTAAAGTGTAATGCAAAACGTGGATATTCTGGAGAGAGGAGTCAAAATCAGGTAACATTTAATGGATATCTTTTATGAACGACCAATTTGGATGGAGTGTGAAGGGTTTAATGTCTAGTCTTATACAGTAGGCCTACTTCAGATAAATTCGTGCCATTGAATTTAAACCATGCCAAAGGACAAAATAAATGCGTCACACAACTATTTTATTAAAAAGACTAATTCACAAACATTGTAAAATAATTCAGCAAAAGCACAAAAACTACTACAAATAGGCAGTCAAAAAGTTTACAATTTCAGGAAATATCACTTTCTCTAAAAGAAAGAGCTTAACATATGGAGGAATGAATGATAGATGACTGGGTGGGCAAAGGAGTTGGATAAACAGACAGTTGGATGGATGGATGGATGGATGGATGGGTTGACAGACTGATGGATGCCTTCAAACATGACTGGATTAATGGCTCCATCCATACACCACTGATCCAAGGTGAATGGCTGGATGGATAAGTGGATGGATGGGCGAATGGATAGATAAATATCCAGAATGAATGAATGAATGAATGAATGAATGAATGAATGGGTGCTGAGCAGAATTATGGCAGAGGTGGACCACAGATGTTCTTCTTAGGTATATGAAACAGTATACCTAAGCCAGCAGAGCAAAATATTCGACCTAAGACGTCACAGTTAAGCCAAGCAGAAAGTTTGAAGACCACACTTTACACTAAATGACATTGTCATAGCAGAAACCTCTTTATCTGAAGTGCCAATTACCTAACAATACGGCACAGTTCACGTTTTATTCAAATAAAAAGTGAATATATATACACACACACATATATATATATATAATATATAAATATATGCACATAACAAAGGCACTTAAACCATGCTACATGATAAATCTTATCCAATATCCTCTAAAGCCCAGTTAACATAACTCACAAGGCCTCAATTGATGGTTGATTCTAGTGAAACTGTACAGCAAAGCTTCCAGTCCGATCGAACTCCGATAGATGAGAGAAACCAGGTCAGGCAATTGTGGTAAGCATATTGAAACAGGTGACTGTTAAGTTCAGACTTGAAAGACATTAAAGAACATACAAAATGTACGGGCTGGACATTGAATTCCACAGCTTCCATCCAGCCATGAAGAGAACAGCCCAGAGCCCTATACTCCACGAGCCCATAATTCTACTGTGAGGTACATACATGTATGTAGGCCTACAACAATTAAGAGTCAAAGTTAACAAGTGTCTGTTGATGGTCATTGGTCAGCCACATTTATTGGCGTGAGGACTAGACAGATGCAGGGACAGGCCTGTCATTTAAACGTAATACCTCGTGAACTATATGACAGATTTAAAATTAGTTAAGAAATAATAATATTATTATTGAATTTCACGGTATGCCTACTTTTCATTCAATATCGAAATAATTAACAATATAATGAGTAAGGGGCAGCTCAGAAATCCAAGTAACTGAGTGAAAGGAAGTCATTTCATTTCCCCAGATTTATAAAAAAATATACAAACTAATACTGGAAAAATATTAGTAATTCAACAGAAATAAACCTCCTGCATAAGTGACATTCATTCAATTTTCCATCTGCTTTGTCCTGTCATGTCCTATTCTCAGATACTGTTCTGTCTCCCATGATCATTATTAGTTTGAAAGACATTGGCAAAACCAATATCAATTACAACAATATCAAATGAAATGTCACAAACGATTTAAATAAGTAACCTATCACTTAACAATACAATAGCATCATAAAAACTCATCCCACAAATGTGACAAATGACAACTTGTAAATGAGATCAAAAATTGTGTAAATTAACATAAATGTGCAGAATGTCATTAAAAAATAACCAGTATCTCATTAAAAAATAACCAGTACAAATCCATACTGTCCGGCGGCTGCATTACATTGATTATCATTGGACAGAATATGCAGCGGATGTAAACTATATCCAGCAACAATCATCACCAACAACACATGAGTATTTCATCACAAAGTGTTGCATAAAAAGCAATTTTCTGTTTCTAAATATAAATTCTCACAAATACTTGGAGACAGTTTGGCTCAAGGCCAGGTACAGCCTAGGAATCAAAGGGTAGGTAGACCTTTTCACATTACTGATATGTGTTAAGCCATGCAATACATCGTATCGTATCGTATCTAGAAATTTATAAAGCGCCTCTCACAGAATAACTATTCTGAGGCTCTCTCAGCACCGAAGCCCAGGGAAACAGAAATGCCTTTAGGGAACGAGATACCGATGTTGAGAAGCCAAACATTGGCCCTGCGTGGGGGAAGGTCATTCCAAATCGAGTGACCCACGATAGCACACACCGCTGGCCCAAGGCAGTTCAAGCCCTGAGAACAAGATCAAGCCGATTCGAAGAGCGCAACGAGAGAGAACAAGATATGGATAACGACTTTTCTGAAGTGTGTAACACGACTAGCGCAAACATGTGTTAATTTTTTACCTACCTACCATACTGGTGTTGTCTCAACACTTCAGGTAACAGATCCTTACTACAACCAACCCCTGTCTCAGTGACAATGAAGGCATCTAAGAGATGAGCAGTATCCTCCATTAATTTACAATAACTTAAACAATGGTCATGTTGAGAGTCTCAGTTTCATCTTCGATCAGTGGTTGATGGAGGTGGATAAACTCCATGAGGTTTGTTCGAAGTCCCCTGTCGAACGGATTCTGGAATCTGCCTTTGCTGTCCTGGAGGTAACTGTAGCGTTTGAAATTGATGTGTTCGTTAGTCGTCAGATTCCAAGCTGCATGATAAACCTGAAATAATAAATCAATTCAATCACAAAAAAACATTAAAGACCACTCTGCAGTCACTCTACTACGCCTCAAATTAAAATTTCAAACAGTGAATAGCATATATAGCCTTGATTTTGAAATCAAACTGACATGTCTCAAAATAAATTAGTTCTGAGCAACACTACTTCTGATTAATGCTTATAACCAGTGTTATTTTAGTTCCAGCATTAATTTCTATTCCAGTTCTTATTCTATTCCACTGCTATAATTTTATAAGTTATAACAATATAATAATATATTTGTGTTTATTGTCAAGCTCACTGACAAACCGCAGTAAGTAACATTGAAACATATGATGGTACAATTATCAAGATCTTATAGAACACATGTCTTGGCAGCCTGTTAGGTGCCCGCTCATTTTTTTTCAGGACACACAACCTTTTAGGCGCCCACTCATTTTACTGCTGTCCCCTAGGGAGTAGAAGGCTGAGTCTACCTAGAGGGGGCTTGTGAGTATCAAACTGCGTCTTTCAAGAGAATATGTTCTTCATGCAAGAGTAAATATTACCATTCATCTATTCCCCATCCCCCTTATATGCAATAATGTAATGCAAGTAATGTAATACCATGAAGCATATATATGTATAATACCTATAATATATACATATTTATCTAAAACCCACTCTTGTGGGTGCTGCATACTTCTAACAATAGGCATTATTTAAGATATATTCTTCATCCTATCCTGAAACAATGCCAAAGATAAACTACAAAACTATGACTGTGAAGCCATGTAGTGCAATGTAACACTACGAGTAGCAGCCATATATCAGATGTCATGTACCAGTAAGCTTTTTGTTACATTAAATTCTGAAAATCCCTTAAAATAATCACAACAACATAGGCTTAACACACTAACCATTGGACAAAAATAAGACTTACTGAATAGGCAAGCAGCCCCAAAGACAATACCAATACAAAGGTGAGTTTAAAGAGACCTAAAAGAACGATCAAATCGTATTCCAGGTCCAGCATGTAGTAGCAGAAGAAACAACCAATGATGCACATAAGGAAGACACTTGCAATGAATGTTGCAAACCAGACCCTGCAACAAACAAAAGAATTCACCTTAAGCATTTTCTCTTTCACAACAGGTTTATTTTCTTTTTTACGGAAAATTATGTACGGGTTTAAATTGCCCAAGAACATTCTCTCCTGTCAGATTTCCATCTTGCCAAGGAACTGCTTTCATCATCTTTTGCAAAGAAGAAGTGGAAGAATGCAGAGTATGTGAAGAAGAGTATAAAGAACAATGCAAAGAATAATGTAAAGAAAGATGAAGGTGAAGAAGAAGAATGCAAAGAAGAATGCGTAGAATGTGAAAAAAGATGCAAAGAAGAAAAAGAATGCGAAGAATGCAAAGAAGAATGCGAAAAAGAATACAAAAAATATGAAGAAGAAGAGTGTGAAGAAGAATGTCAAGAAGATTGCTAAGAAGAACATGAAGAAGAAGTGAAGGAGAATGCAAAGAAGAATAAGAAGCAGAAGAAAAAGAAGAAAAGAATTTCCTAAATTAGCCTGAGTGGCAGCCATGGGTATGAAGTGTTAGATTCTCTTAGCCTTGGCATACGAGGGCAAGTGGCCAATCTTGTCCCTTGCTATCTGATCTTTCCTGACAGTATATGGTCACTGGTCAGTGAACTCATTATAGCTGAGTTCCCAAGGGGTGCAGTGCAACGAAACTCTCAAAAAAAAAATTCTGCCATGGTGGCGATTTGAACCCCAAACCTCACGACCAACAGTCCAGCATGCTAACCACTGGACTATCGTGACCCCATTTGCAAAGAAGACAGTGGTTTGATTCTTCCCTACATTGTGGTTGCCAATGGAGACGTATGGGCAGGAAAGAAATTAGTTCAAAATGTGTATCTTCAATTGGAGATATCCTGAACTAGTAGGGAGAAGTTTCCTCCATCTCCTAAAAATTACACCCTATTCAAGATCATATTTCCATTTTTTACATACAAAAATCTAATACAATCGACCGAGTGTCATCAAAACAATACAAAAAAGTCAATTGTTGCAGCACCAAAGCTCAGATAAGTTCAATTTCAATACCTCAGGAAGGAGATGCAGTCAAACAGAGGTCATTCCAAGCACAATAGAACAATAAAGATCCAACCTGGAGGATGTCAATTTGCTTGTATTTATGTATCAGGAACCTAACATAGCACATTTTTAAATACCTCACAAAATCTCTGGGCCTTAGCTGAGGGTGTAGTGTAAGGGCAGGGCACAGATCCAATGTTCTAATTATGACATAAGTAATGGTACAGGTTGAGGCCATTTAGCAATAATGTTGGCATGTCAATCAGCAAATGAGGGCACAAATTCTTACTTTGTATCTAACCTTCAGAGACCCAATGATATGGGTCAGAGTTAACCAAAACAGAATGAAAATAGAAACTGGCTTCCTCTAGGACACCAACCGGTTTGCTAATCCAACACAATTATAGATGAACGGACAGTGATGATCGAAAACAGCAACACAGCGATTACACCAGCGACAGTGCTTGGATCGTAATGGCTTGACCGTACGACATGTGTGACACAGACGGCTCAGAGGATTGGTGACCTGGTTCCAGCTGTCACCACTTGTTACCTAAAATCAGAAAAAAACATCATAAACATCGACATAATGCAAAAATTCAGTTGGCCTAAAACTCCTGGATAAAGCAATTGTTTTACTCCTAATGTTCCACCTGTAGTGCACTGGGATGGCAATCATATAATTATATCTGGACAGTTTGGGAAAGTTAACTGCTAACAAAGTCTCGTATCAAGATGAAAAGTGTAGCACCTATTGAATGTGCTCAAGCTTCTGAATAGTACATAGCCTGTACATTTCCAAATGTATTATGCAAAACTAGCCTTATGCTTACATTTCCAATAAGCATAAGGCTAGTTTTGCATAATACATTTAGCAATGGCTCATGCAGTTGTGGCACCACTCAGTGAAAGTTCTCTTGCTGACAGTGCAGGCCATTTCTTTCAACACCAAGAACTGGAAGCAACTGCGCTTTGAGCAAGGTTGCAGTCCTCATTAAACATTACCTTTTTCAACAGATTTATCAGTTTAAATACTCATATCAGTTTTTTTCCTACAGAATAAATTATAAGATATAAGCATAAGGCTAGCTTTACATAATACATTTGGAAATGTAAGCATAAGGCTAGTTTTACATAATACATTTGGAAATGTAAAATTAAGGCTAATTTTACATAATACATTTGGAAATGTAAACATAAGGCTAATTTTACATAATACATTTGGAAATGTAAACATAAGGTTAGTTTTACATAATACATTTGGAAATGTACACCTAAGGCTAATTTTACATAATACACTTTGAAATGTAAACAAAAGGCTAGTTTTACATAATACATTTGGAAATGTAAACCTAAGGCTAGTTTGACATAATACACTTGGAAATGTAAACCTAAGGCTAATTTTACATAATACATTTGGAATTGTAAACATAAGGTTAGTTTTACATAATACATTTGGAAATGTACACCTAAGGCTAATTTTACATAATACATTTTGAAATGTAAACATAAGGCTAGTTTTACATAATACATTTGGAAATGTAAACCTAAGGCTAGTTTGACATAATACACTTGGAAATGTAAACCTAAGGATAATTTTACATAATACATTTGGAAATGTAAACATAAGGCTAGTTTTACATAATACATTTGGAAATGTAAACCTAAGGCTAGTTTGACATAATACACTTGGAAATGTAAACCTAACAATAATTTTACATAATACATTTGGAAATGTAAACATAAGGCTAGTTTTACATAATACATTTGGAAATGTATGCATAAGGCTAGTTTTACATAATACATTTGGAAATATAAACATAAGGCTAGTTTTACATAATACATTTGGAAATGTAAACCTAAGGCTAGTTTTACATAATACATTTTGGAAATGTAAGCATAAGGCTAGCTTTACATAATGCAGTTGGAAGCGAAATTCTTGTCCCATTTGTTACTTATATGTTTATGTGAATATTAATAGTATTAATATTTCTCTCACTAAGATTGCATTGGTCATGTGAATTAACTAAGAATTTGAATATAAAATTATTAAAGCTGGAGTGAACCTGTTGTAGAACCATGTCATACTGTGATATATTTCTAGGGAGGTAGCCAGGGTTACTGGTTGAAGCAGCATAGAGTGAAAACCACATGGTCACATTTAGTCCAATAAACACCACGTGAACCAATTGCAGATCATCCCACGTCAGAGGAATGCACTACAACCCAAAATATCACATCATATAAAGCTAATAAAATGAACAGATTGTATGATAATAGAACAAAGAACAATGAAACAGATTTGCATATTCTGAACTCCATCGAAACTTTTTGCATGATCTGCTGCCACCTATCAAACGTACAGGCCACTTCCTGTGCCCACGAACTCACGATCTGGAAATCCCGACCGCTGATAGCTTGTCTAGAAAAACATTCATCATCAGGATGGTTTATGAAGCGGCTTAGTATATGCAATGGGTAAAAACATTAAATAAATTGGGGATATTTGAGACAAATATTTCACTCTATCAACTGCGCCAGCTGCGTGTCGTATCCCGCTCTCTTTCATTCTCCGCGGCTTCCACTCTGGTACATGCATTTATTGTCAATCGTTTGGATTATTGCTCCTCTCTCTTTGTTGGACTTCCTCAGACTCGCATTGTTTGTCTAGAGAGGGTTTTGCGGTCGGCTGCACGCTTGGTTGGCGGTATCTCCAGGTTTGACCACGTCTCTGAGTTTATGCGAGACGTTCTCCATTGGCTTCCAGTCCAGCATCGCATTCAATACAGGGTCTCCACCATGGCGTGGCATTGTGTCCTAGGGCGGGCCCCGGCCTACCTCTGCGAGCTCTTTACGTTAACTTCCGCTTGTGCGGGGCGCCGTGCCTTGCGCTCGGCCTCCCGGGGTGACTTTGCCGTCCCCTATGCGCGTACTGCTATGGCGCAGCGTAGGGCATTCTCCGTGGTGGGTCCTACCGCTTGGAACGACCTCCCTCTCTCCCTTCGCTCTCTCCCTAGAGACCTCTCAGGTACTTTCTATGGCCTTCTTAAGACCTTTCTTTTTGACCGGGCCTGGGTCGGGAGCGCCACTGAGTAGATTTCTTGAAGGGGCGCTATAGAAGTTCATTATAGATAGATAGATTAGCAGCTAATATTAACTTATGATTAGATGAATATAATCTGTAAAAACACGTTTAAGTTGCTGTACACCAAAATTCGGTTTGCAATTGGTTCCAATAAAGAATATTCTATTCTATTCTATATTTTTACACACCTATAAATAATGTTATCATGAACAAACACTGTTCGGTTGCCCCCCCCCCTCATAGGGGCAGAGCATGCCATTTCTGCTCATGTGTTGGTGGTGTTTTCTGGACGAGTCCTCCACATCAGATTCTGCGAAACTGCACATTTAAATTTTTCTTCCAACTATGTACATAACATGTAAGTGGTGTTGTAAATGAGTTGCATAGTTACCCAGTTGGATTGCATTACAGGACACTCTAATGCATAACATAGCATTATGTGGGGCGTGGTGGCTCAGTGGTAAGTTCGGCGCCTTGTGACCGGAGGGTTGCAGGTTCGAATCCCACTCTAGCCGCTGCGTACGGACCTTGGGCAAGTCCTTCACTCGCAATTGCTCATGGCGCTTCGACGTGAAAATTCTGGCACAGTATCAAATGCTGTAGTCGGGAGCGCCTCTGAGTAGTAGTAGACTTCGAGAGGCGCTATAGAAATATCCGGAATAAAAATTACCGGTGCAATGAACTATATAACATAACGTTAGTGAGACTAGCAGTCTCAGTGAAACATTGACAGTAAAATCTAGATGTGGAAGGTGACTAAAGAATCATCTTACCTTAATAATGTACATCGGATATGCCCAACAGATCAGCAAAACAACAATGAATAATAGAGGTGCTTTAGTGTTGCCAGGTGGACCAAACATCACTGACCTGAAATATTAGTATAAACTATAAATGAGGATAATGTTCAAAAAGTTATTTCAAACTCACAAACAAGTCTGTTTATGGAATGCTGACCTCCTGAAGGCTCAGTAAAGTCTTGCTCGAAGTCCAACTTAGCAATAATTACGTCACTAACTTCTTGCATTTGTGCCTATAAATGGTCATCTGCTAGTCTGCTAGACCAGTGGTTCTCAACCTGTGGTCCGCGGACCACTGGTGGTCCGCGGCCATCTGCCTGGTGGTCCGCGAGCAAGGTATACAATTTAGATTTTTTACAATTTAAAGCATGCAAACAGACAAATTGTGTCAATTTTTAAAATTTCTGTTTCATTTCAATCACTAGAATCGGCTAGATGGCAGCATGAAACTAATAATGCGAGGATTTACGGCAAAAAAATTATTTTGTATTAATTTGCTTTTGACACAATTTTTAGTGGTGGTCCGCCACGGAGACACAAAATTTAGAAGTGGACCTCAAGTTTAAAAAGGTTGAGAACCGCTGTGCTAGACTGCTACATGAATAAGTTAGTAAACGATTGCCTTGCTGGTGACAATCTGTGCTTAGTGCAATTTGTGACGCATTGAATGGATAATTAGTTGCAGACTTTACTTGGTTCATCGTTGGGAGTCTTGGGACTTGGGAGTTCTTTGGACATATTAAAAATATCACCTTGTAACAGTATTCACGGTGATTGTAGTCTTACAAGCTACAGCCCGCCGTTTGCTTAGTTATTTTTTTTCAAAACTGAGGCCTCTGGCAACGCGAGGCTGTAAGCCATAGATTGTTTGTCTTAAGCACATATCAGGCACTGCACTGCACTCTCTATGGCCAGATGTGAAAATGCACAAAAAGGACATGCTCATGTTCTCTTCAAAATGAAGAAAGTACTAGCATATCCTGTGTATCAAAGCAAAGTTAACTGCAACTTGGAACGGAGTACACATGAATGTACAACAACGCATTACATAAATACAAGTAACATATTGTATTGTATTGTATTCAGGGCCGCCGACAGAAATTACGGGCCCCTAGGCAGAGCAGTCGCGGGCCCCTAGGCAGAGCAGTCACGGGCCCCTAGGCAAATCCGTCACGGGCCTATAGGCAGGGCAGTTAGGGGCTCAGGGCCACTAAGCAATCTTTACGCTTTATATAAATATATAATATCGTACGACCTGGTCGTACGAAAAAATTAAAAAAGCAAAATGAAACAATAAAAGTGTGGGTACGATCGTACGCTATCATATTTGTAAATACAACTATGATTTTATTCAGATGCTTATAGTTTAAACTGATTGTAGTTAAGCATCAGATAATATATTTAAAAAGGCATAAATCATAAACTTTGTAACTGATTATAATATTTTTCATAAGTTGATTGCGGGCCCTGCCCGGGCCCCTAAGAAGTCGCCGGGCCCCTGGGCATTTGCCCCCCCTTGCCCCTCCCTCTCGGCAGGCCTGATTGTATTGTATTGTATTGTATTGTATTCGGATATTTATATAAAGCGCTTCTAGCGGGAGAACCATTCAGAAGCGCTCCCAGTGCGAGAGACCCTGAGAGAAAAAGCATGTTTTAAGAAACTTAAAAGAGGAAGAGACGTTACCTGAGAGAATAGAAGAACGAACGGACGGAGGAAAGTCCTGACATGGGAAACAAGGAGGTCCAAACGGTAAGAGGAACGAAGAGGACGAAGAGAAGCAGCAGAGTGAGGGCGATGAATTAAATGACATAAATATTTCGGAGCAAAACCAAGTTGAGCCTTAGACATAAGGATGAGGACCTTGAATTGGATGCGGGTAGAAAGCGGGAGCCAGTGAAGTTCCTCCGCCATAAAGGTGGTGATATGAGAGAATCGAGGAAGACGGGCAATTAATCTAGCAGCAGCATTGAGAACGGACTGAAGAGGAGCAAGACGGACTTTAGGAAGACCAATGAGGAAGACCAATATTATAAGGCACACATCTGAGATAAAAAAAACACTGCTAAAAGCTGAAAGTCAATAGCACAGCTAAACACTAAGGTCACCAAGATTTATTCATATTCAAGTAACTTAAGGTATGGCAAAGGCAAGATAAGAAAAGGCAAGGCAAGTTAAAAAGGTAATATTGCATTTTCTTTAGGAACAATAGTCTTCCCATGCTAGTCACACTGATGATCATAAGAACTTGGGCCTACCCAAAGTCCACACTTGAAAAGATTCTTCTCCTCTGCTTTGCCAGTTTCTTCAGATATTCTACGACTTTCATGTGCTTCCTACCAGCAGCCAGCATGTTTGGTGTTTTGGCATTTTTATCGGCAGGGTTTATCTCAACATTGTCCTAAGAATGAAAGTAAATTAGGGTTAAACAAGAAGCATTTATGATGTGATTCACACAAATTGCAAAATTCAGTTGGAACAGAGAATATAAATTCTACAAACATTTAGTCCTGCTGTGGAGAATTTTGTATGTTTGTGGAAAGTATTCTTTGTAAGAATTAAAATTTGGAATAATAATACAATTTCTATAGGTAGGCCTATTGTATGAGGTCTCTGTATGTATCTGGGAACTTTTCTAATGCCTTCTAAGAACCACATAAAAGCACATATTGTTAACCTAAGTGATACTAGAGTACAAAATGACCAAATGCTTCCAGAGGCGGTGATCTTGTTTGACAGGTGGGGAGAGGGAGGACACTTTTGAACAGATCTGGTCAAAAACAGTTTTGAACTTATCTGGTCAAAAAATAGGTCAACAAATTTTTTGTGCTTATGCGCAAAAACAATTGTTGACGTTTTGGTGTTTCTTCAAATTCGGGGGGACAACTGCATACTGTGTCCCCCCACTGTTAAACGTAGGGGAATCTTGTCCTGCTGGACCACCCCAGATCCCCGTCCCTGAATGCTTCATTACTATACAAATAATGCTCCTTTAGCTGGAGAAAATATCCAATGGCAGACATGCAGAAAGCAAGTAATGATCTGTAAATACAGACAAAATCTCTTTAAAGCATCATAATGGATTTTGTGTCACAACCTGTTCACACAGTCCTCTGACGATTGACAGGTGTCCACTGATGCATGCTAAATGGAGAGGTGTCTGGAAAAAGTTATCGGGCTGGCTAGGGTTGCAACCCATGTATATCAGCAAACGCATCAGCTCATCATGTCCTGAAGGATACGAAAATATGTAACGTAATCAGACATTTATATAGCACCAATTTTGGGAAATAACTTAGAATCAATGACCAAAACACTCTATAGTCGAAATGCAAGTAATCATAATTGTAAACTCCAAAGTTCTAAAGTGCCACTCGAAAGCCAAGTACAGGGCACCAGCTTATTCAGGAGCACTGAAAGTAAGCAGACCATACTTAGTTTTAGTATTATATATTTATCAATATAAGTATTACGCTAACCCTACTATTGATAAGGGCATGTACTAAATGAAAGATTACCTTGTCTTACAAAATGAAGCATAACTAACACAAAACTTAATACAATGATTGTAAGATCTTTCAATAACATACCTTTGAATGCTGCCCAGTGCAAAGCAGTATCGCCTTCCTTGTCAAATGAATACTGAGATGCGCCCATGCCAATCAGGTACCCGGCCAGAAGCGTCTGACCATGTTGGGAAGCTACAATCAGTGGAGTACAGCCTTTGTTGTCTGCAACTTCGATGGACACCCCATGCTAAAAAATTAAAAACTTACATCATATATAATTTTTAACAAGGAATCTTTTAACTATTCAGAACGACTTGGTATGTTTGCAAGCCACAATGCATAGCTCCATACAGGAGTTTGCTTAACAGAGTGTGTTGGCTTTGTTTAGATGAAACAAATTGTTCTGCATGTTTGTACACAACCCACTGGCCATCAGTGTTTTAATTTAAATGCCAAGTTATAACTGCAACATGATGGAAACATGCATATACAATGTATGTATGTAAACACAGATTTATATAGCACCTTTTCAAGAATTACTCATATGAGGTGCTCTCGACCTAACAATGGGAAAAAAGGATTGAATGTAGCTGTATTTGATACTGCACTCATTCCAAAGTTCAGAAGAGCACACCATCATACGATATATCATCAGTGGTGCTCAGTAACTGGTAGTAAAGGACTTGCTCAAGGTCCCTACACAGTTACTGCCTCCGTGGAGGCTTAAAGTCATACTCTCCTGTTTACAAGGCAAGTGGCCTAACCACTTGACTACTATGTTTTAGCATGGATGGTTAGTTGTCTTTCCATTTTGCACACATCCAAGGCTTATACATCTCAATCAACAATGTCAGCCATTTGTTGCACTCCACAATGGCTGTGTTCATTGACATATGATTTTAACAGGGGCTTCATAAGGAGTATCCAGTGATTCTAAGGAATTACTTCACAACTCTTCATACAAGCCAGACACATAAAACCAGAACCAGCCAAGTAACAAAATCAGGATTGCTATCTTAGTTTATCAGAGATATGTGTCACCTTAATTAAGTGAATCTCAAAAAAATGTTTTAGTAAGCTCAAACTTCACATGATAAACACCAGTAATAATGTATAGAAAATGCATAAAAATATATATAATTAAATACATACACACAAGCTGCATGATTTATAATGGCTTTTGTTGGTTTAAAAGCAGTTCAACCAAATCATGAAGTCATTCCATTTTGTCAGATATTACTTCTACTCAAAATTAATCTGCATGAAATTAACATACATGTAGAATGCTTCAATCCTAATCAGTCTATTCAGACTCGCTATTAAGAAAAACCACTTATGTATTCAAGATTTCAAGTTAACCATTAATCAGTACCCATGATTCCAGGGGCTCCCAAATTAAAAAGACCAAACCTGACTTTCACTCATGTGCATAGAAACTAACATCCTGAAGACCATCGACTTCAATCTAATTATAAATAATTTGCTGCAGAGAAATTTTGCAAACATTTGTGTTGATTATCTTCACCTTTACAGTATGTTTCTTTATGTTTAAGCATTAATTTTGTTACAAAGTGAATGTTGAAAGTACCAATAAATCCATAGGTTTCATTTTATTGACCATTTAAATTTTTATCCTGGTCAGTGGGCAGAGGCCTCAGTGCACTGCTTTACCCAGGGTCTACAGTGCTGTTAAGACGGCACTGCTGGTGTAAATTAAAATCCTCAACTCATACACTGAAACTGCATTAAAAAAAGCCAAGAAATTCTGAAATGAAACTGCATTAAAAAGGTGCATGCCCTTAAAAGGTTTCAATACTTAAACAAAGAGAAGTCCAGTGTTAGTACCTTTAGAAGCATGGCAATCAGAGCAGTATGGCCCTCAACACAAGCCCAGTGAATTGGTCTTTGGCCAATTTGGTCTCCACTTGGTTCATTGATGGGACCATTCATGTCAATGATATAACTGAGTACATCCTTGTGTCCTCTGAGGCAAGCCCAGTGGGCAGCTGTGTGACCCTCATTATCAGTACAGCTTAGCACATCTAATCCATGAGACTCCACCAAAAACTGGATCTGAACCAGTGATCTGAAATGATCATTACAATAATAAGAAATTGTCACAAGAATATTTTAATTCATTTGCTACAGTGCTAAGCTCTGTATTGGATTAGGTAGGCCTAAACAATAAGCATTCAGAGATTTCTTATCATCTTTGAACATAAAGTTGCATCAATGTTAAAACACTGGGAAAATCATAACTTTGCAACATTGCCTACTTGCAAAATAAAAGTCTATTCACTACAAGCAGCATATTAAAATTGTGGAAATAAACTTAGTCTACACTGATAGATTTGTATCAAACTGAAGATAAGAGCAGTGTGGTGAGAATTGTAGAAAAACACTGGGGGAGTTAGACTTTGATCCATGTGGAGTTGAACATTTCATTCGTATTTTGCAAACTGATGTCAGTGAAATTTGAAGGCAGCTGATTTCAATGCTAGCAGTTTTGTAAGTCAAACTCGAATCAAAATCAATTCCTTTGTTGAGAAAATTCTAAAATGCATATATGATACACCACAGAAATTTCTTCACTTTGTGAGAGAGTCAGAATCAAGAAATGCTAAATCACAAAAGCACAACTGGGGTGTGTAATGAAGACTAAACTGTGAAGGTCATAAGAAAGACTGGAGGGGTTGAACCGCAAACCCCAGACAATTCTCATCCTGGATAAGAGGTAAAAACCGTAAAACAGCGAGTATAAAATTACTCTGCCATCATATGCACCACATGGAGCCCATACAGGACCTTTATTCCCACAACCCCTATGAAGCTCTTATAATGCCGCTGGAAAAGCCGGCAGGATACAAATTAACCACATTGTCAGCATTAACAACATCAAAGTTCAAGAATTAACAATAGGCTACTGATGCTTGAATTTGACCTCCTTAAACCGTATTATTCCGTATCCTTATGAAGTCGTTTAATATAAGCCAACCACAGACAAGTTGTAGTACTGCTAAACAAAACATCTTCTGAGTTGTTCTCACAAAACATGGACGGTGCATATAAGTTCAAACCCGGCATCACTTACACACGGGATATAGAGTACAAACCCATCTTTGACTGCATCGAACAGAGATTGCACGTGTTGCTCGAGCAGAGAAATAGACTGTTGAATCTCTTTCGTTTCATGCCATAGTCCGACGCCATACTGAAGGTCCGAACAAGGTTTTTCACTCAAACCATTCGTCGTTGCCAAGACGCCATCCCCGACCACCATTTCGCTGGTACGTCTCCGTGGTTATGTTTACGGACTAACCCCTTTACGGAATGAACCGAATAGCAATAAGTATGTAAGTAGGCCACCCTCTTGTTCATTCAAATTTATACACGATTGCTCAAGGTCTGCCTTTCACCACAGTGAATAATTACTTATTAATTAGTAATTATTTATACTGTGCTTTCACCTACCCCTAAAACTTCTGGCAGTCTCCTAAAGACGTCGTGGTAAAACGATTGGTGTAAATAAACGCCGGCCTTTTAAACACGGCTCTTAAAAGTATGGTTCTCGCTTTCAACGTCGGTATGCGTTTGTGACGACTCAACAGCGCTAATGTCTCAACTTAAGAATTTTCATAAGTGAAGTTAGTGTGGACAGAAATCGATATGAAATGCTAATACCACAGCATAAATAATTATTTATACTGAGATAATACGCAGTTGGTAATCATATACATACATGTTCGTCATCTTAATCTTGAGATTTCCACAACGTCTATAAGTTACGGGAACCCTAACCCTAACCCTAACCTAACCCTAACCCTAACCCTAACCCTAATATAGCCCTGCATATTCACAACTCACAGGCACTCAAAACAAACTCGATAGAAAGGTAAGGTCAGAATCGACTTCAGGTTAATCGTAATAATTATTGTAATCTCGAGATTTCTACAACGAAAATAAGCGAAGTCGCGGAGCCAACTTATTCACAGGCGCTTAGTAGGCGGGGTGGGGATGATATATCGGTTCCCGGTCAAAATCCAAAGGGATCGACAGACAGTCAGACGGCCACGGTGGATGGCGTTTAGAGGGCGAGGTAAGTAGTTAGAGGAAGAGGAGGAATCGGGACAAAATTCAGTCTTGGTCTCGACTCGAGTCCACTCGAGTTCGTTTTTAAAAGTCTTGGTCTTGAGACCAAAATCTTGGTCTTGAGGTTAAAAGTCTTGGTCTTGGTCTCGCAAGACCAAGACCAAGACTCGGCTGTCAATATGAACAGTCAGACACTCCGACTCGGCTGTCAATATGAACAGTCATTTAACAAAACTGAAGAATTTAAAATTTTATCAAGTCTGTTTGAGTCATATTTACAAATATCTACGGACGGATAGACCTACAAATCTCTTGTTGGTCAGGAAAACCCATCGGCTGCAGCAACTGTCAAGTTATGCTGTATCTGGAAGCCCTTCCGAGACTTGTTTCTGAAGCCAGACGGTCTGATAAACTAGGGAGGATTTCAAAAAGACTCGATCACGAGTTGTACATTAACATCCAGTGCTTGAAAACACTGTGTGTGCCAGGCAGTGTGTAATCTAGACGTCTTTGGGGGGGGGGGTAAATTTCCTCCCCCAGGATTGATGTTTCCCCCCCAGAGGCCAGCAATATTGTAATGTAGACACGTGTTGGGGTGGAAAATCCCCCCAGGAAACTTGTTTACCCCCCCCCACAAGAGGGGGACTAGATTACAGCCTGTGTGCCAGGGGCTTCAGCACCTGTAGACCGCATTTGTTCATAATGTCGGAATTTTTATGAGGTTCCACGACCACAAGGCCCGTCTTGGTCAGAAAATGCTGAGCGAATTGGTTTTTATCAAATACAAAAAGCGTATTGGAATAACATTTTACATGAAGGACTTTTGTAGATATGAATTCGAAATTCTCTGCACTCTGCATTTAAAGTTAATTTTCTTGAATATAATAAGAGACTCACGTTTTCTTTAAAATAGCGAGTTATCCGACTTGACATTTTTTTTTAGTAAGGAACAGAAGTCTTCACCTGATTGTGATTTTTTGGGTCTTGGTCTCGAGGACAACAAGACTGCTTAAGTAGCGTACTTGCAGGGTCAGTTACGCAGGCAGATAAGCAGTAAAGGTTGATGATGCATGTGGTTGATGAATTGGATCGGAGAGCGGGAAGGCCAAGATCGAGGAGGGTTCAGCATAGGATTTGTGGAAAAGGAGTGTTTTCAGGTTGGAGTGAAAGACCTGTGTATGAAAGTAAGACATGCAGTTTTGGTGAGTTTGCATACAAGGTCTGTATGTAGGCTATCAAAATGCTTTTATAAGTTTCAAGTACATCATAAAAGTAGCGCTCGTGAATAGGCCGGTACCTTGTGTGGCGCTTTAGAAGTTTGGAGATTATGATTACGAAAAGTGCTGCACACATGGCTTCTGATAGATCTAAACAAGTTTTAAGAGTTTGAGAATGTTTGTTGCACAGGGCCAAATGCAACAGAGCATAAATGTAATGCAAGACTGTTCCAGAGGGATGGTCCAATACTTGAGATGGGCTTGAGTTGAAGCACAGAACTGTAGCACCTGCACACCTCCACAGCTAGGAGAGCACAGTAATCTCCACGGTGAGCGTAAACATGCCAGCTGGCGCCACCTATCCTATCATTTGGAGTCGCGAGCACTTCATACGCATGGCTGCCTCTCGAGACTTAAGACATACACACACACACACACACACCTACACACACCTACACACACACACACACACACACACACACACACACACACACACACACACACACACACACACACACACACACACACACACACACACACACACACACACAAAGGACGAAGAAAGGAGGGAGTTAGAGAGAACAGGAAAAACAGACATGGGAAAAGGGAAAATAGTAATCAGATTCAGAGTCTGACCATTTCAGATTTATTTAACAACAAGATACATACAGAAATTACAATTTATTTACCATTATGGTTAAAAATCTACAGATACAGGAGATAAACAGGATTACTGTGAAGTTCTTTGGTGGAAGCTTTTTCAAAGGAATTCAGTCAAGTTTCACAAACAAAAAACTATTAAAAATTTCCTTTAATTTTAAACATCACAAGTTCAAAAAACATAAAATGCAGGGCTCTTTATCTAAATGAAAACCGTTACTCTAAACACTCCATAACAAAATCATGTATTTGATGTTGGAATGGTTTCTGCAGTTGTCAATGGCATTCACCAGTTAAGATATTGTATTGTATTGTATTGTGACGGACCAGGATGGAGCAACTTTCATTATTGGGCGCTATAGAAGTTGTAGTAAGGTTGGTTAGGTGCTGTGGACCTCAAGGAAGGTCAATGGGTGCTGTGAGGCCTTGTGAAGCCCAGTTTGATGCCCCAGTGAGGCCCAGTGCCCCGGGACTGATGCCCCAGTGAGGCCCAGTGCCCGGGGACTGATGCGCGGGAAGGCCCAGTGCCCGGGGACTGATGCGCGGGAAGGCCCAGTGCCCGAGGACTGATGCCCCAGTGAGGCCCAGTGCCTCAGTGGGGCCTCGGAAACCATATAAAAGGGGCCTCGTGCTTTGAATCGAGAGAGACGATCGCCGGGGACTATAGTGGCGAAGCCCTTGTCGGATGTTGGGGCAATCAGAGAGACGATCGCCGGGGACTATTGTGGCGAAGCCCTTGTCGGATGCTGGGACATTTTATAGGAGAAGAAGGGGTTCTCGATAGAGCAGGGTGAGACGTTTTCTTCGTGAGGCATCGATGTAATTACTGCAATTAATTCTGTACACGAAAAGATTGTTTGTTTCGACACGAGAAGTGTTATGGTTTTGTGATTCTCTGGAAATACCGAATTATTGTGAATTTCGTGATCATTTGGATCTTATAATACAAGTCTTCAATCGTCATTCGTCTTGTCATTGTTTGGTCGATCGGTTGTAAGGAAACTCGTAAGTCCTTCGACGACATCGGAGGCCTTATCTACGCGTACACGTCCAGGGCCTTCTTAACCACTCGGCTGGCCTTGGAAGTATACGGTATATTGAGAGATATACCCCGGTGAGAGAGAGGTTCATTTCCGCCACACTGGCCCCACAAGTGGGGTAGCGAAGAGCTCATTTCCGCCACAGTATATGGGCATTTATAAAGCGCCTCTCGCGGGATAGACCATTCAGAGGCGCTAAGATATATTTCATTCTCTCCTACATATTTGTGCATATTTCTCCAGTGTGAGAATTGCAGAAAAAATTAAAATGGTGGGGCAGGAGGGTTAGACTTTGAAGAGGTTGATCCATGTGGAGTTGAATATTTTATCCGTATTTTGCAAACTAAGAAAATAAAAAATTCAATAGAAAGTTTAAACTCCATAAAGTGATGACATCACCAAATTTATTAGTATACAATTCACACAGTCACAAATCTCAAAATAAACCAGAATATTGCTGTATTATTAACCCACAAAGAGAACTGTGAAAGAAAATGTTAAAATATATGCACAATATAATCACACTAGAACAACTGAGAGGGGTTGGAAATGACCCTGCTGGGGTGTGCAATGAAGTCTTAACTGGAGTCCTAAGAAACCCCCCCCAACAATTCTCACCCTGTATAACTCCAAAAATTACACAAAAATTACACGACGCCATCTGGCTAACAACAAACGTGATGCCTTAACTGGTCTTCAAAGCCCATCCACCCCCCCACCCCCCGAAATGAAGCTCATGTTCACTACAATGCTTTAGACTGTTACCGATTTTAAATTAGACTTACGAATTTTGTAAGAAAACGGATTTCACACGTGTGAAACGAATGAATGTGACACAACATGAAATGTTTCTCCTTAGCACACAAGTAAATCTAAAAGCATGTGTAAATCCACAAAGATGTGAAAATGTAACATTTAACATAAACATGATGTATTGGCATGCACTTGTTCAGTTATTAGACGTTCCAACCAGACTTCCTGTCCTTTCTACTCGGGAGGCATAAGATGACGACAATAATGTTTAAAAAGCCAAATACACAGTTTATGGAGTTAACTGGTCAAAATAGTGGTTAGCTCAAAGCCTGTTAATGCTAGTTCCTAAATTATTGGTAGCGGCTCAAGCCTAGTTTTTACGATATGATGCATTACCATGAGATAAGATATATTCACACTACTGAGGGTTAGAGAGTGAAATGTTTGTTTGGAGATCATCATCTCAAAATCAGCAATATCAAACTATCTTGTTAACAAGAAGCAGTATGAAGGCAGACAACGAATATGTACAGAACTTCCAAAACTATTTTAACGCAATCTAAACTTATGTTGAATATAAATATAAACAGATATGATATTTTCATGGTCTGTCCAAAAACCTGGTCTCCTTGATTTCATAATCGTAATCATAATCTCTGAACTTCTAAAGTACCACTCGAAGGCCAAGCGCAGGGCCCCAACCTATTCACGAGTGCTGCATCAAATCAGAAAGGGTTTTCCAAAGAGTAGGCCAGAGGAAGTCCGAGTTCGGTTACCAAGGGGGCAGGTCAAGAGAGGAGACAGAGCAGCTGTTAAGGCAGGTGTCATTTATGGCGAGAAGAATTGGAAGGTGGAGGATCAGATGCGTCGGGGTAGGAGTTCTTGAAAAGGGAAACTTCAGTTTTGAGGGGAAAGCCAGTGGCTGATAGAGGGGCATGAGGAAGAGATGGAGGATGGGTTGGATGATGGAGGAACTGAGAATCTGCGGAACTCGGAGGGGTGAACATTCCAGAGTTGTAGTGCTGTGTTGGATATGGCTCAGTTGGAGAACTTAAGATGAGTAGTGACTGGGGTTCGAGAAGGACTGAGGTAGGAGGATGATCGGGTGGAGCGGGTTGCCTGGATTGTGAAGAGATCACGAAGGTACTTGGGCTGCAAATATTGTAGGGAGTTGTAGGTTAGTGATAGGACTCTGAAGTGAATTCGCTCTGGGATTATTAACCAATGGAGTGATTTGAAGATGAGAGTGATATGATGATGTTTGGCTTTCTTGGGCGCCAAACAAAGAGTTTAACAATTTATAACGAACATGTTAATTAGAAGACATAACTAGCATTAACGTCATGAAATTCTTTCACAAGTGCTTTTACAAAGCTTATATGAATACTGTGTACAAAGAAGTAGACCAGCTAGTGTTTTTTTCTTAAAGTACACAACAGTACACAAAATTCACACCTACACTAAACGTACACGTACGCTGCTCGTATAAATGTAACTAATTTTTCTAACAAAACAGACATAACAGAGAACGAACAAATGCAGAAACGAGAAATGCTCATTTCTATTTTTTAAATACTATTGAAAACCCTGCAATTTGTCACTTCTATGAGAACATAGCTAAACAATGTAACAGAAACATCATATCAAAGCAACAGAAGTGCACTACAAAAATTCAGAACTTCATTTCACAGGATAAGAAAAATCAAACACAGCATTAATCATGCCTCATAAAAGCAGGCATATTGTTGAGTTTTGGTTGTGAAATTACTCCCCATTTAAAAATTGTTTTAGAAACAAAGCTTTGGGAAGTATTCTCCAAATGCTCCAGTTATAATAATACTGTTCATTTGAGTGTATCAATCCATCTTTTAAAGTGGTGGCCTTACAAAAATACTGGATTATGTGCAGCACTGCATTCAGAGCTTCAGCAAAGAGTTAATTGGGAATAGCAATCAAACAATATCATTAATAGTAAGGAGTTACAATTTTGCACATTCCCAACTTTGTGACCAAATACTAGTCATAAGAGAGAACAGCAAGGATGAACCGAATAACAAAGTATCAAATCTAGTTTAAATAAATAAAAGTTGTCACTGGCGAGCTGTATAGGTTAAGATTTCTAATAAATTAGCTGCACACGTATTTAATAATGTGATCAAGCAGTTGCAACGGACGCTTCTTAATACATCCATTCAGAAGTCATAACATGTCCGACTGTATGCTGTGCTCTTCATGACTTTGGCCGATAACCTGTAAAGCAATTATATATAAATATATATACATAATATTACTGTGTACACTGTACATATATAATGTGACATCAGAATAATTTTCAGTACAATTAGTGTTAGCTTAATAAATATAACAACTTGGCAAAAAACCCTTCTGTACCTTTATAGCAATAATATGTTGTAAGTGCAGCTATGTGTGTATGTATGTGTGTATATATGTATGTATGTGTGTATGTATGTGTGTATGTATGTGTGTATGTATGTATGGCCCAGTATCGGGCCGCAGACCACAAGTTTGAGCAGCACTGGCTTAAACTAACTAAGAAGCAGCAATTTGGTATGAAGTATTATCGACTTCAATTTCTTAGCCTCAGCACACGAGAGCGGCTGGCTAGGCGTGTCACTCACTGTCTGGTCATCCAGTAACAGTAATAATAATAAAATATTTGGGCCACTCAGCATCACTCCTATTGATTTTGAATCACTGAGACCGATCAACAGGACTGAACTCAAGTTTATTGTTGGACTCGGTCACTGTATGTCCGTTACTGTTGCTATTCTGGTGACCTGCACGAGTTGTCACATCTTCTACACCTTTCTATTTGCACTCAGCATTACAATGCGGTGGCTTTTAGGGGCATTTTCGTAGACCTCAATGGGGAAGAGGAATGTAGTTCCAGAAGAAGTCTTTTCGCTCATGCGTTTATTCTTTTATACCTTGGGGTAAAATAATAATAATACGATGTTTAGTACTTTGCAAAAGAAATTTAAAATATGTAACTGCATGATGTTACAGCTGTACCTGAGCATCATTTACCTGAGAGCCAATTACCAGCATATAACTCACCCTCCCCAGAGGCCTCAGTAGCTTTTCTGACAAGCTTCAATATAGCTGGATAAAGGTTGGCTTTTGAAGGACCTAGAAGCTCTGTTGCCTGTTTAAATCCGTCTTCAAATTTCTCATCCTCTCTTTGAAGTTCAGACTGTTACAAAAGACATAAACGAAAGAGATCAGCAAAAGAACTTTAACTGTTACATATTATAACATTGTTGTGAGTTCCTCGTAATCATAGTACTGGTAAATGTTACCTAATGCCCATAATGACTATCTGCACAGACTGTCAGTCTAGGTCTACTAATACTTCTAGGATGTTGCGTTGCATTCACTTGCCAGAAAGGGCACAAAAGCAGGGACTACACTCATATACTCAATTCACTGCATATCTAAAACTATGAGAAAAAAGAAAAGCCGTTGCTTAAACCAGTGCTTCTCAATCTTTCTGGTCCTGTGGACCGGTAATTGTTATACCAGCCTTACTGCGGACTGGTGTATTAACATCAGATATATTAGCTTAGATATATTATACTAGCTGGTTTACCCGGCGTTGCCCGGGGTTATAAGTTTCAAGCCACACCACCACCACCACCACCACCACCACCACCACCACCACCACCACCACCACCACCACCACCACCACCACCACCACCACCACCACCACCACCACCACCACCACCACCACCACCACCACCACCACCACCACCACCACCACCACCACCACCACCACCACCACCACCACCACCACCACCACCACTGTGATCATCGTCATGATCATCACCATTATCCGGCATTGCCTGAGGTTATAAGTTATAATGTGAAGTGAAATCCCTACGGCTGCGCCATCTGGCGAATCTTTAGAAATGAAAATAGGTTGAGTGTAATGTTTTTCAAGCAGCTAAAAATGCATGGCGGGGTCGGTTTTTGGCCCGGGAGACCATGATAGCGGGGAAAACGGGGAAATTGAAGGCTCACACTGGGTGTGTCATGCCCACCCTGATACTGTAGTGAAGGTTTCGAGTGAAAAGCTCTAAAACTGATTAAATGCATTCCGGTCGAAGTCGGTGTGACAGACAGAGTTTCTTCTTTATATATATAGATATAATACATTAAAATTAAGATTTCATAATATTGTCACTGTTATTACAAGTATACTTTTGTTACTGTTGCATGTTTAAAACTGTTCACTGTGTATGAACATGGAACCATCAAAAACATTTTGTATAGTGTATACAATTTCATATTTTATTTCAGTATGACAAAAATTGTGATTCTGGTTTTCATTCCCCAACCTGTTAACCAATCACTCGTGGCCCAGTATCGGACCGCAGATCACGGTTTGAGCAGCACTGGCTTAAACTAACTAAGAGGCAGCAATTTGGTATGAAGTGTTATCGACTTCAATTTGTTAGCCTCAGGGTACAAGAGCGGCTGGCTAGGCCTTTCACTCACTGTCTGGTCTTCCCGTAACAGTAACTGTAATTGCAAATTTATATAGCACCACTTCAAGATAGACTCATCAGCCAACAGTGTACAGTGCAATTACTCATAGCTGAGTTCTTTGGGAGCACAGATGAAGCAGAAATCTTAAAACACCATTCTGTGGTGGCAGGGATTTGAACCCCAAGCACCACAGTTGATTTGTTACTTTGTCAGCAGCAAAATTCCAGGCCAGTATGCAAGTGAAGACTGTCATGAATCCAGTTTTAGTTTTCATGTATTTAAGTCATGAATCTTTTCCTCCTTGTCTTGTAAATTTTTTTAAATTAACTATTAAACAGAAAATTGTCAAAAACAATTCCTTATCTATTATTGTTATCCCATTATCACATTGTTAACTAAACCAAGCAAATAGCCAACACAAGCCTCACACACAGATTGCTCACCTGTATGGTACTGTATACTTTTTGGAAGAGTTCACAGCCAAGCTCTTTCTCAAGCTTTTCGTGTGCTTCTTCCAACTGTGAAGCCTCCAGCTCAGAAATAACTTCAATATCTTCAAAGAATTCATCATCATCATCTTCGCCTGCCAAAAGTCAAAGTTCACTAAAGTCAGTGCTTTTTTTCTAGAAAAAAAGGTTCCGGAACGGAACAATAGGTTCCGGAACGGAACAATTATGGGCGGCCTAAAATCCCGAGAAAAACGGGATTGGCGTTTGGGAGGGGTCTCAATAAACACTGAAAACATTTCAAAACATCTGAAATTAAATAAAAATAACTAAATTATTGTTTTTATTATTAAAATAAATAAATTATTTTTTTGTGGCTGAAAAAAGGTGCCGGAACGCCGTTCCGGCGCGTTCCGGCTGAAAAAAAGCACTGACTAAAGTTATCACTAACACTATCATGTCATATGAATCAACTGGTGATTACAAATGCAGACATAATAATTTTTTTAAGAAAGTTACTTTAATTGACCAACATTTGTGAGACATCCTCAGTTACTAACAATTATCTTATGGAGAGGTATTTAATGGGTGCACAGCTTCAAAATGGACTTAAATTAATAGCACTGGTGTGGTAAAGCTTTTACCCGAATGGCAGACATATCAGCAAAATAGACTATTAATACTTCAATTATTATGTTAAAGGCAGTGATGGGCACTAACCTAATTTTTTTAGTTAAACTAAAACTATTTTCCAACTAAAATAAAATAGTTTAACTAAACTTAGCAACTGATTTTGGAAATTAGTTAACTAAACTAAAAAAAAGTAGTTAAACTTTTTCCAACTTTTTTCCAACTTTTTACGACAAACATTTTCACAATAACAGCTCTAGGTTAAGTGAACTGTAATAATGCAAAGCATCAATGACAATTTCACCTTCAAACTACGCAATGTGTACTGTTCCAGCATACAGTTACAGGAGTACTGCAAGTAGTGTATGAATTTGAAAACACAGGCTGTTAATACTAAAACCATGCAGTGTTAAAATGTTTTTTGTTGACAGTGTTCAATGTTCATTGTGGGAAAATAGTTGCAATATTGCGGATTTTTTTAGTTAAACTTTTTAGTTAGCAACTAAAAAAATTTAGTTAAACTATGGTTTTAACTAAACTAATTTTTTTAGTTAAACTTCATCCTTAACTAAAAATATTTAGTTAAACTAAAAGTTAGTAACTTTTTAGTTAACTATTGCCCATCACTGGCTAGAGGTTATGTTTTACATGGTGACCTTTATCACAATACTGTATATTTTCTATACTGAGGCAGTAGAACATTAAACAGAGAATTCAATTCCACTTGAGTTATAGCACAAGAAAACTAACCTTGAGTCACACCATTTCCCAATTTACTTGAAGCCGATGCAGTTTCGGAATCTCCTTTGTCAATCATTGTCTGGAATTTTGCTGCTGAAAAAGTAACAAATCAGCTCTCACTACAGACACCTTTTGCAAGTTCAACAAACATGTGGCACCTTTAGCCTGCTCAAGTTACATCTTTTGTGTGACCAACACATGTGGAACCTTTAGCCTGCTCAAGATACCAGAGACATCCTTTGCATGACCAACACATGTAGCATCTTTACCAAAGACATCTTTTGCATTTTCTAACCCTCCTGTCTTTGGTCAATCTCATCAAACTCATCACCTTTTCATCACTTCCGCCACTTCCCTCTTATCTCCAAAGGTTATCACACTCCATTCTTAGCATTACAGATCAAGCTTTGCATGGTTGGTAACAACTAAGAATGAACAGTCCGGAATTTCCATGTGCTTCTCCTGTAAGCCTTGAGAACTGGACTGTTGAGATTCCATTAACACAACATCTCTTGCCAAGAATATCATCGATGCAGTCACGGTGAGAATTGTCGGGGGTTTGATCCCCAGTCTTTCTTAGGACCACACAGTAAAGTCTTCATTGCACACCCAAACTCCACGTAAATCAAAGTCTAACCCCCCAGTTTTTTTCCTACAATTCTCATACTGGATGCAGTCTTATCAGGCACTATACTTCGAATATGTAGATTTTCCATTGTCAGCTACCAGTGAACTCGCCATTCTTTGAACAGTTTACTATTTTGAAGCAAGCATTTAGAAGTGCTCATAGCAGCTGCAAATGCTGACGGACGGTTTTGGGCTTTTCCTGATCCAACAACAGTAACATTTTACATCAACTGCCTATTTGTAAAATGTGAGCGTTTGACTTGCATTATTATACTTACTGTCCACAATTTTGAAATTGCCATTCATCCGCATCTCTCCTTCTCCAAACACACCTCCAACTTCTTGTGCTCCTGCTTCTTACACATTCGTGACTTTCAACGCATCCGGCCAATGCTCGACTGAAAATCTGCCTCCACCACTGCTACCTTTGTTGTTCACTCCAAGCTCGATTATTGCCATTCTCTTTTCCTCAACCTTGAATCCACTCAAATTAAGTGTTTGCAACTTATCCAAAACTCAACAGCCCAAGCAGTCACCAGAACGCCCAAGCATCACCATATCACTCCCATCCTCAAATCACTCCATTGGCTAAAAATCCCATAGCAACTCCACCTCAAAGTCCTATCACTATGCTACAACTCCCTAGAATATTCCCAGCCCAAGTATCTCCATGATCTCTTCACCATCCAGCCAACCCACTTTACCCAACCATCCTCTGATCTCAGCCTTTCTCGACTCCCTCGCTGCGCATGTCAAGTTCTCCAACCGAGCCATATTGCACCACAAACTCTGGAATGATCTCCCTCTTAAATTTCACAAATGTTCGGTTCCTCCATCATTATTGCCACTTGGGCTTTCCACTCAAAACTAAAGTCTCACCTCTTCAAGATTTCCTACCCTGACTCATCTGATCCTCTGCCCTCCAATTCTTCTCGACCTAAACAAGACACGCCTTAGCAGTTGCTCTGCCTACTCTCTTGATCTGGACCCCTAGCAACCGCGCTTAAATATCCTGTTGACTACTCTTTGGAAAACCCCTCTGACTTGAAGCAGTGCTCGTGAATAAGCTGGTGCCCTGCACTTAGTTCTCAAGTGGTGCTTTTTAGAAAGTTTGAGTTATGATTACGACTGCATGTTCCAGGTACCAAAGGCACCTTTTTCATGTTAAATAAAACAGTGGTAGGCTACCTTGAGCCTATTCAAAATACCGAGGCATCTTTTGCTTGCTCCAGGCAGCAGAAGCATCTTTTACAGTACATGTTGTCATGTTCAACACATAAAAAGCATCTTTTGTATATTAAAGGCATCATTGGTCCAGTGCCATGATATCCTTGTCCAAGTAACAACACCTGTACTTCAACACTATTATTTTTCGCATTAGTTACCCTAGCAGATCTATTATGGCTCAAAAATTTTACAAACAATAAAGTATTGATGCATTCTATTTTATAATATTGGAAAGCACACCTATTATCACAGTAGTTTTACATTACATTAACATATTACATTACAACAGCCAATATTTCTTTTGGCGACTCCCTACAATTCTTCACAACCATACTTTCTGGACTGTTTCCACAAATACAGCCAAACTACCAGCTCTTTCCAGAGTTGGTCAACTTTACCCAATGCACTCTGTTCACTTTTCATCACCCTGCGATCCTTGTCAGTGAGGCTTTGTTTCTGAACTATGCTCTTACCTTCTTTTTTGTCCGATGCTAGAAGAAGAGTTCTCATTGTTTCTCTTATATTCTGCAGGTCATATAGAGAGGAACTGCTTGAAATGCTTTCGAGTGAACTTTGAAAATAAAATACCAAACATGAATGAAAAATCCATTGCATTTAAAATATGCAGCATACCTTAATGGTAGGTAGGATAGGCAGGTAAGGCAAGCTTATCAAAGTAACATTAGTAAATATTTGTTAATACATTGTAAGTCCATTGACTGAACGAGAAATCATAGGGAACAAGGGTAAAGCCAGTGCTTATGTATCACAATACACAAACTGTGCAATGCCTTTGATGAACTTCTCAAAGGTAAAACAATTACACTACGTCAAAGCAATGTAAGAGAATGTATGGTGACGTGAAGTAAGGTAAGGCAAAGTAAGGCAATGTAAAATAAGGTAATTTATTGAAAAAGTATGGTTAAATGCATCAGTTATATGATGCTGTGTTTCAGCTGACAAATATTTTGACCAAAGCAAAATTTGCAACAAGGGAAGAACTACAAACAAACTCTTTACTGAAATTTTCATGTCACTCAAAATAATTACCATCAATGTTGTCATTCTTTGTTAGGGTAACATGGCAATTGTTCAACATCATCATCAAAATAAAGACCAAAATAACACCACAACATTATGTTACTAGTATGTACTAACTTGTTCAAATACATAAATACACAAATGCATAAAGCAGTCAACAGCAGTGAGCACTTACATAAAACACAGTACAGTCAAAGCCACCTCATTGTATGTAAGTATGTGTGCAAGTATGTATGTATGTATGTATATGTATGTATGTGTGTTTATATGTGTGTGTATGTGTGTATGCATGCATGTATGTATATAGGTATGTATGTATGCACATATATATAACATATATATGTATGTATGTATGTATGTATGTATGTATGTATGTATGTATCTTGGCTTTCCTTTAAATCACTCCCAAAGACTCAGTTGAGTAACTCACTCATCTTCAAAGGAATCTTTCTTCTTTTCTTTTTTGTTTCTCTTATGTTTAGAAGTCTTCTTTTTCGGCTCACCAGTTCCCTCATCACCAGAATCTGGATTTTAAAATAATCTGTTATATATATATATAAATACTTATTCTAGTAATACTACTAACTACATTATTATGAGTTCCTTCTCAGTTAACTGTTTAAGTCACAAATAAGGCCTTTTGGCTACAAAAATATAATATCAAGATAATAAGCAATAGCTGTTTGCATATGGGTGCAAGTCTGGCAAGTTATTGTCACTATTATCATTATTATAATATTTGTATTATTACTATAATAATAACAACATTATTATCGAAATAATATTGTATGCATATAGCTTGATACCACCTGTTTCATGGGTCAGAGGCATAGTAATATGCTTTCTTCAGAATTTTCTTTAAATACAAATTCTGAAATAAGACAGCCGGTGACTGTTGGTCTAAACTGAGTGAAAAGAAACTCATGCAAATATAATTACACCTGAGCCTCCTTAAACATGCTTCATTAACAGGAGAATTCTGTTATTACATAGTTGGGCATGTACAGCCAAGTTTAATCCAGCTTTAAAAGCCAGCTCATCACAATGCAATGTTATTATTATTATTATTATTATTATTATTATTATTAAAGTAGTTTTATATAGCGCCCCTTCAAAATTGCCTACTCAGGAGCACTCCCAGCCCAACCACGGTCAAATAACGCAGTTTTGAGGACAGTAAGAAACAGGGTGAAATGACCAATTGGTATTTGACGGAGCTTGGTAGGGAGCCCATTCCAGGTCATGGGGGCAGCCACATGGCTGTCCTCACACGGGGAACAATAAGTTCAGCTTGCGCAGCTGAGCGGAGAGAGCAACGGCGCTGCGAGCATGAGGTGGGACAGCAGAGCTCCCGCAGGTATGGAGGGGTCAAACCTTAAAAGCACCGCCGGACCAAGGCAGAGATTCGGTAAGTGATCTTATCTTATCTTATCTTATCTTATCTGAACATTTATAAAGCGCTTCTCTCAGCAGGGCTATACAGAAGCGCTCTCAACGTGACAGGCCCGTAAACAAGTAAGTCTTTAGGCAGCGAAGAGAAGCAGGTGTGATCCCCTCTAGAACCCTACTACGGACTGCAGAGGGAAGGTCATTCCATAGTGACGGACCCACTACAGCGAAGGCCCGATGCTGGGTCAGGGAAGTCCGCGATCGAGGGACAAAGAGATCAAGTCGGACGGAGGAACGAAGAGGACGAGATGAGCGGGCAGAGAGTGGTTTACACATCAAATCACAGAGATATTTAGGCGCTAGACCCTGCTGGGACTTAGTTACTAAGAGCAAGACTTTAAATCTGATCCTAGACGCCACAGGAAGCCAATGAAGTTCATTGGTCATGTATGTGGAGATATGCGAGTAACGTGGGAGACGTGCAATAAGTCTGGCTGCAGCATTCAAGACCGACTGCATTGAGGACAGACGCGTCTTTGGAAGTCCGATTAGCACCGAGTTACAATAGTCGATACGTGTACAGACAAAGGCGTGCACCATGGTTGTAAAGACAGTGGTGGATACTGACCTCCTAATGGCTCTAAGACGCCTTAGTTGGTAGTAACAGGAGCGGGTCAGCAGTGTTAGGTGCTCAGTGAACGTTAAGGCACTGTCAAGTGTGACACCCAGATCACGGACACTAGAGGAGAAAGTGAAGTCAGGAAATAGTGAGGTCAGTAGCTGGAGGTCAAGTTTTGACAATTGCTGTTTGGTTCCAAACCAAATCAATTGGGTTTTTGATGGATTAAGGCTAAGTCTATTTGCCATCATCCAGAGGTGGAGATCCCGTGCTAATGACTCCACCCTACCCACCATAGAGATCTGCTCAAATGGTGAGCCATGTACTAGAGCTTGAATATCATCGGCATATAGATGACCCGAAGCTAAGTGTTTAGTCAAAACAGAAGGGATGTCTGCAGTAAAGAGAATGTATAAAATGGGGCCCAAGACCGACCCCTGCGGGACACCTAGGTCAACCCTAACCCACGGTGTTCTAGTGTCACCCAGGACAACCATCTGCGTGCGGTCAGAAAGATAAGAAGTAAACCAATGGAAGGGAGTGCCACATAAACCAAATGATAGATGCAGGCGCTGCAGAAGGAGCTCATGATCCACCATATCAAAAGCAGCAGAAACATCAAATAGTGCAAGGAGAGACAATTGAGATCTATCAATAGCCGTGTATATGTCAGAGAGGAGTGAGAGAAGAACAGTTTCAGTGGAGTGGTGACCCCGAAAACCAGATTGAGTTGGAGGCAGGAGTCCTGATTAGTTGGAGGCAGGAGTGATGCGCTGTGGGTAGGGGAGTCAGTGGAGGACATCCCTCAAATACGCAGACACTGCCAAACTTGGGGATGCAGCCTACAAGGCGGGCAGCAGTACGCAAGATTCTATTCAGGGACTCAATCCGGCAGGCAGGGAGTCCGTCATATATGGCAATGTGTTACAACATAGTCCTTGATATGGCTTGCAAAGACCATGATGTAACGAGGTTCCAGTGTAGCAGAAATTGTGTGAAAGTTTTATTACCACTGCTATTGTTATTGATGAAAAAGTATTGCTGCTCCTACTGTTGTCATTTTTATTGTTGTTATCATCATTAAATCATTTATGAACCTTTGCTGCTGGGACCCTTCAGAAGGCTGGCCATACTTTCCCGAAGTGTTTCCATGTCTTCGTCATCTGAACTTTGGCTGAAAATATTATTCATGATCTCATTACTGTAGACCAGAAGTAATTTTCCACTTCTTAAAGATTCTTCAGAGGTACTAGATAACGTTTTGTTACAATCAAAATCAAAATTTCAGATAAATGTCAGATTTATTGCTTCAATGTCCATTAAATTACTTGTTTTTAAATTACTTACTTTTAATCGTTAAAAACTACGATGAAGACACTAATACTGACGGAACAACAATAACAGATTATTCAAAGTAAATTCAGATTTATTTATGAAAACTAAATTTCACTCACTCCGAGTCATCACTGCTGCTGATTCCATCATCGCCAGCACCGTCTCTCTCTAGTGCTTCAGCAACAACCTCAATGTCTGCTATTGAATACTCAAGAGAACTTTCACCTTCTGAGTCAGAATCACTGTCTCCAGCACCTAAAATCTATCAAGAAACAGAGCAAGTTCACTGAAAAAAAATTGGAACAATCGTCTACCACTACAGTCACCAAGTCGCAGCTACAATATACATGGTAGTTGTAATTGCTAAACTTCTAAAGCGCCATTTGAAGGCCAAGCACAGGGCACCAACCAATTCATGAGTGCTATGTCAAATCGAAGGGGGTTTCCAGAGAGTCGTCCAAAGGAGGTCCGAGTCCGGTTTCCAGAGGGCCAGATCAAGAGAGCAGAACAGCGGTCAAGGCGGCTGTCGTTTAGGGTGAGAAGAATTGGAAGTTGGAGGATCAGATGAGTCTGGGTAGGAGTTCTTGAAAAGGTGAGACTTCAGTTTTGATTGGAAAGCCCGTGGGATGATAGATAGAGGAACATGAGGAGGAGAATGGAGGACGGGTTGCAATAATGATGGAGGCACCGAGAATCTGCGAAATTCAGAGGGAAAAAAGAATTAATTCATATGGTAATGTCATTAATTCATTAATTGATATAGCATCTTTCCAGGTCGTCTCTGAAACACTCCTAGCCGAATCTCGGTAAAAGCACAGTTTCAAAAATATGACAAAACAGGCTTGAAGCATCCCTAGCCAAGACAAGGCACAGGCTTAGATACGTACATCCTATAGGTTGGTGGTTCAACAACTGAAGTGTGTGAGGACATTATCATTGTACAACTTAACATAGGCTAGGATAGGAAACATAAAGAAGACAAAAGATAAAGAAGACAAAAGATAAAGAAGACAAAAGTCATGACAACAGCAGAATGGGATATTTTTTAGATTGACGGAGAAGAAATAGAGGTGGTAAAAAGCTTCACTTTCCTGGGATCATTGGTTGAAAAAGAAGGAAAATGTGATTCAGAAATAAAACGAAGGATTGCGATTGGGAAAGCTGCAATGATTGGACTGGAAAAGATATGGAAGGACAAGCATGTGAGCATAGATACAAAAAAAGGCTCGTGAGAGCTCTAATCTTTCCAACGGTACTGTATGGTTGTGAGTCGTGGACAATGACAAAGAGCATGGAGAAAAAGGTCAACGCATGTGAAATGTGGATATGGAGAAAGATGTTGAGAATATCATGGACAGAGAAAAGGACGAACGAATCAATACGAGTGGAGATTGATGTTGAGAATGAAGTCGTTAAAACAAAAGGCGACCAGATCGAAGCTAGGATTCTTTGGTCATGTTATGCGATCTGATGGGCTAGAAAAGGAAATGATGTTGGCCTGTGGTGAGGGGAAAAAAAGACGGGGTCGACCAAGGAAGAAATGGATGGATGAGATTCACGATGTAACTGGCATGAACCTGGAAGAACTAAGGGACCTGACTTCGAATAGAAAGCAATGGAGAATGTTTATCATGATGATCGCTAGAGCTCCAAGAGTTGACAGCACAAGGTGACAAGGTGAGGATAGGAAACAATATTATCACTGCAAAATTTAAATATAAAATACTGAAAATTTATAGATACGAAATGATGACAGGATATTGAAATAGGAAACTGAAAGGATAGGACAAAAATATTACCGCTGTAAAATTATAAACATACTATTGGAAACTTGCCTTGATAATTTCCTCGTCAACTGCATTTAGGCTATCAGCTCTCTGCAGTGTGCATTTGTTCTTGGAAGTCAAAACACTGTCATCTTGATTCAAAGGCTTTGCATGAAGGAGTGTCGCAAGATCAGGTTCGGAACACGTGCGAAGAAGCTTCACATTCATCGCATCAAATTTTCCTGTTTTTAGGTTCTGCATCACTGACTTCTGCAAAACTGATTTGCTTGGTTGAAAGATTTTCTGTTCGGTGACACCCTCAGCTGAACTACTTGTATCACTGGCTTTAGATACACTATCTAGTAAAAGAAACAGAAAAAAATAAAGTCATTCTAACAAATTGTAACTAACAACAGCTGTACATAACATGGCTCTGAAAATACAACCTAAAAGTCATAGATAAGCCGAGGCGGCGATCTTGTTTGACAGGTGGGGGGACACGGGACACTTCTGAAATGGTGAAAAAAGAGGTGAAAAAATTTGTTGGCCTTTTTTGGTGTTTCTTTAAAATGTGGGGGTCAACTGTATACTATGTCACCCCACTGTTAAAGGTGGGGGTCTTGTCCCCCTCAACCCCTTGGGATCGCCGCCCATGTAGGTAAGGCATGCAACACATTTTTTAACAGATGTCTGAAAGCATGGCCTAGATGTTGAAGGACCATTTGGTTCGTGTAAGCACAAATAAAGACAATAGCAATGAATAAAACTGAACAAAGTTGTTAATCAATTAGTCAACAAGCAAATAAATGAATTAATCCCACATCGTAAGGATATGCAAATGCACTTTCAACTGACACTTGAATAAGATTTCACATTTCCTGATTTTCTCAACAGTTGAAAATAGTTGTTTTAATAGAGGCTTTGCACTGTCATTTTGGAGGCAATTCTGGAAAAAGTTTTAAGGGGTGATACACAGGTCTGTTGGAAATCAATACACTTTCATCTGGATTCAAAGGCTTTGCAACAACAAATGCATTTTAGCAACACAACTTACCTTCTCGTGACAACTGACGATGACTTAGGATGTCTATTATGGTTCCATGTTGTGTAGGCCAAAACTTTGCATCAGCAGCTTCAGATTTCCAATCTAAAATTAGTATTAGTGAATGAGCAAGCAAGTAAGTAAAGGTTTCAGTAAGTAAATGTTAGAAAATCAGTCTGCAGATAAATAAGTTGTTTCTAGACATTTATAATGTGCTAATTATTTAATTAATTAATTACCTATGTGCATGAGAAATTTGTATGTCTAAGGAGATAACAGCAATGATGTAGTAATAGTAGTAGTAGTAGAAGGTTGTGAATACTGCAGTATCAAAAAGGCTGAACATAAGAGACCTAATGCAAGTGATCTTAAAACAAGGACTTGATCTTTTCAGATACATTTGCATGATGAATAATACACACAGAAAGATCTAATGTGATGTTAGAATGCACAAGTCAAATAAACACCCAAAGTTTGAGTCTAGCAGTGCAACATGTAGAAGTTATTATGCAACTGGCACAGCCAGCACTTTTGTGAGGTATCTAAAGGGCACATAACAATAATAAGTGATTGCTTAATCACTCCATGAAAAACCAATCTTCTTCTTCTTTATGTTCTCTGCCCACCGGCAGGTTCGTATGACCAATGACGCCATTGTTCTCTGTCTTGTGCTCTTCTCTTCAGTCCACTGTATCCTTCTTCTTTTGTCATCATCCAGTCTAGCAGCATTGCCCTCGGTCTTCCTCGCATCTTTCTCCCCTCCATCCTTCCCTCCATGATGTCTCTTAGCAGTGTCTCACTCCTTAGGATGTGCCCGATCATTTCGTTTGTCGTCCGCGTATAGTGCTTGCTTCATTCAACCAAAAATTATATTTTAATCACTCCAAGAAAAAACTGTCTGCCTTTCTCTCTGGCAGTAAGTACAAATGTTTGCAACTAATCTTCCACCAAGCAAACTGAGTCAAATCTGTATCCAGCGTGAAAACTTAAACCTTACCACTTTGCAATGTAGCTTCAAGTTCTAAACTGGATAGAACACTATCCATCCTTTTGTTCATCCATTTGGTTTTCTTTTTGGCTTCTGCTGGTGGAACTGCTCCAATTGCAGCCATGGCTGCTGTCATGCCAACTTGTGCACGAGGCTCTGGTTTCCTTAGAAACAGAAACGACTTGGCTTAGATCATAAAACAGATGACAAACTTTTGTGTTTCCTAAAAGCTTTATTTGAGGAAATTACTATGTAACTTTATATTAAATTAGTAATAATAATCAGAGTAGCAACATTATTAAATGATTATACTCATAGTCTTAAAACGCAAGAAGCCAAGTGTTGACAAGGCTGTCCACCTACCTTACCCAACCTATTGTATTCTGCCAAATGCTCAAATCATAAGAATTGTGTGATCAGAAACTGCCTAAGGCAAGTGAAAACATTTGTTAAAACATAATTTTTGTCCTTTGGATGATTTGTAGGCCAAGGGAATTATAAAGAAGACTCCAAACTGTACACTACATGTTTCAAGGTAAACCTTCAATGAATAAGTTGCCCTCTGAGATGGCATGATATGCAACCATCATAATGTAACTTGACGTAATAGAATCAAACATACTGCAGTCAAATGTAACATAGTTTAACTCACTGTTTTCCTTTAGCACTCGCTGGACGAGGTTCAACCTACAATTAATAATCAAATTTAATGTGTACGTACATTAAAATGTGTTGAAATGTAAAGAGACACTTGCAGATAATCTCTTACATCATACAAAAATAAGTAGAGAGGCTTTACAGGTGCTTAATCAATTCCAAGATACATAGATTGTTGCTCTGGTTTCATATCTTCAAAGGGTGTGCACTCGATGTGTTGCAATTCACACTCTGTGTTGATAGCTATTACTGACTGCCATCTTTTAAAGATTTCCAGAATAGCCTTTTGCTACAGAATAAATCACGTAGCACCGGTGAAAAACTACATCCGAGGGTAGCAAAGGTCTCAACCAGTGACAAGAAAGTTTCTCCTACCCCAAATCACAGCCTGTCTATAACTAACTTTGTCAGGGAGACTTTGTACTTAAAGTTTCCAAAAGTTCCATAAACTTCTTTCTTACAAAGTCAAGTCTCAGTTTCACCGAGTGCTTTCCCGAATCCATTCTTTGCCATATGAGTAACACAATGCCCTGCAAAGAATTTTCGTTGACACTTCAGAGAATGAGCTGACAGACATAGGCGCAAGTCCATAGGCGTAATTTGTGGGGGGTACGAGGGGTACCCGTACCCCCCACTTTTTGGACTGGGGGTACAGTACCCCCCACTTTTTGAACAATACCAATGAAAATTTTATTATTGTGCCTTCCCAGAGATCGCAGTCTCCGCCTTGTTCGTGCATGTAAGAAAATGGTACCCCCACTTTTTAGAGCAAAGTTACGCCCCTGGGCGCAACCACCCTATGGGACCCGTGGGACGCATCCCCCCAACTTTCGAACAGGTTGCGACGGTCCCTCCCAACTTTGGCCACCGACTGTTAACAAACTTTCAAATAGGGATTGGAAAATTCTCAAAGAAACTGATGCATCTGTAACGTAACTAGGTAGCCCACTGTGTATAAATTTAGGGCTCGAAGTGGGACGGTATGAAACGGTATGCCATACCGGCACCTCTCCTGGCAGGCCGAAAACATACCGGAACTTCTCCAGGCGAAAAATCCATACCGGTATGCAGTCTCGTGAATTTTAAATAGTTTCTCACGACGAAACCCTTGACAAGAAACCAGTTTTCTTTCTCCGAAAATTCGCTAAAACTCACCTACGGCAATGTAGAATTCCAAAAAATTTTCTGGGGGGATCCCCGGACCCCACGCTTCAAGGGGTGGGAGGGTGAGGGGAAGGGGCTGGGAGGGGAGGGAGGGAGGGGAGGAAGATGGATAGGCATGGAGAGGAAGGGGAGGGCAAAGGAGGGACAACGGAAGGGACACCCGGACGGTCCCTGATGAAAAATGGCAGATTTTATTGACTGGAGTTCTCACAGGCTAAAACGTACAAATGAACAACATCTTTTTACACAACAAAATCCACAGCATTCTTTCCAATTTCACAAACGTAATGAATGTAACAAATAACTGCTCTAAAAAATATAATCAACATGATCTGATAGCTTTGATACAATATTATAATTTATAAATTTACCTTCGAGAGGTCTGGAAAAACAGCAATAACAAGTTTCTTCATGCATAGAGACAACAATTTAGGCTTACTCTATGCAGACACTATGTTCCAGATATTCCCAGCATTGTAAAACAATAGAATAACACATGTAACAATGATGCAAGTCATCATCCTTATTACTGAAGGTCTGTTACCTGAGGTCTATTTTGTAATGCTGGAAAAGCTCTAGCTCTGGGTGGCAGATGGCGGTTATTCAAATTCCGCATTCGTATCTGCTGAAGTTGATCTTGAATATCCTGACATATAATTAAAATATTTATAATGCAAAATGCAGCCGCAGACTTGTTCCTTCAGAATCATCAAACTTTTCCACGTGAAAAAAATGCGAGTATTTAAAACACTTTTCCCATTTAAAATCGGACACAAAAGCTTATAACAAACCACTGATATTATTTTACTTTTTAAACATTAAGTTTCTAATTGCATTACATTTGCTTTGTAATGGTTGATTCAAGAGAAATGCACTGATTCTAATTTTTTTAACAAATAACAAAATTAATGGCATTATCATTGCTCAGGCTAAGAAATTCCAAATTTATCCACCATGAAACTGTTTGCGGCTGTGAAATTTAAAGACATAACGCCAACACCAACACTTTCACAAACTTACATCCTACATGTATCAATATCATAATTCAATCACCTATTCAAAGTATTACTATAAATCGATAACACTTAAGATTTTAATACCTCTTTTGGATTTTTAGCTTTCGGGCCAAAATATGGACTCGGACTTGGTGTAAAGGGTCGATTTCTCTTAACACCTTGACCAACCTGTACACATTGCAAAACATCTCATATTAATTACAAAATGTGACCTACACAAAAACAAATCCGTTTCTTAATCATTATTTCATGCTAATCAACATATTAGACATAGCAATTTTCAAAACTTTCTACACCAGTATTTCAAAATGAAACTTGATAACCTTTTTACCCGATATGCTAGGTATTAACTAGCCATCACCATGGAGATTATCCATAAAGCTAACCAATGCATTAGAAGTGCTGGGTGATAATTGTTTTATCTACAGTTTCTTCTATATGGATGTTTATTTATTTATTTATTTATTCCGGATATTTCTATAGCGCCTCTCGAAGTCAACTACTACTCAGAGGCGCTCCCGACTACAGCATTTGATACTGTGTCAGAGTTTTCACGCCGAAGCGCCACGAGCAATCGCGACTGAAGGACTTGCCCAAGGTCCGTACGCAGCGGCTAGAGTGGGATTCGAACCTGCAACCCTCCGGTCACAAGGCGCCGAACTTACCACTGAGCCACCACGGCCCACATTGCACTTGATATCAACACACAAAGACCATGCCCTTTCTCAAGTGAGACACGCTGTGTGGCAGTAAGCACAGCTTGAGGCCAGTAAGTATGTACATATCTTGACAGGAAATAGTAGTAATATTCGTGTTTATTCACAGCTCACTGACACACCGCAGCATGTTACACTGAAACATTGAAACATGATGGTACAATTATCTAGATCTTATTGGACACATGTCTTGGCAGCCCGTTAGGCGCCCACTCATTTTACTGCTGCCCCAGGGAGTGGAAGGCTGAGTCGTCCTAGAGGGGGCTTGTGGGTATTGAACCGTGTCTTTTAAGATTTTATGTCCTTCATGAAAGAGCATTACCATTCATCTGTCCCCCTCCCCTGCATGATATGTAACACACAAAAGCACTGCCTAAACTACCCAAAATGGTGTCAAAGTTCATTTAAAAAAATTTCGTTATTACCACAAATAACCTAATTAATTTACCTTAGGAGGGACACTACTCAACAGCATAGCACTAATACTTACAGCTGCACCAGCCTGTGCTTTACCACGATTCTTGACCATTGCATCCCTTTGTTGCTCTTTCAGTCGCCTGGCACGCTCTGCAGCCAGAGCTCCAGCGTTTCTACGAGTCACAGGATTAATTGCATAATAAAAGAGTAACCAGTACACTGACAGAAAATATTGCCAACTAACAAAGTTCTATAAAACTTCTCTTTTATGGAAGCTAATCTGTGCAATAGACATTCATTTCAACGTTTCAATACTTTTCAACTTTTTAACACTATGTTTCATAATCTAGAGTTAAATGGATGAAAAAGAAGTTAAGTTATAGTCATTCATGTTAGAAAATAAAACTGCTTTGGTTTCCAGTTTAACAACAACAAACAGAAAGAAAGTGGCAGACTTAACATCGAAGTTGATCTTCATTCAATTTCTGTCTTCAAATGCACATTCAAAGTTCTGCATTGGACATGGATGTTGAAAATATAAAGAGTTTGCTATTTGAACCCAGTAGCACTAGTTGCACGTGGCCGCCTGATTACCTGAAACTAGAGATTACCTTGTCTCTAGTTCAGTTGGCCAAAGATCAAAACATTTTACATTTCTGGGCAGAGGGGTAACTTTGTTCTGAAAAGTGGGGGTACCAATTTCTTACATACACGCAGCAAGGCATAGTACCACAAGAACGCTGTGAGCTCTTATACACTCATGCTTAGTCTTGGTCTTTGCTTGGTTCAGTTCATGGCACGACTGAATCGAAAGGTTTGTCTGTAAGGATGAGTTGAAATGGTCTTGGAGAGTGAGATTCATGGGTTGACACAGTAACAGCCAACTCCCATGTAGTTAAACTGTTAGAGATGTTTAACAGAAGTGAACTTCAGTGCATAGAAGATTTGGCTAGGAAAGATCCCGACAGTCTGAACAGTCTTTGGCAATCTATTTTGGGGAAAAAGGTTAAAACAGTGTCACACTTTCATTTGTCATAGATGCTCTTCATAGTCTTCTATAATCTGGTATTATGCTAAATTAAGTTTCAGATTTTTAAAAATAAATTCCTCACCCAGCTGCATTTCCTTGGTTTGCAGCCAGTGCTGGGTTGAATGGAGAAGGACCTAACAAAACCAACAGCAAAAAATGTTCAAATCAGGAGAAACACTTCAATCAGAATTGCACCTAAATGACTCAAAGGCAGTTAAAAACAAGTAGGGTTAAAACAGGCAGAATATAAAGGCAAACACGTTCAAATCAGATCACACAAAATCAAGTGCCACTTTATTTATCCCAAGAGAAAAATAGATATTAATGTGATTCCCGCTGACAGAGTACTCAACCACCTATTCAAGACCTGTTTATGGCTGAACACATATTCACAGCATTCATTGAACTACGGTACTTCTGAACCAGTTCCAGTATTGCAACTGTCACAACTCCTGCCACAGCCATTATAAAAGTTGTGGGTCTTAACAGATGCCTTTCATTGGATAAAAAGTTGATAAAACTATTACTATTAATTAAATATTGTTAAGGAGGCTGTCGTTAGTACCTGGCTTCACAGGGGACTGAATTGGGAGCTTCGGAGGTGTGACGTTAGCCTTTTTGATGCCATTTGGTTTCACAGCCACACCCTACAACCATTAAATTTCATTGCATCAACTACTATGTACTGGTAATTGTGTGCATTTATATAAGCATCTTTACATGTATATATAATTATATATGTATTATGTATGTATGTATGTGTGTATGCATGTATGCGTAGGTACATATGCAAGCATGCATGCAAAGGCGTAACTTTGGTCTAAAGAGTGGAGTACCAATTTGTTCTCCACTTTCATTTTTTGGATGGATACCATTTAGGACATATTACCTTGCCAGTATCACATTAATTTTTGTGTCAATAAAAACAAGCCATCTTTTTAATTGCAGTAATAATAAAATATTGATTGGCATTGTTTAAAAAGTGGGGAGTACGGTAGTCGAAAAAGTGGGGTACAGTACCCCTCGTACCCCCACAAATTACGCCTATGCATGCATGTGTGTGTCACAGTGTGCTTGTATGCACTCACGATACAGGTATCTACCTGGACACCTGCACACAGTGCTTTTTTTCAGCCAGAACGCGCCGGTACGGCGTTCCGGCACCTTTTTTCAGGCACTAAAAAATAATTTAATTATTTTAATAATAAAAACAATAATTTAGTTGTTTTAATTTAATTTCATTGTCTTGAACTGTTTTCAGTGTTTATTGAGACCCCACCCAACCCCAAATCCCGTTGTTCTTGGGATTTTAACCCACCCATAAGTACTCCGTTCCGGAACCTTTTTTCCCAGAAAAAAAGCACTGCCTGCACAGCACTCTGTATGGAAACTCTAAAATTTCAATATGCACTCTTCTGTTGTCAAAAGCAATCCTCTGAAATAAATTCTGGGTTTAAAAGAGCTTTGTGCTAAGTGGCAAATATGACTTGTATCTGTAATTATGTAGTAATAATTATTGTAATTAAGACATGCCTAATCTAATCTAGTCTAAGAACTTTATAGCACCACTATAATAATAAACAATATTTCAATCAACAGTGGACCAAAGTGTATCTTCAGTCTGGTAAATCCAAGAATGCTAATCCAACCAACTTATAGAAAGAAGAACAACACTCAAAACAACAGTAACACAGCAACAAAAGAACATTGTCAACTGTAGTAATGGCTACAACGGCAAAAGAGGAATGCTTACGTCAGCTTTCTTTCGGATTTCTTCACGACGCCTTCTCTCATACTCAGCCATCCTTGCCACATTCTGCTCAAAAGACAAAAATTCAGTTTACTTTTAGTTGTTTCATGCAGTCTGATCTCCAGTTGAAACACATTTATAAAAGAAATTATGTTGCACAAAAAATTTATTTATAATCCGATCTATAATGAAAACTTCTACGATATCATTAATTATTGCAATGCACAAGACAGCAATCAATAGTTGTTTCTAAGTAAAAACCACATCGCAAACCACAATCCACCCAACAAGCAATGGCTTTCATGTTATATTGTTAACATTGAATAACTAGACTTACGTTGAGATTCATTATCTAAAGGAAACCCATTTATTTACTTGCCTGTTTGTTTCCTGATGGAGGTCTTGCACTGTTTGGCCTCTGCAATGATAACAAATAATCAGCCACCTCTTATAGTCACTGATAATAGTGACAGTGAAGATAATGACTGTGATTAAGACAGCAATGATGATTTATGATAGTGATGATTATGACTTGATTATTAATAAAACAGCTGATGTTTCCACCAGTGAAGTTCATCAAAATAGCAATAGATTTTGTGCCAGATATGATGATGATTATGATGACAAAATCATTACAATGTTTTTATCAATAAAATTCATAAACACTCAAAAAAGAAATACTTCAAAAATTTCAAATAGCCTCTAGTCACACATATTTTAGTTTTGAAATCTTTATAAGTTGCATTAGCTTACCAACTTCAGAAATGATTAAAAACGAAATAATTGTGAGATTTATTTTCAGATATATGAATAAGTCATACTGAATTTGCACTTTCTGATTTGTCTGAGCTGTCTTTTACTTTTTTGTCACCAGATGGGCCTCCAGGAGCAACTGGAGTTCTGTTTGGAACTCTGTTTACTCCAGAAGAGGGTCTCCTTGCTGAAATTTATAAAATCTAAATTTATTATATTAGGAGAAAAGTCAAACTTGAAAAGAAAATACATTTGTATCTAGAGATAATAAATAAAACCTATTTAAAAAACTTACCAGATAAGTAATAGTTCAAAAGTTATTGCATGTACATGCCTCTGTTAACAAGTCTCTCTTGACCCCAAGTGTCAAGAAACTAGCAGAAGCACTTGTGTGATTAACACAGTGTAAAGTACACTACCTTGTGTTAATGTTATTTAAATCAATCATAAATTGAAGTTCACTTGAATACAATCCCTCAGCTATCAAAAAAGACCAGAAGCTATTAAACACAGAAGTTTTGTGCTTAAACCTATATGTGGGGCGTGGTGGCTCAGTGGTAAGTTCGGCGCCTTGTGACCGGAGGGTTGCAGGTTCGAATCCCACTCTAGCCGCTGCATACGGACCTTGGGCAAGTCCTTCACTCGCAATTGCTCGTGGCGCTTCGGCGTGAAAATTCCGGCACAGTATCAAATGCTGTAGTCAGGAGCGCCTGTGAGTAGTAGTAGACTTCGAGAGGCGCTATAGAAATATCCTAAATAAATAAAAAAATAAAAATAAATAAAAATAATACTGCAAATGTTCAGTTTGAAATTTAGAGAACAATTAACTAATAGCCTATGACATTATTTTAAATTCCTTAGCATTACCGGAAACAGGCCTTGGCGGAAGAGGCCGAGGACCAACTGGTGATGGGAGAGGTCTCTTAATCTTGTCACCATGTATAACAGTATGACTAAATTCATCTTCCATTTCCTACCAAATCAAGTAACAGTAAACAATGTTATTACGTAATAAAGTCTCTTAGCTGGAACTGCCACATGACTGTTTTGTTAGTGCTGTCTTTGTCACAGTAATTACAATATGAAACAATATAAAATATCATTGAGCAGCATGGCAGTCAATTTGTTATCACGATAGGTTTTAACTCCTGACACAGGTGAGACATTCAATTATCCGCCAGGGCAGAGACGCATGGTAAAGTGTTGATCAGACCATCGTACACCAAGGGCGATTGGAAAACTTGCTACTCACCTTTATATGCTAAGGCCAAGCAAATGAAGTTGTTGACATTTCAAAACCATGCCTAAAAGCTTAAAGGTATGAGCTATTTCTTCCATTAACTTTTCACATCATGGACAAAACCAAGAAATGTTGGTTTTTCCAAGAAATACTAGAAATACATTCTTACATGCAGAAAAGGACATAAGTAGTTCCAAAGCATTTTTGGAAGGTTATGCCATCTAAAATCTGTTTATGAAAGCAGTGAAAAGAAACACACGACAGAAGTTGACATACATGCATACATAATTCATTTGCAACATGCTTGAAGTTCGATTTTATGATTAGTATTTCAGATTGTAGAAACCTGAAAATAAATAAATTTTTACAGGATGGCACAACAGATATCATTCAATAAAAAAAATTACAATCACAAAACATACCGTTTCAGTCAAGAATCTTCTTATTCTTTCCTGCGTAATTTGTTTCCGTAATATGTTGTTGACACCCGGACGGTCCCTGATGAAAAATGGAAGATTTTAATTAAAAATTTTATGATAAAGTTTGCAATAAACATCACTACCTTGACAGAATAAGTTTAAGAGTGGAAATCAAATCATACACTTAATTAATGAATTTCAGAAGCAAATTGGAGATAAACACTACTCAACTGCAGTTTCAGTAAGCAAGTACTAGCAATTTATACTCTCAAAATGTTTGGTCTTTAATATCATACTGAGGCATGCATACCTGTCAAATAAAAAATAACTTGGATAAATTACTTAATGTTAAACCTGCTTGATGAATCAACTTACCTCAGGTTAACTAGGACGATCACAAAACTACCAGGTTTATGGTTGGAATTAAAACTTTTACTAAATTATATTCTTTCAGTTTATTCGATATTCAAATAAGGTTCAAATTTCATCTGTTTAACTAGCGTCTAATTACCTGGTGATTTATTTCTTAAATTATATGGTTTGTCACTACTTAGCAATGAAGCATCAAATGAATTGTACATTAAGGACATGATCAAGGTCTTTATACAGTAACCATCTCATGATGCCTCAAGCCTGTATACCCAACATCACAACATCATGAGATGCAAAATTACCAAAAAACAAAGTTACCTGGATTCTCGCTTCAGCAATTCTGTCACTAAATTTCGTAACTCAATGCTGTACAACGTGGATGAAACTGGAGTGTAGGTCCCTCTACAGAAAACAAACAAAAACTGAGTGTGCAGCAGGTTGGTCTGGTTGGTAGCATGCAGGGTCTCCAACGATTGCAGGTTCCATCCTGCTTAGTGGACTCTGTGTAATGACTTTCAAGAAGTTGTTTGCACCTCAGATTCAGAGTTACTGTCCTTGTGCACAACTTAAGTGAAATTAATAAATAAAGATATACATAAAATGAAGCCAATCAATGGCATTCATCTCTTACTCAGTTTGACCTGACATAAGCGGATGGGAAAATAAAAAAAAACTTAAAACAGAGGATTCAGTATTTAAGTAATATGGGAACAAACAAAAAAACAAAAAGAAGGATATAAAAAGAGACTTTGATGATTTCACATCTACAACAGTCTTCTTCATTTGCTGTTAAATTATACGAGCAAACTATGATTATAGTCATAGTGCCACCTTTCTAATTGGTCAACCAGCTATACAATGTGTACATGTTTCAATCTGCGACTGTAATATCCACGGTCTAAATCAAAAAAAAAATCCCCAAGTTCACATTATGGCAAAAACATCTTTCACCTCTGGGCCAAGGGCTCTAAGGACTATTGTTTTCAAGGGTTTGTCATAGAAGTGCATGCATCAAGACTTCATTTTCCTTTGCCTCGAATTGTAGAATTTAAAGCCCAATAGCAATTTCAAGTTAATCCTTTAATGATGGAGAGGGATTATTTTCCTTACATTTTAGTACATGCTCGTCGTTAAAGAGGATTTTAAAGAGGAGAGGGATTATTTTCCTTACATTTTAGTACATGCTCGTTGTTAAAGTGTTAAACATTTTCAAGCATTAGTAAAGTAAAGGTTGGTCTTGCAAGTGTGCATCTAGAATTCAAACACTGAAGCAGTATGAAATGTGAAACTGACAATTTATTGTCATGCAATAAGACTTGGACTACTAAGAAAAGAGCATTGATTGTTCGTTTATTCTCATCGCACGTTGACACACCGCAACATGTTACAGCAAGCAAATGAAGAAAAAAAAAGGAAATAAAGTAACTAGTGATCTCGACTATTTAAGGGCAGAATACAAGACTCTAGGTATGAAATCCGAGTCGTCCTTAGGAGGAAGGGCAAAGTCATGTGGGCGCGGGCGGAGATTGTACTGTCGGTCAACTTTTTTGTTAAACTGCTGTTGAAAATCTGTCAACTTATCTCACAGATCCATTCGACAGTCTTGTTGTCCTCGAGACCAAGGTCTTGGTCTCGAGTGCACTCGAGTTCGTTTTTAAAAGTCTTGGTCTTGGTCTTGGTCTTGAGACCAAAAGTCTTGGTCTTGGTCTGGGTCTTGAGGTTCAAGGTCTTGGTCTTGAGGCTCAAGGTCTTGGTCTTGGTTTTGCAAGACCAAGACCAAGACTTTTGTCAATATGAACAGTCATTTAACAAAATGCAAGAATTTAACAAATTTATCCAATAATTACTAATACAATTGCTTTAGTATTTACACGGTGTGAGTGAGGCTTTACTGTTGTTTTGGACACTTATTTTGACTTCCGGTTATTTACCATGGAATGATTTCAAAACAGACTCACAATTTGTACATTTACATCCGGTTCTTGAAAAGCTGCTCTGTGTGCCAGTGAATTCAGCACTGTAGAACGTATTTTTCACATGGCAGAATTTTTATGAGGCCCCACAGGTCACGTCTTGGTCAGAAAATTCTGAGTGAATTGATTTTTATAAAATACTACAGGCATTTGGAATAACATTTCGCATGAAGGACTTTTGTAAATACGAATTCGGAATTCTCTGCAGTTTGCATTTGGAGTTGTTTTGTTTGAATAAAATAAAAGATTCGTGTTTTAATTAAAATAGCGAGTAGTCCGACTTTAAATTTTTGTTAGTAAGGAATAGTATGATTTTGTAATTTTTTGGGGTATTTTTCTCGGTTTTGGTCTTGAGTTTCAAAGTCTTGGTCTTGGTCTTGAGGTTAAAGGTCTTGGTCTTGAGGTTCAAGGTCTTGGTCTTGGTCTTGAGGTTCAAAGTCTTGGTCTTGGTCTTGGTCTTGAGGTTCAAGGTCTTGGTCTTGGTCTTGAGGTTTAAGGTCTTGACAACAAGACTGCCATTCAACCACACATGACCATGATCAGTTGTGATCTGTAGCCAATATTGTTCATCAAAGATTTTAACAAACATGTGTTACTTCACAAGATTTTTACCCATATTCTGAAACACAGGTTTTGCAAAGAATAAACAATAATAATAACGATAACTTACCGAATAACCTTCTGACGCAGCGCTTGCATACTTGACCCATCGAACTAAAAAAATATTGCTTCTTTAACTTTTGCTTAATGATACAGCTTATTCAATGTAATTCTAACTTATCAGCATCTTGTGCAAAGGTTGCTGTGTACTCTAAGGTTCATTGAAATGAATCATTTCAACGAATAGCTTGCATTTGCTTCATTGTAATTGCAAAGGCTCATAACTGAACCAGGGACTTCCTAGCAAGCCAATAATATACTCCCAATGACATCACGCTGAAATTAAAGACATTTAATTGGTCTTTCATGCTGAGCTAAGTCTGATTACATTGTTTTAATGCAAACAACACTCTGAAAATTCCAGTAAGTTTGTTACCTAGGTAATAGAGGACTAACGGTGAAGCTACTGAAACACTTTTACAACAGCAGCAATTTTTCACAACAACCGACAACATATTAAAGTATCAGTGATCATTCAGGTAGGCAAGATAACTAGATATTGTATGTTATAGAAGTGGAATTATACAGACAAAACCAAAATGAAACAGGTAATGTTTGGAAGTATATTAATAAACAGTACTTACAGGATGTTTGAAAGTGCACAGCTCATACAGAACACAGCCCAGAGACCAGACATCACTGGCAATAAACAAGAAAAATTAACAATAATCACTTGTTCACATGGGATTGATTCTTAAACCAACAGTTCTAGATCTCAGTATGTGGGGGAAGTGAGTTGGAAGTAGGAAATAACCCATACTTCTGGAAATCAGAAATTAAACTAATGGAAAACTGAAGAAAAGTCACAAGATGGATAGACATGTAAAGAACGTAGAGTACAAGTAACAGATGAGAAAACACAAAACATAGCAAAAATCTGATTAGGAACACAAGGATACAGACAAACTAAAGAAGTAATTTAATAAGAAAAAAGATCAAGAGGAGGCAGAGAAGAACGAAGTAGATGGCAGTCCACTAGATTTCCAGTAGTAAGTCATAAACTTCTATCAACCTTTTGTTGTTGTATGGTTTCCATTTGAAAATTTCTGGTGAAAGATAATATGGAGTTCCAATGCCCGTCGTTGCCAACTCCAATGTGCTAAAAGCAAACAAAACTGACTTGTAAAATATCCACGTAATCGGTGGTAAAACATTTGAGAAAGCAATAGCTTACTTCGACATGAACAGTGATAGAATTGAGCTAAACTAAGTTTATATCTTGTGTTCTTCTTCAAGTTCTCTGCTCTTGGGCAGGTTTAAATATCCTGATATTAGGCTTTCTCCTTCAGTTTGCTGTATCCATCCACCTTCATTCAGTCCAGCAGCATCTGTCTAGGTCAACCTCTTATTCTCTTTCCATTCAATCTTCCCAACAACACCTAATAATCAACATCTGGTGTAGGATTTGGAAAAATGAAGTTTTACCTGTTTAAGACTTTTGCAATTCCAAAATCTCCAAGTTTAACAATACCATGTTGTGTCAGAAAAATATTCTACAATGAAAGCAAAGAACTGCCATTAAGTAAGGACAGTAACTACACAATTTCTATCTATAAAGAAGTTCAAATTATAAAGAAATCAGAATTTGTCCATTTTATAAACCAAGTTTACTGGCAATGTTTTCTTAACTACAACATAAATGTGAAACTTAATCAAGTTATTCAGTACTACCACAAAAGTCCTGTAACACACATTCCAGCAGTCTTGTTGTCAAGACCTTAAACCTCAAGACCAAGACTTTGAACCTCGAGACCAAGACCAAGACTTTGAACCTCGAGACCAAGACCAAGACTTTGAACCTCGAGACCAAGACCAAGACTTTGAACCTCGAGACCAAGACTTTGAACCTCGAGACCAAGACCAAGACTTTGAACCTCGAGACAAAGACCAAGACTTTGAACCTCAAGACCAAGACCGAGACCAAGACCCAAAAAAATCACATTCAGTCTAAGACTTCTTTCTGAACAAAAAATATTGTTGAGTCGATATTTTAATGAAAACGTGAGTCTTTTGTTTATTCAAGCAATTTAACTTTAAATGCAGACTGCAGAGAATTCCGAATTCGTATTTACAAAAGTCCTTCCAAATGCCTTTTGTATTTTATAAAAAAAAACAATTTGCTCAGAATTTTCTGACCAAGACATGCCTTGTGGGTCTCATAAAAATTCCGCCATGTGAAAAAATACTTTCCATAGCTAAGTGCTGAAGTCGCTGGCACACACAGTAGCTTTTCAAGCACTGGATGTAAATGTACAAATCGTGAGCCTTTTTGAAATTCTCCCATGGTTTATCAGACCGTCTGGCTTCAGAAACAAGTCTCGGCAGGGCTTCCATATACAGCATAACTTAGTTGCTGCTGCCGATGGGTTTTCCTGACCAACAAGACTTGCATCCGTCCGTAGGTATTTGTTGTAGGTTATGATGCAAACAACTTTTTTGGGAGATGAAATTTTTAAAAGTTTCAAACTTTTTAAAGATGGATGAAATTCCTAAAAAGTCTGTGTAAATTCGTTGGTCCCCCAGAACCTTGTTTCCCCTCCCAGAAGAGGGGGACTAGATTAAACACTGCATCTGATGCACCAATTAATGACTTCCAGTTGTACAAGCAGATCAGGCAGTATACATCAATTAACAAAGTTGTGTCTGAGGATGCCAAAAAATACAATCATCTGTGGTAAATAGGACCTGAACTGGTTCCTTTGGCTTTCTTTCTGACAAAGCACCATTGGACTTGAATGCAACATTATTGCTGGCATGCGTCAACATGGCAAGACTGAAGAGTCAGAGGCATTAAAATAGATCCTTGTGTGGATCTACGCAACGAAGAGCTGAATGAGCTTGTTAATCCATCTTCAGTCTGTACCAGGCGTTCTCTTGGCTTTGATACAGACTTCATCATGTCTAATAATCCAGAAACTTGGAGCTCATCTGTGAAATGTCACAGATCGAATCTGCCATGGTTAGTGTGTGGTCAATGATGCTGCTGAGTGTTCCATTGCTGTGATATAACATTTCAATGAGTCTGTAACCAAGAATTAAAATGAGATGCAAAAATTGATGCAGGTGGTTGAAGATCACTGTGTCAGATTCTGGTAAATCTACTTGGAAAGGCTGCAGTTCGCGCTAACAGCTGGAACACTGATTTACGATTGACTAATAAACACTTCCTGGTTGATTGTTAGATTTTTTAGTTAACAGATATTGTGAATTTCTATTTTCTAATGGATACTTTGAGTTATTAATGAATCTACTATTCATGCTATTCAACTTTATTCTGTGTGCAATATAGCCATCATCTTAATATGTAACTTGAGAATACGATTGTATGGGAACTTTTGTGCTCCCTGAGCAACCTCTAAAATGTATTTGATATTGAATTTTTTTATACAGACTAATCTGAACCTAAAAGGAACAAATAAACAACTATGCATATTAACTTTAAAAAAAATTTTTTTTGAATCACCCTAATATATACATACATACATATATATATAGTAGGGTGTTTTTATGGTAAATGTGATATTTTCAACTCACAGATATTTTAACGGCCAGGTCAAAATATCATGCCTGTTCACATGCAAACTCCATATCCGAAATTATATCTTAATAGCTGAGCATTTAGAACTTGCGCAAGGTGACCGAAATTAGGAACCCAATGGCCTTCCTCGTCAAGGCCAAAATTTTGACATCACAATGTCTGTTCTTCGTGTTTTCGATCTTCTTCTTATAGTAATTACTTGTTATGCTATTTCGTATGTGAGGTGGAACAATTGACTAGAAAAAAAGACTGAAATTTGGTTGATTGGCAGTAATGAAGATTACGTCGGTTAACTTCCTACAAGAGGACAGGTTCTCAAGGTGTTCTTCAATTTCCACACACAAAGGAATCGGAGTCTGGATGACATCGTGAAACGGTCGCTCTGGTGCTTTCAATTTTGGGAAAGAGCACGGATTCCAACGAGGGCTAAAAATAATGTTTGGAATAAATTTCGAAGGGAATGGCAAAACATCAAGAAATGTATTTCGAGAAACCCTAAAACTGAAGAGGGAAGTGCGATGCTTCAAGGATTCCCTGTAGGATCTCTTTAATAGTGCACATCAAGATGCCGTGACTATAAGCAAGACGGAAGATGATCGGCAGTTTTTGACAGTAGGGCCTACAGCGTGAGAAAAGACTAGGTTTCGATCCAAACGTCCAAAGGTTCCCCTTAATTACTATCCACTGGGACCTCAAGATCATGCCAGATTTTACAGGAACTGGAAGAGGGTGCGTCACTGCGTTGATTGCCTTCCAATAATGGTATTTGGTAAGTATGTGAACAAGCTATTCGCCATTCCCAGACTCCAGTCCGGGACTGCTGCTGTCATGGTAGATGTGTGTTTGGCCGAGATCAGAAGTTGGGGTTTGAAAGACAGAATCGTGGCCATGTGTATCGGCACAATTAATGGCGAGTAGGCTTACACGGGTTGCAAGGGCGGCGTGTGCATCAATCTGGAAACGGAATTAGGAATGGACCTCTTGAACCTTGCCTGTCAACATTATGTTTCTGAAAATGTTCTAGATGAGGTGTGTGTTTTCACTGCATCATTCTGCAAGGTCTCCAAAATTGAAACTCTTCATTCATTTCCGTGACTTCTGGCCCGTAAATCGATCAGACCAGGTATCGCACAGCAATGGAAGACAAAGACGCAGCACAGCATGTCAAAGAAATGCGAGAAAATGTCAACACCTTCACACTGCACCAACTGAATGCTGACCACAGAGACCACTATCAAGAGCTACGAGAACTAACGGTTATTTTCCTAGGAGGAATTTTACCAAAAAGAATATGCTTCACAGGTTCAGGTACCCAGAAGCATTTCCCCCCCCCCCCGAGCGTTGGATGGCGTGTGACAGTATACATACGTGAAGCAAGCCTTCTGGTTCACATGTTCGTCACTCAATGAAGCCACAAGGAACTATCTTCAATTCTTGAAGGCAATCCATATTTACCCAGATAAGGAAGTCTCGTAGGTCGCCATAACAGCAGTTTCCCGACACCTTTGATATTTGTCGGAGACTTTTGTTGGCCTCAGCTTAGACTCTACAGCATGTGCAACAATCAGGGATCCGACGAACCCCCAGAGATTTCCTCCCACACATTATCCACCTAGAAAAGCACTACCCCATTTCTTCACTAATAATACCACGACACTTTTCCAGATCCTTGGATTGGATTATTGGATGACACTTTTCTTGATCAAGACCGGCAACAATGGGAGTCAGAACAATCATACAGAGGCAAAGTACATCATATCCATCGCAAGAGTGACGAACGATGTGGCGGAGAAAGGAGTGGCTCTCATGCAGTCCTTCAATGAAACCCTGGTCCAAAATGAGGAAGAGTAGCAATTTTGTTCTTCAAATGGTCGAGTACCATCCAACACAAATTTCCAAAAACACTGTAGGGAATAAATAAATATAAATGACAAATAACTCAAGGTTTTTCGTTTGATTTTGCCAAATTTTTGTGTTTAAGTGTTGAAATTGTTTGGATTTTTGAAAATTGCAATGTATCACATTGTTTTCTAAATGATAATTCTTCCCGGGCTTTGCGAACGTTCTAAATCTATTACGATTTTCATATAATTTGGCAAATGTTAATATTTCCCAAGGTGGAACACAAAAATAACCTGGCCAATATTAATTTTGAAACTTCAGTTTTAAGACACACCCTAATATATGGGAATGTGTATTTTGCAACAATGAGATTGTTTACCGAATTACGATACTTCATTAGCAAATGCTTCTACTTTCATGCATCATCTACTCATTAACTGGACTGTTACTGTAATTATCAGTTTAATTAGCACAATTTTAAGCTCTACATAAAAATTACTGCACAACACGTTTTCAGCATAATGCAAACACTCTGTAAAGTATGCATTATAAATCATAACCTTACTTGAGTTTTAATATCTCTGTGGAGAATCTTTCGATCATGAATGTGCTTCATAGCGAGGCAAATCTGAACGAACCAGTCCAAAATCTGTAACAGAATAAACAAGCAAACATTTGCTTACAAATACTAACGTATGAACAACCGTTAACACTGGCTTGCCTTTCATGGGCCACTCTCAGTCTCTTATACTGCCTAATTAAAATCAAATAAACCCAATTCAGAAAAACCTTGAAACCAAGTAATTACACTAAATGTCAATTAGATAGATATTAAACTGTATTATTACAGTATTTTATTTATATCCTTTCAAAGAACTTGTAAACTACTCAGTGGAACTTCTGGCATTGTAGCCTCACAGAAATCGAGGAGTCTTCAGAATCACTGGTCATCCTCTTCATAAGCAAATCTATGCTATAATTTTATACACTATAGTACTATACCAAAGTATTAATGCAACTCTCTGCCACATTAATCACAAATAAAACAGCCTCAACATCAGATCTGTAAGTTACTTGTTGAAACAAAATAGCTTTTACCTTTTCTTCAGGAAAGTGTACATCCTTCTGAGCACAAATCATCTGATGCAAGTCACCTGCCAACATTTAAGATAACTCTGATAGAAAGAGTTACAGAAATACATAAGATACATGGTAGCAGATGATTTTTGTTTTACTTGACCTGCACAGATGCAAACTTTAAAAACAGAAAGAATAAGAAACACAGACAAACTTAAAGCAACTCTTAATGTATTTTTACGATAAGTATTCAATCTATAAGTTACTTAGATATACATTTGTTCACTAATTCATTTTTTCATACACGCATAAGGAACAAACATCTTACATCTTTGTTTTCAATTTGCTTTATTTTAAACCAGTATTGCAAAATTTTGAGGTTAATCAAACTGTAAAAACTTAACTAGAGTAAAATTTCTTCGTTACATATTTAATTCAGTTCTAAATTTCATCTGCACTTACCACCATCACAGAAGTCCATAACAATGTGAAGATAACCCTGAGCTACAAAAATAATCAAGAAAACTGGCACACATGATTAAGAGCAAATAAGACAAAATAAATAAATTAACAGCACACACCACCAGCTTCTGGTTAAGACAAAAATGCAGTAAAGATCCTCTTACTCATTAACTTGCACAGAGTCATAAAGTGCACTAAAACCAAGCCAAAATTCAATCAAATTCCCATGCCAGAATGCTGCTACTTATGAACAGTGTTCTTCTTGGCTTATAGCCAAATGCATCACACGCTGCTTCAAGCTAAACTGGCAATTTAGGTTTGACCCAAGTAATCTGATAGAAACTGTATCAAGTTACTGGATCATTAGTATTAATGATTCAACATTACTTGTTTCAGTCAAAAACCCTATAAGCTCAGGTAAGCAACTCCAGGGACTATTACATTGAAGGAGAGAAAAGGAAAGTCAGACTCTGAAATCCACACAGGTAGACAAGTACACAGACATGATCAGGACTGCAAAATAATAAATATCCACGGTACAAGATATGATTACCTTCGAAAGAGTCGACAAAAGAGACAATGTTGCTGTGCTTAAGTTGAGACAGTACAGTCACCTGTTAAAAATTGGATATTCATTCAATTTAAATTATTGTCCAATGTTTTATTTATTTTTTATTATTCCGGATATTTCTATAGCGCCTCTCGAAGTCTACTACTACTCACAGGCGCTCCCGACTACAGCATTTGATACTGTGCCGGAATTTTCACGCCGAAGCGCCAACGAGCAATTGCGAGTGAAGAACTTGCCCAAGGTCCGTACGCAGCGGCAAGAGTGGGATTCGAACCTGCAACCCTCCGGTCACAAGGCGCCGAACTTCCACTGAGCCACCACGCCCCACCACCACGGCGTGACCACGCCACCCCAATGTGTTAAGTAACTACATATATATATTCGTGTTTATTGACAAGCTCACTGACAAGCCACAGTAAGTTACATTGAAACAAATGAAGCACGACAGTAGAATTATCAAGATCTTAATTAACACATATCTTGGCAGCCTGTAAGGTGCCTGCTCATTTTACTGCTGCCCCTTAGGGAGTGGAAGGCTGAGTCGACCTAGAGGGGCTTACGGGTATCGAACCGTGACTTTTCAAGATCTAATGCTCTTCAGGCCAGAGTGTTACCCTTCATCTATCCCCTCCCCAATGACTTATTATTTGAAGACACAAAGAAAACCAGTAAGTCTAATTTGCAGTAGCTACAGGTGTTGGTTTTGTAATTGGCTTTGGCATTCTAAATTTAAACATTGATTCATTCCTAGCCTTGGCAGAGACTCTGACTACATTAACAACACCAATAAATGTAGTCATGATGGCACTTAAAGGGATAATTAAGTTTTTAAGAACAATACTTCAATAGATTTTAGTGTAGTATAAAATGAAGTATATTTCAGTTCAGTCGAGTTCTGAAGAGAAACTGACACGCTGACATCTGGAGGTTACTATATAAATGTCAAGAAACCTACGTACACTTACTAATCTATATAAATAAAGCGAGAATTCTGTGTGTGTGTGTGTGTGTGTGTGTATGTGTGTCTGTCTGTCTGTCTGTCTGTCTGTCTGTTTGACCGGGATTAACTTCTACAATTTTGCACCTTTTCACTCGAAACCTCACTACTGTGTCGGCCTCGGCTTCGGACACCCAGTGGAGGGGTTCGCGTCCCCCGTTTTCACCCCTACCATGGTGAAAATGCCCCAAAACTCTACCCACCCGACCGTCCATCACGCGCAAGCTCGCCTATTCCACTGCCAAGCGGTTCTATTTATGGCGTCGGTATTCCCCAACGTCATTAATAATGCGCATAACGACACCGCGGTTCTATTTATGGCGCCGGTATTCCCCAACGTCATTAATAATGCGCATAAGTTGTTTACTTTCGCACAAAATTTAATGACGATCGATTCGAAGTATATTCATCGTTTTACAGCAAAATTTTAACACATGTATGTTCAAAGACAAAGATCTAAATTATTTACAGTATATCAAACAACCAGTCTGCTTTACCTAGCCGAGGCCGACTACAGACCGGCAGTGAGGGCTAGATTTCTGGCATTTTCTTTAACACGCCAACGCCCGGTTCACCCTCTTCGACTGCGAAGCAGTCAGTCCACGGGAGACTGTGAAGCAGTCTCCCCCACAGGTCGCCAGACGCCACAAGGGCCTCCAAGACTGCGAAGCAGTTGCTGCCAGACGGCGACTGCGAAGCAGTCACTCCACGGCAGAGGTTGCTAGACGCTAGAAGGCATCTACAAGACTGTGAAGCAGTCTCCGTCAGACGTCGCCAGACGCCACAAGGGCCTCTAAGACTGCGAAGCAGTCGCCGCCAGAGGGCGACTGCGAAGCAGTCAGTCCACGGCAGAGGTCGCTAGATGCCAGAAGGCGTCTACAAGACTGCGAAGCAGTCTCCGCCACAGGTCGCCAGACGCCACAAGGGCCTCCAAGACTGCGAAGCAGTCGCCGCCAGAGGGCAACTGCCAAGATTGCCAAGCAGTCGTTGTTGTTGTTGTTGGTGGTGGTGTGGTGGTGGTGGTGGTGGTGGTCGTGGTGGTGGTGGTGGTCGTGGTGGTGGTGTGAAACTTATAACCCCGGGCAACGCCGGGTAATCCAGCTAGTAACTAAATAAGAGACATGTGTCACTCTGACTGCTAGTTTATTTGTATGTGTGACGCATGTGTTAAATGCCCGGGTATGTTTACTATGTTTGTTTGTTTGTCTGCATATCTGTTAAGCAAAGGAAATATACTATATCGAAGTTTGTCTCTGTCTTTGCATTTCAACCAATTCACCATGCACTAGTTTAACTCCATCAAGATCACAATGATTCTTGTTGAAACACTGTGACCATACATGTTTAGCTAATCTAAACCATCTAATCTAGTCTTAGAACTGCTATAGCACTACTATCATAATGCTAAAGGCACTATTCGATGCTTGCTATCAATCAAAATCATCATACAAGCCAAATTCCAGAGTGAGTCCAGTCGAAAACCAAGAAGAGAGTACAAGATGACACAGAAACAGCCTAAGAGTCCAGGAAAAGACAAGTTTCTAGTTGAGATCTGAAGCCCAGGGCAGACTTTGCAAAGTGAAATTTTTCCAGAAGTGAGTACAGAGTCTACTAGAGTTAAACAGAAGAGGCACGCCTACCGAGAGCCATCTTTGTCCATGGGAGAGTCAGCAGACCTGGTTGAATACAGAGAGGTCCTTGAAATCAGTAAAGACCAATGATAATATGGTTGACTGAAATGTAGTCTTACATACAGTAAGCCCTTGCTTAAAGTTATTTAATTTTCTATTGACAGTGATGCAAGTATCGGTGATTATGTACATATTTTGGAGTTGTACTGATAGCCTAGCTCTGGCCAAAGTATCTTTGAAGCTTCATCAAGTTAGTTTTCAAAATGCCTGTAAGAAGCGAGCTGCTGTAGTCAAGACAGCTAGAGAATGGTCTCCATCAAGATCATAATGGTCTCCAGCTGTCTCGGCTACAGCGACTCGCTTAATGACCCTTGCTTAGTTACACTGAACTAAGTACTTACCTCCTTTCGAGATGATTCTTTGTCCTTTAAACTCATCTGGCAAAAAGAAACAGAAATAAATAAACATTAAAAACAACACCAAGCAACTGTTAGCTATCAGGTGACAACCCTCCATTTTCTTTAGAGGACAGCATCCACTTCTCAAAACAGAAAACTGCAGTCAATGGCTATCAAAGACAAAAACAAGCATTTCACTATTGTCAAAATGCTGTCATTATTGCCTCTGTTGGTCTCAGGGTTAGAAAAATCTCTCCACATCTAATGTGGCTAGACAAAACACATTAAAATCCTAACAATAATAACACTCCTCATAACTGCAGCTGTTAAACTATTAAACAAATGATGTCTGCATTCATTAGTGTTTGCTGCAAAACTTTTTAAATGTGTTAATTATAACTCTGCTCGAGATTGGGACAAATAGCGGAAACTTTATGTGCCTAAGTAAGTGCCTCTGATTGCCATATTTAGAAAAAGATATGCACGGTCTTGATGAAGATGCCCTTAAAAATCAGGAAATGTGATGGTAAGTGCACAATGGCTTTATATGATGATGATGAATTTGATGATGATGATGACGAGTTCTCTGCAAGAGGGTAGGTCCATTGCTTTATGCCACCCAGGGATGAGATGAGTGAGGTGGTTTCCCATTGCCTTCCTCACAGACAATTGTGGGTGAGCAACTTGTCCAAGGTCACTACGCAGTGGTTTGAGATAGATTTGAACCTATGACCCTGCAGTTACAAGGAACAGAACGTATGTACCTCTACACCACCACATCCCATACATAAACTTTATGAACTCTATAGGAGCTTTATAATGAGGGGAAACTCTCTGCTAAGAGATATCATAGAAGGTAGAATGGAAGGGAAAAAGACAAGAGGAAGACCAAGAATGATGTTCCTAAACTGGATAATGAAGAAGGACGGCTACAGAAAGACAAAAGAGGAGGCTCAACATCGAGAAGAATGGCGCTGTTGGACATATGAATCTGCCTGGGGCAGAGAATCGAAGAAGAAGATAAGAGCTTTATACAAACTCGCTAATAGTAATGAAATGAAAATAATGGTAACTATAGAATTTTAAATAACAACATCAACAAAATAACAGCAACAAATTGCAAAAATGATGCGACTATTCATAGCTGGGATTGAAACTAAGAGAATATGTACATACCCTATTCATATTTATTTTCTTGATGACCACCTGTTTTCCTGCAGGCTTTGTTCGAGCAAGGATTGCCTGACCAAAGGCACCTTCTCCTATTTTTCGTACCACAGCGTAATTATTCATTTCTTGATGATTTTGATGCAAACAAGGCAAACGGTTGAAAACTAGCAGAAAACTAAGTCGAACTATAACGACCGAAGTAACAGAGGCCCGGGAAGTGTTTTAAAGTTGGGTGAGCCAACCAAGGCAAACATGTGTGTGTGTGTGTGTGTGTGTGTGTGTGTATATATATATATATATATAATAACACTATGATGTATGTATATATATATATACATATATATATACACACACACACACACACATGTTTGCCTTGGTTGGGTCACCCAACTTTAAAACACTTCCCGGGCCTCTGTTACTTCGGTCGTTATAGTTCGACTTAGTTTTCTGCTAGTATATATATATATATATATATATATATATATATTATATATATATATATATATTAGCATAGACGTACACGATTATTTTTAAAGTACAATAAAGTCACTAATATAGGGCCTACTCTTGTCGAGAAACTGTATGCTGGGTGTATATACCTATCTAAAAAGAATATCTACAACATTATTCACGAGTTCTTCTGGCTAATTTCTCTCTGTGTACACACTTCATACACAATCAGGATAGTCTGTCGTCTGTCATAGTAGATCGTAGCCAGGTTTTCACACGACCAAGAATCCTGAACGATCTTTCGATTGCACATGTAGGCCTAGTGGTTGGCAGAGTTAGGAGAATAATAATAGCTTTACGGCTAGAAGGGTAGAAATTAGTATTCATGAACAAGCAAGTTGATGAAGTCTGCGTCTTTAAGCCCTTTTTGCAATGGTGAAGCAGACCAGACATCATACCAAGCCGATGCCTCTGTAGACCTACTGACACAAACTTGGATCTTTGTCAATATTTTTATGCGAGTCTGGCCTACCTGTCTTCCGCGGTTAAGCTGCGAAGGTGTCCAACGACAAGTGATGAGCGCAGTTTGGCGACGAACAAAAAATGTCGAACTCCGGTCACAAAAGTAGTGAGTAGTGAATGTTTGACGACCAGCGTAATGAAGGTTATAATAAACCGGTTAAAATATCCTGCCTCGAGCGAGTAATAATGTCAGAAAGAACACGTTGCACAGACACTTCGTGAGAAGCACTTGGGTGCGACTTTGAAAAATATTTCATGTATAGGGCCTACTGATTTGCAGACTGTATGGTATACTGTAGGCCTATCTAATGCAGCTGTAAAGGCCGCATCGTACAGGACTCCATCTCAATACCAGCAGAGCATTCCCCGCGGTTGGCTGATATATTTGTGCACTGCAGCTAGGTCACTTGAGGTCAAAAGCGACCTCAGCGCATCACACCCAAGATCGTTCCACTCACTTAGTGACCATGGACATCTAGATATTAATATAATATCCAGATGTTCATGATCAGACCTAAGACAAACAGGGACGTAACTAGCGTTGGGCTTGGGGGGGCTTAAGCCCCCCCAAACGAAGTTGAAGCCCCCCAAACAAGTCAAGCCGTTGTATGCTTACGGCTAAAATTCGTATGAACACTGTATAAATGTTGCCATGTTCAAGGTTTAAGCCCCCCCCAAACGAAAAATCCTAGTTACGTGCCTGAAGACAAAGTAGACCTGTAAACGATAGCTAATGCACACTTACACAGAGCCACAACATCTGGCATCTATAATACCACAACATGCTGACCGTCCAGCTAGGTCATGACCTGGGAAATCTGCACTTCCTCTGGACCTACAGAGGCGGAGTCGCGCGCCTGTTTGGAGACGTGGGAGAAATTCGGTTAGAAGGATGGGAAGGGGCGTGAGAAACCGTCTGAAAGTAATTAACCGCTGTAATATGATACGCTGATGCATGCGCCACATATATTCATAGATATATATACAACTTTCTGTTCATGTTCCGCTGTCACAATATATATATATATATATATATATATATATATATATATATATAGGCATATATCTGTATGTGTATATATTAGCGTATATACATGTGTGTCTAGACCTACTGAAGAACGTTCAGCGGCCGACGTTGCCATTAGATGTTAAACACTGCTTTAAGAATTAGTAGGCAGATACATCCAGCTGTAGGTGTAACTTATTTTCATTATTTAAACTAATATTATACTTAATTGTGTATATAATTATATATATATATATTTAAAATCCAGGAGCTGGCAGGAGGGGGCAAGTGCCCCCTTGCCCCCAACGTGCGGGCGCCAATGACCGTAGCCGTCTGTCTGCCTGCCTGATCCCTTCGCACCTTGACCTCGGCCCATACATTTGTTTTGACTAAGCGCCTGTGAATAATCTGGTTCCCGCGACTTATCTTTTGTGGGCACTGAAGAAATCGCGAGATTACCATTGCGATTACAAATAAAAACTGCGAACAAAACGGATTTTTTAAAGGACGAAAACAAAAAATAAAGGAACATTTTTATCTAATCACTATTAAAATTTACGGCGCAAATTATATTTTTTAATGTATTAATGACCAAAAAGTTGTGTGAGCATGCGCCTACCTCGGCGCCACAGAGCCAAAACTTGGGTGAGCACCGGCGCCTTTGGCGCCATAGGTTCCCGGGCCCCTGCGAAGTAATAAGCCAAATACGAATTAAGTTTCGTTATGAGTTTTTCTTTCTTCCTGGTCCTTATGGCCAATTCCTGTAACGCCACCGAATTTGGCTCGGTCTATAAAACCGTTCTATATGGCGTCGATAAAATCCGATTCTTTTAAAATTAATCTTGCAATAATCGCGTAAACAATTGTTACCAGACGCACAACTATAATTATGTATTCACAGTTGCCTATTTATCGCCTGAGACATCGATAAATAACATAGTCTGAGATCGTACTTTTGACTATTCTTTAATCATGCGATTTCCTCTCAAGCAAATTCTACAAAATGCACGGCGCCAAATGCAATGCATAGGCCTAAGTGTCGATTCTGGCAGTCACAACCTTTCGCTATTTCAGACATAATATGTTCTGACGCCACATCCGGCCGTTTAAAATGAATTTGGACATGTTTTCCCCAGCTGAGTTAAAAATAACGCCAGGTCACCTGCATATGCTATGCAAGCCGCCTGTCACAGGTAAGTTTAGCCTTGTGATTCGTGAGACGGAATATTACAGAAGAGACGTTTTGTTTACATGACAACCACTTGGTTTCTAACGGAAAACACGTGTCTGCTTTTTCCAAAGATAATGCTACATTCTATCATCTATGGCAGATTGCATAGATATACACTTACTGGTTTATTATATCTATGGTAGATAATTATACATGCGCCACCCATAGACTTCTTGATGTCTATGGCGCCACCCAACGAGGCGCCGACCAAAGATGTTAACGACTCTTATGACGACTTACGCTATAGATACATAGATATCATAGGTATTATCACAGTCTAATAATTTTTATAATGATTTCACATTCAGCATACAGGTCTGTAATTGAGCGAGAGAAAAGTTTTAACGCGGAAGTGATAAATGTTGAATACTTAAATTTATTAGTCGATTACAAATTTTACTACAAGTCTACAACTGTTGCTACCATTCAATCAAGCGAACCCTTTATAACTGTTTAAAAAATTTCGAATTGTCAAAAAATGACAAAATGATCATCCATTCTATTTTATGCATTGCTGATCTCTATGTCAATGAGACGCCGCTTCTAATAACAAACATGGCGGCGCCCATGCAGCACAACAGACAAACGTCTCCAGCTGAAGATGATGACCCCGTCGATGCTATGATTAAGAAAACCGGCTGTATGGACCTTCACTTCAAAGTTCAGGCATGTCTGTTTCCAAATTTTCAAAGTTCGATCCGGTTTTAATAGTCAAATTCTAGATTACTGGTATGCCGATTGCGCGGTGCCTTGCAAAAATAGGTAAGTAAGTCAGCACACATACATTCCGTCTCAGCTACATACTGGCGTTTGAAACTGAAACTGACCAAACTGCACTTGCGGATTTGGTTGACTGACTGCATTAAGTTTAATAACAAGCCTTATAACAGCATGCTGATGGTGTCGACCAATTGGCCAATAAGTCAGACGAACGACTCTCGTGCTATCATTGAGAAATTGATGCCCTTTCAGTTGACAGTAGGCTGATGCAGCAGACGAAAATCTGTTTAGGGCTATTATATCTAACAGGCAGCATGTTTTTGCGACAAAATTCTCCTGTTAGCTTGGAATCTGAATTTGATAATATTAAGGATTGGGCCTCCAGGAACAGAATGACATTTAATTTTTCCAAGACTAAAGAAATTGTATTTCATAGACCGAATCCAAGACACTTGTCTCTTCCGGATCCTATCAGCAATGTTGAAAGAGTAAAAATTGTCAAATTGCTGGGTGTTCTTTTTCGAGAAGACTTAAAATTTGATGACCATGTTTCATTTATTTTGAAGATATGCAGCCAGCGCCTATACCCCCTAAAAGTCCTCCGATCTCAAGGAATGCCTCCCAGCAAACTAAAGAACATTTTTCAAGCCCTTGTAGTCTCCCGACTAACGTATGCCATACCATCTTGGGGGGGATTCCTGTCGGCTGAACTGGGTGGAAAAATTGAATCTTTTTTGCGCAGGGCTGGGCGCAGTAACCTCTTTAGTGGTGATGGTTTAACTTTAGAGAAGATTTGTGAAAAAATTGAATTGAAGTTCTTCAAAAGCATCCAGTCACCCCAACACTGTCTTCACCAATTACTGCCTGCAGAGCACCTTCATAAATTCAACTTAAGAAAAAGGGGACATGCTTTTGAATTACCGCACTTTAATACATTGCTACATAAGAAATCCTTCATCATTCGCTCACTGTACAAGTATAAAAACTGGGTTAATGCTGGTTCTAGTACCTGTTCTGATATCTAAACTGGCTCTTTTTGTAGACCAGTTATGCTTATGTTCCTTAGAATGTAAGGCTTAGATCATAACTTTAGTTATAGATAGGCCTATGTATGTAAATAAGACACTATCGTTTATTGTTTATAATACTGTATAATGTGTATGTATGTAAATAAGACATTATATAGAATTGCTTGTGTTTAAACTGTCTTACAGTGTTACTGATATTGTGATCATTTTGTATGTATTGTTGTAAAGTATGAGCGTTTGTCTTATACTAATAAAAGATTACTTACTTACTTACTTACTTGCTATGCAGAGAGAGGGAGGACATGCGGCACAATCTGAGACCCAGACTGCATCCGTTTGCCCTGATAGTAGGAACCTTCTGGCCCGGGTGACGTATAAAAATAATTAGACAGAAACATTCTGGTACGCATGACGTTTTAAAAACGGTTATTAGCTATATAATCAGTACCCAAGTGAACTGTACCTCATTGCATTCTGTCAACGGGAATTTGTATGAATAAACGAAGATATAATAAGCTGAAAAAATATAAAACAGAAGTAATAAAAAGACCTGTGTATGAAAGTAAGACGTGCAGTTTTGGTGAGTTTGCATACAAGGTCTGTATGTAGACTATCAAAATGCTTTTATAAGTTTTAAGTACATCATAAAAGTAGCGCTGGTGAATAGGCTGGTGCCTTGTGTTTGGCCTTCAAGTGGCGCTTTAGAAGTTTGGAGATTATGATTACGAAAAGTGCTGCACACATGCCTTCTGATAGATCTAAACAAGTTTTAAGAGTTTGAGAATGTTTGTTGCACAGGGCCAAATGCAACAGAGCATAAATGTAATGCAAGACTGTTCCAGGAGGATGGTCCAATACTTGAGATGGGCTTGAGTTGAAGCACAGAACTGTAGCACCTGCACACCTCCACAGCTAGGAGAGCACAGTAATCTCCACGGTGAGCGTAAACACGCCAGCTGGCGCCACCTATCCTATCATTTGGAGTCGCTAGCACTTCATACGCATGGCTGCTTCTTGAGACTTAAGACATACACACGCACACACACCTACACACACACACACACACACACCTACACACACACCTACACACACACACACACACCTACACAACACACCTACACACACACACACACACACACACACACACACACACACACTCACACACACACACACACACACACAGGACGAAGAAAGGAGGGAGTTAAAGAGAACACAAAAAACGGACACAGGAAAAGGGAAAATATTAATCAGATTCAGAGTCTGACCATTTCAGATTTATTTAGCAACCAAATACATACAGAAATTACAATTTATTTACCATTATGGTTAAAAATCTACAGATACAGGAGATAAACAGGATTACTGTGAAGTTCTTTGGTGGAAGCTTTTTCAAAGGAATTCAGTCAAGTTTCACAAACAACAAACTTAAAAATTTCCTTTAATTTTAAACATCACAAGTTCAAAAAACATAAAATGCAGGGCTCTTTATCTAAATGAAAACCGTTACTCTAAACACTCCATAACAAAATCATGTATTTGATGTTGGAACGGTTTCTGCAGTTGTCAATGGCATTCACCAGTTAAGATATTGTATTGTATTGTATAAAAATGCTAAGGTTGACGGAGGACAGGAAGCGTTGGAGGAACATCGTGCATGATGCAGCCGACTCTCGAATCGAGGATGGCTAGGAACAGAACAGAACATTGTATTGTATATGGGCATTTATAAAGCGCCTCTCACGGCATAGACCATTCAGAGGCGCTAAGATATATTTCATTCTCTCCTACGCCTTGTGTGCATATTTCTCCAGTGTGAGAATTGCTGAAAAAATAAAATGGTGGGGCAGGAGGGTTAGACTTTGAAGAGTTTGATCCATGGAGTTGAATATTTTATCCATATTTTGCAAACTAAGAAAATTAAACAATTCAATAGAAAGTTTAAACTCCATAAAGTGATGACATCACCAAATTTATTAGTATACAATTCACATAGTCACAAATCTCACAATGAACCAGAGTATTACTGTATTAGTAACCCACAAAGTGAACTGTGAAAGAAAATGCTAAAATATATGCACAATATAATCACAATAGAACAACTGAGGGGGTTGGAAATGACCCCACTGGGGTGTGCAATGAAGTCTTAACTGGGGGTCCTAAGAACCTCCCCCAACAATTCTCACCCTGTATAACTCCAAAAATTACACAAAAATTACACGACGCCATCTGGCTAACAATGAACGTGATGCCTTAACTGGTCTTCAAAGCCCATCCACCCCCCCCCACCCCAATGAAGCTCATGTTCACTACATTGCTTTAGACTGTTACCGATTTTAAATTAGACTTACGAATTTTGTAAGAAAACGGATTTCACACGTGTGAAACGAATGAATGTGACACAACATGAATGTTTCTCCTTAGCACACACGGAAATCTAAAAGCATGTGTAAATCCATAAGGATGTGAAAATGTAACATTTAACATAAACATGATGTATTGGCATCACTCGTTGCGTTATCAGAGGTTCCAACCAGACTTCCTGTCCTTTCTACTCGGGAGGCATAAGATGAGGACAAGAATGTTTAAAAAGCCAAATACATAATTTATGGAGTTAACTGGCAGTGGCGGCCCAGACATTTTTTGTAACCAGGGCATAGCCAGGGCAGTCATACAAGTAGCCAGTGCATGGGCGATTTATGCCCCGAACAAATTGTGGGCAGGCAAAAATTCTGGCAGGGCAACGACCAGGGCAAAGGCTTTTTTACCAGGGCATTTGCCCTGGTGTAGTGCCGCCTCTGTTAACTGGTCAAAATAGTGGTTAGCTCAAAGCCTGTTAATCCTAGTTCCTAAATTATTGGCAGCGGCTCAAGCCTAGTTTTTACGATATGATGCATTACCATGAGATAAGATATATTCACACTACTGAAGGGTTAGAGAGTGAAATGTTTGTTTGGAGATCATCATCTCAAAATCAGCAATATCAAACTATCTTGTTAACAAGAAGCAGTATGAAGGAGACAACGAATATGTACAGTACTTTCCAAAACTATTTTAACGCAATCTAAACTTATGTTGAATATAAATATAAACAGAAATGATATTTTCATGGTCTATCAATAACCTGGTCTCCTTGATTTCATAATCGTAATCATAATCTCTGAACTTCTAAAGTACCACTCGAAGGCCAAGCGCAGGGCCCCAACCTATTCACGAGTGCTGCATCAAATCAGAGAGGGCTTTCCAAAGAGTAGGCCAGAGGAAGTCCGAGTTTGGTTATCAAGGGGGCAGGTCAAGAGAGGAGACGAGCAGCTGTTAAGGCAGGTGTCATTTATGGCAAGAAGAATTGGAAGGTGGAGGATCAGATGAGTCGGGGTAGGAGTTCTTGAAAAGGGAGACTTCAGTTTTGAGTGGAAAGCCCGAGGCTGATAGAGGGGCATGAAGAGGAGGATGGAGGACGGGTTGGATGATGGAGGAACTGAGAATCTGGAGAACTCAGAGGGGTGATCGTTCCAGAGTTGTGGTGCTGTGTTGGATATGGCTCAATTGGAGAACTTAAGATGAGTAGTGATTGGGTTTCGAGAAGGACTGAGATAGTAGGATGATCGGGTGGAGCAGGTTGCCTGGATTGTGAAGAGATCACGAAGGTTCTTGGGCTGCAAATATTGTAGGGAGTTGTAGGTTAGTGATAGGACTCTGAAGTGAATTCGCTCTGGGATTATTAATCAATGGAGTGATTTGAAGATGGGAGTGATATGATGATGTTTGGCTTTCTTGGGTGCCACACAAAGAGTTTATGACTAACAATTTATATCGAAGATGTTAATTAGAAGACATAACTAGCATTAACGTCATGAAATGCTTTCACAAGTGCTTCTACAAAGCTTATATGAAGACTGTGTACAAAGAAGTAGACCAGCTAGTGCTTTTTCTAAAAGTACACAACAGTACACAAAATTCACACCTACACTAAACGTACACGTACGTTGCTCGTAGAAATGTAACTAATTTTTCTAACAAAATAGACATAACAGAGAACGAACAAATGCAGAAACGAGAAATGCACATAATATATTTTTTAAATACTATTGAAAAACCTGCAATTTGTCACTTCTATGAGAACATGGCTAAACGATGTAACAGAAACATCATATCAAAGCAATGGAAGTGGATAAGACATTACAAAAACTCAGAACTTCATGTCATAGGATAAGAAAAATCAAGCACAGCATTAGTCATGCCTGATAAAAGCAGGCATATTGCTGAGTTTTGGTTGTGAAATTGCTCCCCATTTAAAAGGTGTTTTAGAAACAAATCTTGGGGAAGTACTCTCCAAAAGTTCCAATTATAATAATACTGTTCATTTGAGTTAATCAATCTCTTTTAAAGTGGTGGCATTACGAAAATACTGGATTATATTGGGAATATCAACCTATATCCCTTGGGGTATTGTTCTTTAGTCAAAACAATATCCTTAATAGCAAGGATTTAATATTTTGCACATTCCTCAACTGACTAAATACTAGTCGTAAGAGAGAACAGCAAGGATGAACTAAATAAGAAAGTATAAAATCTAGTTTAAATAAATAAAAGTTGTCACTGAGGAGCTGTATAGGTTAAGATTTCTAATAAATTAGCTGCACACGTATTTAAAAATGTGATCAAGCAGTTGCAACAGATGCTTCTTAATACGTCCATTCAGAAGTCATAACATTGTCAGAATGTATGCTGTGCTCTTCATGACTTTGGCCGATAACCTGTAAAGCAATTATATATAAATATATATACATAATATTACTGTTTACACTGTACATATATAATGTGACGACATCAGAATAATTTTCAGTACAATTAATGTTAGCTTAATAAATATAACAACTTGGCAAAAATCCCTTCTGTAACTTTATAGCAATAATAATATGTTGTATGTGTGGATGTGTGTGTGTATGTGTATGCATGTGTGTATGCATGTGTGTATTTATGTATGTGTGCATGTATGCGTGTATGTATGTGTGTGTATGTATGTACGTATGTATGTATGGCCCAGTATCGGGCCGCAGACCACAAGTTTGAGCAGCACTGGCTTAAACTAACTAAGAAGCAGCAATTTGGTATGAAGTGTTATCGACTTTAATTTCTTAGCCTTAGCATACGAGAGTGGCTGGCTAGGCCTGTCACTCACTGTCTGGTCATCCAGTAACAGTAATAATAATAAAATATTCGGGCCACTCAGCATCACTCCTATTGCTTTTGAATCACTGGGACCGATCAACAGGACTGGACTCAAGTTTATTGTTGGATTCGGTCACTGTATGTCCGTTACTGTTGCTATTCTGGTGACCTGCACGAGTCATCACATCTTTTACACCTTTCTATTTGCACTCAGCGTTACAATGCGGTGGCTATTAGGGGCACTTTCGTAGACCTCAATGGGGAAGAGGAACATAGTTCCAGAAGAAGTCTTTTCACTCATGCGTTTATTCTTTTATACCTTGGGGTAAAATAATAATAATATGATGTTTAGTACTTTGCAAAAGAAATTTAAAATATGTAACTGCATGATGTTACAGCTGTACCTGAGCATCATTTACCTGAGAGCCAATTACCAGCATGTAACTTACCTGCCCCAGAGGCCTCAGTAGCTGTTCTGACAAGCTTCACTATAGCTGGGTAAAGGTTGGCTTTTGAAGGACCTAGCAGCTTTGTCGCCTGTGTTAATCCGTCTTCAAATTTCTCATCCCCTCTTTGAAGTTCAGACTGTTCCAAAAGACATCAACAAAAGAGATCAGTAAAAGAACTTTAACTGACATTGCATATTATAATGTTGTTGTGAGCTCCTGGTAATCATAGTACTGTGGTAAATGTTACGTAATGCCCATAATGACTATCTACACACTACTGTCATCGAGGGCCACTGATACTTCTAGGATGTTCAGTCATTTGTTAATGAGATGGCACAAAAGCAAGGGACTACACTCGTATACTAAATTCATTGCATATCTAAAATTATGAGAAAAAAGAAAAGCAGTTCCTGCAACCAGTGCTTCTCAATCTTTCTGGTCCTGTGGACGGGTACCCCCGGTAATTGTTATACCAACCTTACTGGCCTTACCGCGGACTGGTGTGTTCAACATCAGCTTAGATGTATTATATAATACATTAAAATTTAGGTTTCACAATATTGTCACTGTTACTACAACTATACTTTTGCTAATGTTGCATGTTTAAAACTGTTCATTATGTATGAACACGGAACTGAGTATTATTGAAAGTTATCATCAAAAACATTTTGTATAGTGTATACAATTTCATATTTCATCCCAGTACAATCAAAATTGTGATTCCGGTTATAATTCCACGACCCGTTAACCAATCACTCATGTATCGGTACTGGCCAGAGACCACAGTTTCAGCAGCACTTTCTTAAACTAAGAGGAAGCAATTGGTATTAAGTGTTATTGGCTTAAATTTCTTAGCCTCAGCATACGAGAGCGGCTCGCTAGGCCTCTGCTCACTGTCTGGTCTTTCCGTAACAGTAATTGTAATTGTAATTGCAAAGTCATATAGCACCACTTCAAGATAGACTCATTAGGCAACAGTGTACAGTGCAATTACTCATAGCTGAGTTCTTTGGGAGCACAGATGAAGCAGAAATCTTAAAGCATCATTCTGCAGTGGCAGGGATTTGAACCTCAAGCACCATCAATGACAGGCCAGCCTGTCATGAATCAAGTTACAGTTTTCCAATACTTAAGTCATGAATCTCTCCTTTGTCTTGAAAATTTTTTAAATTAACTATTAAACAGAAAATTGTCAAAAACAATTCCTCATCTATTATAATCATCCCATTGTTGACTAAAGGAAGCATATAACCCACACAAGCCTCACACACAGATTGCTCACCTGTACGGTATTATATACTTTTAGGAAGAGTTCACAGCCAAGCTCTTTCTCAAGCTTTTCATGTGCTTCTTCCAACTGTGAAGCCTCCAGCTCAGAATTAACGTCGATGTCTTCAAAGAATTCATCATCATCATCATCTTCACCTGCCAAAAGTCAAAGTTCATTACCGTTATCAATAACAATATCATGTCATATGAATCAACTGGCGATCACAAATGCAGATGTGATAATATTTTAAGAAAGTTACTTTAATTGACCAACATTTGTGAGAAATCCTCAATTAGTAACAATTATCTTACAGAAAGGCATTTAATGTGTGCACACTGCACAGCTACAAAAAGGATTTAAATTAAATAGCACTGGTGTTGTAAATCTTTTGCCTGAATGGCAGACACATCAGCAAAATAGAATAGTAATACTTCAATTATTATGCTAGAGGGCATGGTGACCTTTATCACAATACTGTATATTTCCTATACTGAGGCAGTGGAACATTAAACAGAGAATTCAATTCCACTTGAGTTATAGTACAAGAAAACTAACCTTGAGTCACACCATTTCCCAATTTACTTGAAGCCGATGCAGTTTCTGAATCTCCTTTGTCAATCATTATCTGGAGTTTTGCTGCTGAAAAAGTAACAAATCAGCTCTCACTACAGGCACCTGTTGCAAGTTCAACAAACATGTGGCACCTTTAACCTGCTCAAGATACCAGAGACATCCTTTGCATGACCAACACATGTAGCATCTTTACCAGAGACATCTTTGACATTTTCTAACCCTCCTGTCTTTGGTCAATCTCATCAAACTCATCACCTTATCATCACTTCCGCCACTTCCCTCTTATCTCCAAAGATTATCAGTATATCACACTCCGTTCTCAGCATTACAGATCAAGCTTTGCATGGTTGGTAACAACTAAAAATGAACAGTCCAGAATTTCCATGTGCTTCTCCTGTTAGCCTTGAGAAAATGACTGAGATTCCATTAACACAACATCTGTTGCCAAGAATATCATGGATGCAGTCTTATAGGGCATTATACTTCGAATATGTAGATTTTCCATCGTCAGCTACCAGTGAACTCGCCATTCTTTGAACAGTTTTTTAAGCAAGCATTTAGAAGTGCTGCAGCTGCTCAGAGCTGCTAAAAGCTGGCGGACGGTTTTGGGCTTTTCCTGATCCAACGACAACAACATTTTACATCAACTGTCTATTTGTAAAATGTGAGCGTTTGACTTGCATTATTAAAGACTGCTTATTTACTTTACTTATTGTCCACAATTCTGAAACTGCCATTCATCCGCACCTCTCCTTCTCCAAACGCTCCTCCAACTTCTTGTGCTTCTGCTTCTTACACATTCGTGACTTTCAACGCATCCGGCCAATGCTCAACTGAAAATCTGCCTCCACAACTGCTACCTTTATTGTTCACTCCAAGCTCGATTATTGCCATTCCCTTTTCCTCAACCTTGAATCCACTCAAATTAAGTGTTTGCAACTTATCCAAAACTCAACAGCCCAAGCAGTCACCAGAACGCCCAAGCATCACCATATCACTCCCATCCTCAAATTACTCCATTGGCTAAAAATCCCATAGCAACTCCACCTCAAAGTCCTATCACTATACTACAACTCCCTAGAATATTCCCAGCCCAAGTATCTCCATGATCACTTCACCATCCAGCCAACCCACTCTACCCGATCATCCTCTGATCTCAGCCTTTCTTGACTCCCCCACTGCTCATGTCAAGTTCTTCAACCGAGCCATATACCATATTGCACCACGACTCTGGAATGATCTCCCTCATAAATTTCACATATGTTCGGTTCCTCCATCATTATTGCCACTAGGGCTTTCCACTCAAAACTAAAGTCTCACCTCTTCAAGATTTTCTACCCTGACTCATCTGATCCTCTGCCCTCAAATTCTTCTCGACCTAAACAAGACCCTGCCTACTCTCTTGATCTGGACCCTTAGCAACCACGCTTGAATATCATTTTGACTACTCTTTGGAAAACTCCTCCGACTTGAAGCAGTGCTCGTAAATAAGCTGGTGCCCTGTGCTTAGTTCTCGAGTGATGCTTTTTAGAAATTTGGAGTTTACGATTACGATTGCATGTTCCAGGTACCAAAGGCACCTTTTGCATGTTCAAGGCAGCAGAATATATTCAACATATAAAAAGCATCTTTTGTATGTTCAAGACATCCTTGGTCAAGTGCCATGATTTCCTTGTCAAAGTACAAGTAATAGCACCTGTAGTTCAACACTATTATTTTTCGCATTAGTTACCCTAGCAGATCGATTATGGCTCAAAAATGTTACAAACAATAAAGTAATGATGCATTCTATTTTATAACAGTGGAAGGCACACTTATTATCACATTAGCTTTACATTACATTCCCATATGACATTACAATGGCCATTATTTCTTTTCTCCACGTGATGGTGACTCTCTACAATTCTTCACAACCCATACTTTCTGGACTGTTTCCACAAATACAGCCAAACTACCAGCTCTTTCCAGAGTTGGTCAACTTTACCCAATGCACTCTGTTCACTTTCCATCACCCTGCGATCTTTGTCAGTGAGGCTTTGTTTCTGAACTATGCTCTTACCTTCCTTTTTGCCCGATGCTAGAAGAAGAGTTCTCATTGTTTCTCTTATATTCTGCAGATCGTTTAGGGAGGAACTGCTGGAAATGCTTTCGAGTGAACTTTTAAAATAAAATACCAGACATGAATGAATAAAATCCATTGCATTTAAAAAATGCAGAATACCTTAATGTAGGCTAGGCAGGTAAGGCAGCTTATCAAAGCAACATTAGTAAACATTTGTTAAGACATTGTAAGTCCATTGGGTTAACCAGAAATCATAGGGAACAAGGTAAACCAGTGCCTATCGTATCGCATCTACCGTATCTAGTAATTTATAAGGCGTCTCTCGCAGCATAAACTATTCAGAGGCTTGTGTATCACAATGCACATATTGTGCAATGCCTTTGAAGAGCCTCTCACAGGCGGAGCAAGGTAAGACACTGTTGGACAATGTATGCCAAAGCAATGTAAGAGAATGTATGGTGGAGTGAAGTAAGGTAACACCAAGTAAGGCAATGTAAAATAAGGTAGTTTATTGAAAATGCATGGTTAAATGCATCTATTACGGTATATGCCGCTATCAAGAATATTCTTTAGAGATATTGTGTTTCAGTTGACAAATATTTTGACTAAAGCAACAATTTGCAGCAAGGGAAGCACTACAAACTCTTTTACTGGATTTTTTCATGTCACTATCAAAATAATTACCATCAATCTTGTCATTTTTTGATTAACATCATCATCAAAATAAGACCGAAATAACAGCACATCGTTATGTTACCAGTATGTACTAACTTGTTAAGTTACACAAATACATAAAGCAGTTAACAGCAGTGAGCATTTACATAAAGCAGTCTTACAGCAGTGAGCGCACTTACGATACATAAAACACAGTACAGTCAAAGCCACCTCATTGTATGTAAGCATGCAAGTATGTATGTATGCATATGTACACATGTATGTATGTACATATGTATGTATGTATGAATGCATGTATGTATGTATGTATATATGTATGAATGTAAGTAAGTATGCATGTTTGTAAGTATGTATATATGCATGTATGTATATATGTATGTATGTATCAAAACATAATATAGTACCTCTTAAGTATCTAATGAAAGCACTGAAGCCACCAACCTTGGCTTTACTTTAAATCACTCCCAAAGACTCAGTTGTGTTACTCACCCATCTTCAGAGGAATCTTTCTTCTTTTCTTTTTTGTTTCTCTTGTGTTTAGAAGTCTTCTTTTTCGGTTCAACAGTTCCCTCATCACCAGAACCTGGGTTGAAACCAAATCTGTTATATATAAATGCTTTTTCTAGTAATACTATTAACTACATTACTCTGAGTTTCTTCTGAGTAACTCTTAAAGTCACGAATAAGGCCACACTTGGCCTTAGATATTAAGCACTAGTTGTTTGCATCTGTGTGCATGTCCGGCAAGTTATTGTCACTATTATTATAATATATTTATTATTATTATGATAATGATATTATTATGCAATAATATTATATGCATATTGCTTGATAGCACCTGTTTCATGGGTCAGAGGCATAGTAATATACTCTCTCCAGAATTTTCTTTAAATACAAATTCTGAAATATAGCACAAGCAGTGTCTGTTTGCCTAAAATGAGTGAAAAAAAACTCACACAAATATAATTACACAAGAGCCTCATTAAAAGGAAAATTCTGTTATTACATGACTGGGCATGTACAAAGTTTAATCCACCTCTAATAGCCACCTCATCATAATAAGTAAGTAAGTATGTTCTTTAATATACCGCCTGCAAACGCACTGCGGCTAACAAACAGGTTAATCATAAAAGAGGCGCACGAAAACAAACAAGCAAATTTAAATAAGGGACAGATAGTTAAATACAATGGAAATGAAATAAATACAGCAGAAGAGAAATAAAGTAAAATAGCCGTGAAGAAAGAAAGAAGAAAGAAAGTCACTAATACGGACAGGAAAAAATTAGTCGCTGCCATTCTGATTATGGGATTTTAAGGGAAGGCAACCAAACCCAGGGAGGGCGAACAATTTATAAATATAGCATTCTGATTATAAAACTCCTCCTTGCCAGCGTGTCTCTTCTGGGGATTTCACGGTTGTGCGGGCGGGAACGGAGCGCATAGGCACACCTCTTTATAGGGGGCAGCAGGGCATGAAGAACATGCTCAGGGTTCTGCAGGACAGCAGAGAAGAGAGCGCTATCAGCAATGTCAGATTTAATGCAATGTGTTACAACATGGTCCTTGTTATGGCTTGCAAAAGCAATGATGTAACGAGGTTCCAATGTAGCAGCAATCGTGTAAAAGTTTTATTACCGCTACTACTGTTATTGATGAAAAAGTATTGCTGCTCCTACTATTGTCATTTTTATTGTTGTTATCATCATTAAATCAATTATGAACCTTTGCTGCTGGGACCCTTCAGAAGGCTGGCCATACTTTCCCGAAGTGTTTCCATGTCTTCGTCATCTGAACTTTGGCTGAAAATATTAATCACGATCTCATTACTGTAGACCAGAAGTAATTTTCCACTTCTGAAAGATTCCTTAGAGGTCTAGATAACGTTTTGTTACAATCAAAATCAAAATTTCAGATTAATGTCAGATTCATTGCTTCAATGTCCATTAAATTACTTAATTGAAAATTACTTACTTTTAATTGTTAAAAACTATGATGAAGACACTGATAATGATGGAACAACAATAACAGATCATTAAAAAAGAAATTCAGATTTATTTATGAAAACTAAATTTCACTCACTCCGAGTCATCACTGCTGCTGATTCCATCATCGCCAGCACCTTCTCTCTCTAGTGCTTCAGCAACAACCTCAATGTCTGCTATTGAATACTCAAGAGAACTTTCGCCTTCTGAGTCAGAATCACTGTCTCCAGCACCTAAAATCTGTCAAGAAACAGAGCAAGTTTACTATAAAAAATGGCAACAATCGTCTACCACTACAGTCACTAAGATGCAGCTACAATATATATGGTAGTTGTAATCTCTAAACTTCTAAAGCGCCATTCGAAGGCCAAGCACAAGGCACCAGCCAATTCATGAGTGCTACGTCAAATCAGAGGGGGTTTCCAGAGACTCGTCCAAAGGAGGCCTGAGTCCGGTTTCCAGAGGGCCAGATCAAGAGAGGCAGAACAGCTGTCAAGGCGGATGTCGTTTAGGGTGAGAAGAATTGGAAGTTGGAGGATCAGATGAGTATGGGTAGGAGTTCTTGAAAAGGTGAGACTTCAGTTTTGATTGGAAAGCCCGTGGGATGACAGATAGAGGAACATGAGGTGGAGAATGGAGGACGGGTTGCAATAATGAAGGAGGAACCGAGAATCTGCGGAATTCAGAGGGAAAAAAGAATTCATTCATATGGTAATGTCATTAATTCATTAATTGATATAGCATCTTTCCAAGTCATCTCAGACACACTAACAGCCCAATCTCAGTGAAGGCACAGTTTAAAAAATATGACAAAACATGCTTGAAGCATCCCTAGCCAAGACAAGGCACAGGCTTAGATACGTACATCCTATAGGTTGGTGGTTCAACAACTGAAGTGTGTGAGGACATTATCATTGTACAACTTAACATAGGCTAGGATAAGAAACAATATTATCACTGCAAAATTAAAAATATAAAATACTGAAAATTTACAGAAAAACACATAGTAAAAATAGGATATTCAAATAGAATATATATAGGATGGGATGAAAAAAACATTACCGCAGTAAAATACTAAACATCCTATGGACATCAGGGACTTGCCTCGATAATTTCCTCGTCAACTGCATTTAGGCTATCAGCTCTCCGCAACGTGCATTTGTTCTTGGAAGTCAAAACACTGTCATCTTGATTCAAAGGCTTTGCATGGAGGAGTGTCGCAAGATCAGGTTCGGAACACGTGCGAAGAAGCTTCACATTCATTGCATCAAATTTTCCTGTCTTTAGGTTCTGCATCACTGATTTCTGTAAAACTGATTTGCCCGGTTGAGAGATTTTCTGTTCTGTGACTCCCTCAGCTGAACTACTCGTATCACTGGCTTTAGATACACTATCTAGTAAAAGAAACAGAAAAAATGATGTCATTCTAATAAATTATAACAGAAAAAATGATGTCATTCTAATAAATTATAATAGAAAAAATGATGTCATTCTAATAAATTATAACAGAAAAAATGATGTCATTCTAATAAATTATAACAGAAAAAACGATGTCATTCTAATAAATTATAACAGAAAAAATGTCATTCTAATAAATTATAACTAACAACAGCTGTACATAATATGGCTCTGAAAATACAACCTAAAAGTCATAGAGAAGAAACAGAAAAAATGAAAATACATAAGCCGAGGTGGCTATCTTGTTTGACAGGTGGGGGGGACATGAGACACTTTTGAACTGATCTGGTCAGAAAAGAGGTGAAAAAATTTGACCTTTTTTGGTGTTTCTTCTAAATGTGGGGGTCAACTGTATATTATGTCCCCCCACTGTTAAAGGTGGGGGTCTTGTCCCCCTCAACCCCTGGGATCGCCGCCCATGTAGATAAGGCATACAACACATTTTTAAAACAGATGTCTGAAAGCGTGGTCTAGAGGTTGAGGGACAATTTGATTCATGTAAGTGCAAATAAAGACAACAGCAATGAATGAATGAATGAACAAAGTAATTAATTAATTAGTCAACAAGTGATGAATGAATTAATTAATCCTACAACGTAAGGATGTGAAAATGCACTTTCAACTGACACTTTAAAAAGATTTCGCTTTTCCTGATTTTCTCAACAGTTGAAAATAGTTGTTTAATAGAAGCTTTGCGCTGTCATTTTGGAGGCAAGTCTAGAAAAATGTTAAGGGGCGATACACAGATGTTGTTGTTGAAGTCAATACACTTTCATTCAGATTCAAAGGCTTTGCAACAACAAATGCATTTTAGCAACACAACTTACCTTCTCGTGACAACTGACGATGACTTAGGATGTCTATTATGGTTCCATGTTGTGTAGGCCAAAACTTTGCATCAGCAGCTTCAGATTTCTCATCTAAAATTAGTATTAGTGAATGAGCAAGTAAGTAAGTAAAGGTTTCAGTAAGTAAATGTTAGAAGATCATTCTGCAGGTAAATAAGTTGTTTCTAGACATTTATAATGTGCTAATTAATTAATAAATTATGTGCATGAGAAATTTGTATGTCTAAAGAGATAACAGCAATGATGTAGTAATAGTAGTAGTAGTAGAAGGTTGTGAATACTGCAGTATCAAAAAGGCTGAACATAAAAGACCTAATGCAAGTGATCTTAAAACAAGGACTTGATCTTTTCAGATACATTTGCATGATGAATAATACAGATAGAAAGATCTAATGTGATGTTAGGAAGCAACAAGTCAAATAAACACCAAGAGCTTGAGTGTAGCAGTGCAACATGTAGAAGTTATTATGCAACTGGCACAGCCAGCGCTTTTGTGAGGTATTTAAAGGGCACATAACAATAATAAGTGATTGTTTAATCACTCCATGAAAAACTATTCATTCAACCAAAAATTATATTTTAATCACTCCAAGAAAAAAACAGTCTTTCATTCTTTCCGGCAGTAAGTACAAAATGTTTACAACTAATCTTCCACCAAGCAAATTGAGTCAAATCTGTATCCAGCGTGAAAACTTAAACCTTACCACTTTGCAATGTAGCTTCAAGTTCTAAACTGGATAGAACACTATCCATCCTTTTGTTCATCCATTTCGTTTCCTTTTTGGCTTCTGCAGCTTCAAGTTCTAAACTGGATAGAACACTATCCATCCTTTTGTTCATCCATTTCGTTTCCTTTTTGGCTTCTGCTGCTGGTGGAACTGCTCCAATTGCAGCCATGGCTGCTGTCATGCCAACTTGTGCACCAGGCCCTGGTTTCCTTAGAAACAGAAACAACTTGGCTTAGATCACAAAACATATGACAAACTTAGTTTTGTGTTCATAAAAGCTTTAATTGAGGACATTACTATGTAACTTTATGTTCAATATATAATCAGAGTAGCTACATTGTTAAATGGTTATACTCATAGTCTTAAAACGCAAGAAGCCAAGTGTTGACAAGGCTGTCCACCTACCTTGCCCAACCTATTGTATTCTGCCAAATGTTCAAATCATAAGAATTGTCTTGGGTGATCAGAAACTGCCTAAGGTAAGTGAAAACATTCGTTAAAATATAATTTTTGTGCTTTGGATGAATTGTAGATCAAGGGAATTATAAAGAAGACTCCAACCTGTACACTACATGTTTCAAGGTAAACCTTCAATGAATCAGTTGCCCTCTGAGATAGCATGATATGCAACCATCATAATGTAACTTGACATAATAGAATCAAACACAATACAATCAAATGTAACATAATTTAACTCACTGTTTTCCTTTAGCACTCGCTGGACGAGGTTCAACCTACAATTAGTAATCAAATTTAATGTGTACATTAATATGTGTGGAAATGTAAAGAGACACTTACAGATAAACTCTTACATCATACACAAAAATTTAGAGAGGCTTTACATGTGCTTAATCAATTCCTAGATACATAGATTGTTACTTGGTGCTCTGGACTCATATCTTCAAAGAGTGTGCAGCTGATGTGTTGACAGCTATAACTGACTGCCCTATCTCTTCATGGCCATCTTTTAAAGGTTTCCACAATCACCTTTTTGCTAGAGCACAGTGTGGCACTAGTGACAAAAATACATTCGAGTGCAGCAAAGACCTCAACCAGTGAAAAGAAAGTTTCTCCCATCCCAAACCACAGTCTGTCTATATAACTAACTGTGTCAGGGAGACATCGTACTTCAAGTTTAAAAAAATCCCATAAACTTCTTACAAAGTCAGTTCTCAGATTCACCGAGTGCTTTCCAGAATACATTCCTTGCCATATGAGTAACACAATGCCATGCAAAGAATTCTCCTTGACACATCGGAGAATGATCTGACACACACTTCCTTCTGTGCTCCTAATCTATAATTTTAGCACATTCTTAATGCACAGTTGCTAGCACCATAGACTGATACTATTTACTAAGTCACTAGATAAAGGTGCTAAATAAATGTCAGAAATGAAAATTAAATAATCATCATTTAAAAGTTATGACAGACACATCGATCTGATCTCACATAAGTAAAATAATATCACAATAAATATGAAAAAATAAAATATAAAATACCTCTTTCTGTCTTTCACCATTCTGATCGAGTCTTTTCTTCTCAGGATTTTTCAGTTTTTCAGCTTGGGCCTATATCACAATTAGCTGTGGTAAATATTAGGACTGTTGATCAATTATAATTAATGCACATGATTAACGTGCTAAATTTTTGAGACAATTAATGCAATTAAAAAATTTAATCACAATTACATTTTAATTGCAAACAGTTTTGGATAGGAATTTGCTGAACGTTGTAACGTGTGAGGTATTTCCAAGTTAAAACTCTTTGGCTGACATTGGGCTTAATTCACCCAGTTGTGTTGGGCAAACTCATAGGCAACCAAGCAATATCGAGTTAATGGTGGTGTAGACTAGTTCTTCATATTTGTTCTCTCTGCAAAAGTTTAGTGCAAATGGTTTGATTTTTGTTTGTATTATATCTAGTATTGAGTAATACTGTTAAAAATATGGTGTGTTTAAAAAAATGCTATTTACTGTTTATTACTATCTATAAACAACACCAATACCGAGTTATTTTCTCATGATGCTATTAATCACAAGATAAATGGCAATTACTTTTTTAATCCCAAGAGTAATTGTGATTAAAATTTTTAACCATTGAACAGCTCTACTAAATATGCTTGTCTGTCTGATGTCGATATTGTGCAGTGCTAAGGAACTTATATTTTACATTTACATTAAATGTACAATATTTTTACCCATCTCTATAAATTTTGTGCATTAGTCACATATTAGATTTAAGACATGTCCATACCATATTAGCTATGCATTACATCAATATATACTTGCTGCACTTTGGTTGCTGCCCATTGAAGAGCACACCAATTTCGAGATATCGGTCTAGGCTACAGATTCACTCCAGGAAAAGATCACTTACTACTTACAGTGGAAATTCATGCCTTTTAAATGTATGTATGTATATAATCTGGACTTTAACAAAGCGCGTTTTAGGAACCCCTCAAAGGCACGAATGGTCAAACCATTTACGTGGAGTGATCTTTCTCTAGGACTTCTTCCATCTAGCACTGCGAAATGTACCTTTCATCAAGGCTTGCAAAATGTTTCTGCCTACCTTGAGTTCTTCAAGTTTTTTCCTTCGCAGTTCAGCATTATTGACTGGAGTTTTCACAGGCTAAAACATACAATGAACAGCACAATTTTACACAACAAAATCCACAGCATTCTTTCACGTTTAACATGTTATAAATAACTGCTCTAAAAATATAATCAACATGATCTGATAGCTTTGATACAATATTATAATTTATAAATTTGCCTTCGAGAGGTCTGGAAAAAGAGCAATAACAAGTTTCATCATGCATAGAGACAGCAATTTAGGCTTACTCTACGCAGACACTATGTTCTAGATAGATTCCAAGCATTGTAAAAAATAGATTCAATCAATCAATCAATCTTTTATTTGGTATCCAAACTGTACAGGTTAACAAATCAAACAAAAAACAGGCAAATCAATTTCTGTAGTTTGGGTACACAGGTGACACAGAAAGGGCCGTGGACCCCGCTTAAACAGTGTCACCTGGGTAGAATTACAAAACGTATAAACGCCAATCTTTTATCATAATTATAACTGTTAGGTCGTAAAAAGAAACTATACTTTTTATCTTAACTATAGGGACTCGGCAATATACACTCGAAACTGTGAACCAAGGACTCGTTAACCCAATTTGGTCATAATAATCCCTGGTGTCCCTGAAAAAGATAAAGCTATATACGTTGTTGAAATTAATACATGTAACAATGATGAAAGTCATTATCCTCATTACTGAAGGTCTATTACCTGGGGTCTGTTTTGGAAGCCTGGAGAAAATCTAGCTCTGGGTGGCAGATGGCGGGTATTCAAATTCCGCATTCGTATCTGCTGAAGTTGATCTTGAATATCCTGACACATAATTAAAATATTTAAAATGTAAAATGCAGCCGTGGCAGACTTATTTCTTCAGAATCATCGGAAACTTTTTCCACAAGAAACAAATCCGAGTATTTAAAACACTTTTCCCATTTAAGATTGGACACAAAAGCTTATAACAAACCACTGATATTATTTTACTTTTTAAACATTAAGTTTCTAGTTGCATTACATTTCCATTGTAATAGTTGATTCAAGAGAAACGCACTGATTCTAATTTTTTTACAAATAAAAAAATATTAATGGCATTATCATTGCTCAGGCTAAGAAATTTCAAATTTATCTACCATGAAACTGTTTGTGGCTGTGAAATTTAAAGGCATAAGGCCAACACTTTCACAAACTTACATCCTACATGTATCAATATCATAATTCAATCACCTATTCAAAGTTTTACTATAAATCGATAAAACTTAAGATTTTAATACCTCTTTTGGATTTTTAACTTTCGGGCTTAAATATGGACTTGGACTTGGTGTAAAGGGCCGATTTCTCTTAACACCTTGACCAACCTGTACAGATTGCAAAACATCTCATATTAATTACAAAATTTGACCTAGTATAAAAACAAATCCGTTTCTTAGTCATTATTTCATGCTAATCAACATATTAGACATAGCAATTTTCAAAACTTTCTACACCAGTATTTCGAAATGAAACTTGATAAACTTTTTACCCGATATGCTAAGCATTAACTAGCCACCACCATGGCGATTATCCATAAAGCTAACCAATGCATTAGAAGTGCTGGGTGATAATTGTTTTATCTACAGTTTCTTCTATATGGATGTTTATTTATTTATTTATTTATTCCGGATATTTCTATAGCGCCTCTCGAAGTCAACTACTACTCAGAGGCGCTCCAGACTACAGCATTTGATACTGTGTCAGAGTTTTCACGCCGAAGCGCCATGAGCAATCGCGAGTGAAGGACTTGCCCAAGGTCCGTACGCAGCGGCTAGAGTGAGATTCGAACCTGTAACCCTTCGGTCACAAGGCGCCGAACTTACCACTGAGCCACCATGCCCCACATTGCACTTGATATCAACACACAACGTACTAAAAGACCATGCCCTTTCTCAAGTGAGACATGCTGTGTAGCAGCAAGCACAATTTGAGGCCAGTAGGTACGTATGAAAGTATGTACCGTACATATAGTAGTAATATTCGTGTTTATTCACAGCTCACTGACACACCGCAGCATGTTACACTGAAACATTAAAACATGATGGTACAATTATCAAGATCTCATTGGACACACATCTTGGCAGTCTGTTAGGCACCCACTCATTTTACTGCTACCCTTACGGAGTAGAAGGCTGAGTCGACCTACAGGGGCTTGCGGGTATTGAATCGCTTCTTTAAAGATTTTATGTTCTTCATGAAAGAGTATTACCATTCACCTGTCCCCCTCCCCTCCAGGATAAGTAACTCACAAAAGCACTGCCTAAGCTACCCAAAATGGTGTCAAAGTTCAATTGTTTTAAATTTCATTATTGCCACAAATATCTTAATTAATTTACCTTACAAGGAAGACTGGAGGCTACTCAATAGCATAGCACTAATACTTACAGCTGCACCGGCCTGTGCTTTACCACGATTCTTGACCATTGCATCCCTTTGCTGCTCTTTCAGTCGCCTTGCACGTTCTGCAGCCAGAGCTCCAGCGTTTCTACGAGTCACAGGATTAATTGCATTGTAAAAGAGTAATCAGTACACTGACAGCAAATATTGCCAACTAACACCCGTTCTATAAAACCTCTCTTTTATGGAAGCTAATCTGTGCAATGGACATTTACGGTAATTCAACGTTTCAATGCTTTCAAATTTTCAACATTATGTTTCATAATATAGAATTAAATGGATGAAAAACAAAGTTATTAAGTTATAGTTATTCGTGTTAGACAATAAAACTGCTTTTATTTCCAGTTTAATAATGTTCAACACACAGAGGGAAAGGGGTGAAGTTAACATCGAAGTTGATCTACATTTAATTTCTGCCTTCAAATGCACATTCAAAGTTCTGCATTGGATGTGTGTATCACCCATGATACTAAATATATATATACAGAGATTGCTATTTGAGTCTAGAAGCACTAATTGCATGTGGATGCCTGATTACTTAAAACTATCTTCTCTCTGGTTCAGTTGGCCAAAGATCACAACATTCTGCAGTTCTGGGTGTGAACTGCATGAACCTTGTCCATGCACCTCTTCAGTTCACACAGGTGTCTGGATTTCATGGGCATTCTTGACACATTTACTACGACTCTCAAACAGGGCCACATTGTTGAAAGCCATAGCTGAGAAACTGCATAGCACTACATGAAAGCTCTGAGGTGTGATACACTCATGGTTAGTCTTGGTCTTGATCGAGGTTCAGTTCATGGCATGACTGAATGGAAAGGTTTCTCTGTAAGGATGAGTTGAAAAGGTCTTGGAGAGTGAGATCCTTAGGTTGACATGGTAACAGCCGACTTCTGTGTAGGAAAAGTGCTACAGATGTTTTGGCAGAGTATAGAAGTGAACTCCTGTGCATAGAAGGATTTGGCTAGGAAAAATCCTGGCAATCTGAAAAGTCTATGTTGGTAAAAAGGTTAAAACAATGTCTGACTTTCATTTCTGATAGATACTCTTCATAGTCTTCTTTATAATTATAATCTAAACAAGTATTATGCTAAATTAAGTTTCAGCATAATTTTCTTCAAAATAAATTCCTCACCCAGCTGCATTTCCTTGTTTTGCAGCAAGTGCTGGATTGAACGGAGCAGGACCTAACAAAACCAACAGCAAAAATGTTCAAATCAGGAGAAACACTTCAATCAGAAATGCACCTAAATGACTCGAAAGCAGTTAAAAACAAGCAGGGTTAAAAACAAGCAGAATATAAAGGCAAATACGTTCAAATCAGATCACACAAAATCAAGTGCCACTTTATTTATCCCAAGAAAAATATAGATATTAATGTGATTCCTGCTGAGAAAGTACTCAACCACCTGTTCAAGGCCTGTTTATGGCTGAATACATATTCACAGCATTCATTGAACTATTTCTGAACCAGTTCCAGTATTGTAACTATCACAATTACTGCCACAGCCATTATAAAAGTTGTGGGTCTTAACAGACGCCCTTCATTGGATAAAAAGTTGATAAAACTATTACTATTAATTAAACATTGTTAAGAAGGCTGTCGCTAGTACCTGGCTTCAAAGGGGACTGAATTGGGAGCTTCGGAGGTGTGACATTAGACTTTTTGATGCCATTTGGTTTCACAGCCACACCCTACAACCATTAAATTTCATTGCATCAACTACTATGTACTGGTAATTGTGTGCATTTATATAAGCATATATTTACATGTATATATAATTATATATGTATTATGTATGTATGTGTGTGTATGCATGTATGCGTAGGTACATATGCAAGCATGTATGCAGAGGCGTAACTTTGGTCTAAAGAGTGGGGGTACCAATTTCTTCTCCACTTTCATTTTTTGGATGGATACCATTTAGGACATATTACCCTGCCAGTATTCTCATTAATTTTTGTGTCAATAAAAACAACCCATCATTTTAATTGCAGTAATAATAAAATATTGATTGGCATTGTTTAAAAAGTGGAGAGTACGGTAGTCCAAAAAGTGGGGGTACAGTACCCCTCATACCCCACAAATTACGCCTATGCATGCATGTGTGTATGTGATTGTATGCATTCATGATACAGGTATCTACCAGGATACCTGCACAGCACTCTATATGGAAACTCTAAAATTTCAATATGCACTCTTCTGTTGTCAAAAGCAATCTTCAGAAATAAAGTTCTTGGGTTAAAAGAGCTTTAAGTTACGTGGCAAATATGACATGCCTAATCTAAACTAATCTAATCTAATCTAATTTAATCTAATCTAATCACGTCATCTTCAGTCTGGTCAATCCAAGAACGCTTATCCTACCAACTTACGGAAAGAAGAACACAGTGGTCGTCATAGTTCGAGAATTCGTGACTTTCGATTTTAAAATTCGTAAAAATTCGCGAATTTTTGGTCTATTTTAAAATTCGTAAAAATTCGTAAAAATTCGTTGGGCCATTGTTGGGCCTTTTTTTTACATTGACAGTGGATTTTGCAAAAACAGCGTAAACAACAACAAATGTGATGACGTCATGATTTGTTGTGTTAATCTTCTGCTTAGAATTTAATGTAAAATTCAGTATAAAAGTTTATTACGTAACGAGTTAATTTAGTTAAAATCTAATTTTTTAAAGATGAAAGAACACGGACCGGAGTGGAAGTATGTAGTAACTTTGGAGGAGAAGGAAAGGGTAATCCAAAAATACAGTGTTGTTTTTGTGACAAGGAATTTGTTGGTCGTTCTACCCGAATTCGGGAGCATTTGCATGGCGAAAATACAGAAACCAGAGTCGAGTGGGAGCAGTGGGCTATTCCTGACTCAGAATCAGAGGACGATGAAGTAGAAGACACAGCTCGGTGAACGTTGCCAACCCCTGTTAACCATGTTTGGTTGCAAGCTGTGTTAGTGGCTGACTGGTGACACTGGAGCTGCATGGGGCACTGGTGGTTTTTCGTTCTGCTGACTGACACTCACAGTTGCACACCCCAACTATATATATGATAGAAATCGAAGTTCAAGACTCCAAGTAGAACAGTAACTGAATATCAGTACTATTGTGTTGCTAGTCAGCTATCTTTTACGGCTGATTGATTGTCTATGACACTGACATTTACTTGCTTAAAAAGTTCAAAAGTAAACAAAAATAAAATTCGTTGCCATGGCAAAGAATTCTATTATTTTACTATTTTACGAATTTTTACGAATTTTAAAACTGCAGTTTTAAAATTCGTTAAAATTCGTGAATTTTTTAAATTCTTAAAATTCGTAAAATGCGAATTCTCGAACTATGGTGGTCGTAGCAGGCTGTCATAAAAATACAGGACATTTTACAGGACACAAAAAATAAAATTACAGGACATTTACAGGACATTTATACTAAAAAATACCCAGTACAAATTTATTTTTGCTTCTACTGTATAGTGTCAGTAAGTAAACAGCATTTCATCATCATCATCATCATACTCCCACTATTTAATTCTACTTTGTCAACTATTTTTTCCTTGAGTTATGACAACAGGGATGAATTGGTAACAAACTAATTAGCAGACAAATTTTGTGTGCATTTAATGAGATTATGCACTAAATTAATTATTACTCCGCAGTCTGCATAGCGACATTCAGAAACATTTAACATAACATACATAACATAACAAGGGTTTTAAGTGGTTCAGAAGACGTGTGAAGTCTGTGTTAGAACCACTGCAAATTAACCTGGAATGCTTAAGAGTCCAATTTTCCTAGCTTCTTCTTAAAAGTTGTGATAGTGTCCACTGAGATTAACTATCTTCCAAACCATTCCACAGGTCTACAACTCTTACATTGAAGACTTTCTGCCCAATGTTCCTTTTGGCTTCTTAAATAATCTAAACCTGTGTCCACGAGTTGTCCAGTGATGATCTCATAAGCTTCGATTAGATCTTCTCTGCTCCTCCTTCTCTCCAATGTTTTTAGTCCACACCTCTTCAACCTTTCTTCATAACCCAAATCCTTGTAGCCCCAAATCATTTCAGTAGCTCTTCTTTGCATTGTCTCCAGTTTTCCATGCCCTGTTTCAGGTATGGATTCCATACCTGGATGCAGTATTCCAATTGTGGCCTAACCAGCAATTTGTACAACCTCAGTATTGTATCTTTGTCTCTGTCCTTCTTATCATACCTAAAGTTGAGTTAACATATTTCGATGCTGCAGCTTCAGCACATTGTCTTGAAGGTTTTGTACTCTTGTGCATAATCACTCCCAAGTCCCTTTCTTCCTCACTCACTTTCAATACCTAACCCCCATTTCATATGAAAACTCGTTGTTTCTCTTCCCCATATGCACCACTGAGTACTTTTCCAAATTAAAGAGCATTTGTCAGTCCTGTGACCATCTGAGCATTCTTCTTAGATCTTCCCGCAGTATCTCCGCTTCTTCATCATCCACTGCTCTACATAGTTTTGTACAACCTGCAAACTTAGAAATTTTCGATAAAATCCCATCGTCTAAGTCATTAATAAAAAGCACGAAAAGCAGTGCCCACAAGCACTCTGATCCATGTGGCACTCCACTTAGCACTGTCATCCAGCTAGAGTGTTATCTCCTATGCCCACGTTTTGTCTTCTACCTGATAGCCAGCTTAGAATATATGTTAGTACTACTACTACTAGCCCTCTAATCCCACTTGCTTGCAACTTTTTGGCCAGCCTTACATGAGGTACTTTGTCAAATGCCTTGGCAAAATCTAGGTAAATGATATCTGCTGGTTTCCCTTGTCAATCCTCTCATAGACCTCCATTCCCGTGTTACTTCTCCAATCTGAATTGATTTATTGAAGATCTGGGCTAATACCTCTCCAATTTCTTCCCTCACTTCATGTACGAATTTTGGATGGAGTTCATCTATGGCTGGATTCTTGTCAGTTTTTAGCCTTTTCAGTTGTTCCACCACATTTTCCTTAGTAAACGTTACCCCTTTTCACCACAGTCTGTTTGCTTAGGCTCTGGGATATTTCCCAATTCTTCTAAAGTAAACATCGAGCTGAAATATTTATTCAGTACTTCAGCAGCAGCACATCATAACTTCTCCCCTTCCATCTTCTTTTTGAATGGTTTTATCATGTCTTTCCTTCTGTGCTTACTTCTGACATAGTTGTAAAAACTAGAGCTTACTATCCTCCTTTACATTCCTAGATAACTTCTGCTCAAAGCTTTTTATTGCTTTTTGTTTGCATGATACTTGTTTCTTAAATTCTCAAGTCTGGCAACACTCTCATTATCCAAATCCAGTCCATTCTTTGTTTCTTTCTTCAACTTCTGATCTTTGCCCTTCTTTTTCTTTGAACCTCACATGTCACCAATCCATCTTATTGGTTCTTTGTACTTCAGTGTGTTTTCTTCAATAATTTCCCTCAAAAGTTGCCTAAACTTCTTCCAATCATCATTCACTCCCAAGCCCTTTATTTCACTTACGATATCCTTTTCCTGCAAGCTTGTCCTTAGTAACTCATAATCTTCTTTAAAGAAGTTGGGTCTTTTCACATAGGTTTTGACTTCCTGGATCTGCTCCATGACTAATTCTCATCTGATAACCTGATAACCTGATGATCACTAGTGCTAAAATGCTCTCCAACGCTTACATTCTCTACCATATTTTCATCTAATGTTATCACTAAATCCAAAATGTTTTCTCCTCTGGTTGGCTCCATAGCATGCTGTTGCATAAAGCTGGCATCAATAAAATCCAAGAATATCCTATCTTTTTCTCCTTCCCTTCCAATTTTTCCCAATCAATATGGTAGCTACGTCTCTCATAATTAAGGGCGTTTCCTAGCCATTTCCAGTAGTTTGCACATCCCTTGATCAGCTTCTCTGGTGGCATCTGGTATTATTCTTAACTTATACTACTCTGTAGTAACTTATACTATGCTGTATTATAAGTTAAAAGCTCAAAATATAATAAAAATAACAAATTATAAATATCATGTATTCGCGACCAAAAAAGTGCGTGAAACCTGACTTTTTAAAAAATACAGGAAATACAGGACACTTTTGCAAAAATACAGGATTTTACAGGACAAGCAAAAAAGTACAGGACTTTACAGGAAATACAGGACCGCTACGACCACTGGAACAACACTCAAAACAACAGTAACACAGCAACAAAAGAACATTGTCAACTGTAGTAATGGCTACAAAGGCAAAAGAGGAATGCTTACATTAGCCTTCTTTCGGATTTCTTCACGACGCCTTCTCTCATACTCAGCCATCCTTGCCACATTCTGCTCAAAAGACAAAAATTCAGTTTTCTTTTATATGTACTGGTATTTGCTTTATGCAGTCTGATTTCCAGTCAAAGTACATTTATAGTACTGGTAGATAAACAATTTTTATATTGCAGCAGGGCTGTATAAACATTCTAATCCAATTCAAACTATAATGAAACCTTCTATGATGTCATTACTGTAATACACAAGACATCAATCAATAGATGCGTCTAAGTAAAACCACATCGCAAACCACAATCCACCCGACAAAGCAATGGCTTTCATGTTATATTGTTAACATTACAGACTTATGTTGAGATTCATTATCTAAAAGAAACCCATTTATTTACTTGCCTGTTTGTTTCCTGATGGAGGTCTTGCACTGTTTGGCCTCTGTAATGATAACAAATAATCAGCCACCTCTTATAGTCACTGATAATAGTGACAGTGAAGATAATGACTGTGATTAAAACAGTAATGATGATTATGATAGTGATTATTATGACTGAGATTATTAATAGAAAAGCTGATGTTTCCACCACTGTGAAGTTTGTCAAAATAATAATAGAGTTAATGCCAGATATAATGATGATTATGATGATAATTATGATGATAAGATCATTACAATGTTTCTATTAACAAAATTCATAACATTTACAGAAGCAATACCTCAAAAACTTCAAATAACCTCTTAGTCACACAGTTTTAGTTTTAAAATCTTTATAGAGTTGCATTAGCTGGCTACAACAAAATGTCAACACCTTCAAAAATGATTAAAAACAACAAAACGTCAACACCTTCAAAAATGATTAAAAACAAACAAATAATGTTGAGCCTCTGTCTTAAATATATGAATAAGTCTTACAGAATTTGCACTTCCTGATTTGTCTGAGCTGTCTTTTACTTTTTTGTCACCAGATGAGCCTCCAGGAGCAACTGGAGTTCTGTTTGGAACTCTGTTTACTCCAGAAGAGGGTCTCCTTGCTGAAATTCATCAAATTTATTACAGATATAGTTGTAATTAAAGGAAAGGTTATACTTGTTGTTATTGTTGTTTATTGGAATTTTGGGAGCACTCATGACTAAGATGATGGCTATACTTGAAAAGAAAATACATTTATATCTAGAGATCATAAATAAATCTATTTAAAAACTTACCAGATAAGTAATAGTTCAAAAGTTACTGCAAATACATACCTCTGTTAACAGGTCTCTCTTGACCCCAAGTGTCAAGGAACTTTAGTAAAAGCACTTGTCTGATAAACACAGTTTAAGGTACACTACCTTGTGTTATTGTTTATTTAATTCAATCCTACATTGAAAGTTCACTTGAACACAATCCTCAGCTATAAAAAAAGACCAGAAGCTATTTAGCACAAAAGTTTTTTGTTTAAACCTATAAAAAAATCCTGCAAATGTTCAGTTTGAAATCTAGAGAACAATTAACTAATAGTTTATGACGATATTTTTAATTCTTTAGTATTACCGGAAACAGGCCTTGGCGGAAGAGGTCGAGGAGCAACTGGTGATGGGAGAGGTCTCTTAACCTTGTCACTGTGCATAACAGTATGACTAAATTCATCTTCCATTTCCTACCAAACCAAGTAACAGCAAGCAATGTTACTAATAAATATTATAGTCTCTTAGCTACACTTCCTGGACTTATACTGCCTCATATACTGCTGTTTTGTTAAAGCTGTCTTTGTCACAATAATTACAACATGGAATAATACGAAATACCAATGATTAGTCAATTGGTCATCGTTAAAGGTTTGAACTCCTGACTCTGGTCAGACACTCAAATACCAGTCAGGGCAGAGATACATGGCAAACTGTTGATGAGACCATCGTACACCAAGGGGGATGCAAAAAACTTGCTACTCACCCTCTTATGCTAAGGCCAAGCAAATGAAGTGGCTGACATTTTACAACCATGCCATAAAGGTATGAACTATTTCTTCTATAACTCTTCACATCATGGATAAAACCAAGAAATGTTGGTTTTTCCAAGAAATACTACAAATACATTCTTACATGCAGAAAAGGAAATAAGTAGTTTCAAAGGATTTTTGGAAGGTTATGCCATTTCAAATCTGTTTATGAAAACAATGAAAAGAAACACACGACAGATGTTGACATACATGCATACATAATTCATTTGCAATGTGCTTGAAGTTCGATTTAATGATTAGTATTTCAGATTGTAGAAATCTGAAAAATAAATAAATTCTTAGGGGATAGCACAACAGATTCCATTCAATAAAAAATTACAATCACATAACATACCGTCTCGGTCAAGAATCTTTTTATTCTTTCCTGCATAATTTGTTTCCGTAATATGTTGTTGACACATGGACGGTCTCTGATGAAGAATGGTACATTTTAATTTAAAATTTCATGATAGTCTACAGTTTACAATAAATATCACTACCTTGGCAGAATAAGTTTTTTTTAGAGAGTTAGAGAGTTGAAATCATACTCTTGATTAATGAATTTCAGAAGCAAAATTGGAGATAAACACTACTCAACTGAAGTTTAAGTAAGCAAGTACTAGCAATTTGTACTCTGAAAATGTTTGGTCTTTAATATCATACTGAGGCATGGGATATCTGTCAAATAAAAAATAACTTAGGATAAGTTACTTACTGTTAAACCTGCTTGATGAATTAACTTACCTCAGGTTAACTACGAAGATCACAAAAAACAGGTTTATGGTTGGAATTGAAAATATTGCTAAATTATTTTCTTTCAGTTTATTCCATATTCAAATAAGGTTCAAATTTCATCTATTTAACCAGCGTTTAATTACTTGGTGATTTATTTCTTAAATTATATGGTTTGTCACTACTTAGCAATGAAGCATCAAATGAATTGTACATTGAGGACATGATCAAGGTCTTTACACAGTAATCATCTGACGATGCCTCAAGCCTGTACACCCAACATCACGAGATGCAAAATTACCAAAAAACAAAGTTACCTGGGTTCTCGCTTCAGCATTTCTGTCACCAAATTCCGTAACTCAATGCTGTACAACGAAGATGAAACTGGAGTGTATGTCCCTCTACAGAAAACAAACAAAAACTGTTAAATTATACAAGCAAACTATGATTATTATAGTGCCATCTTTCTAATTGGTCAACCAGTTGCACATGTTTCAATCTTAGACTGTAGTATCCATGGTCCAAATCCCCATGTTCATGTTTTGGCAAACAGATCCTTCACCTCTGGGCCAAGGGCTTTAAGGACTATTGTTTTCAAGGGTTTGTCATAAAGTGCGTGCATTAGGTCTTCATTTTCCTTCACCTCACATTGTACAAGCTGAAGCCCAACAGCAACTGCCAATTAAACATTTTCGAGCATTACAGTCAATGTTGGTCTTGCAAGTGTGCATCTAGAATTGAAACTTTGAAGCAGTATGTAATGTGAAATTGACAATTATTGTCAAGCAATAAGACTTGAACTTGTAAGAAAAGAGCATCATATTTGCTGGACTGCTGTTGAAAATCAGTCAACTTAACTCACAGACCCAGCTGCCAACACATGAACCATGCGTCGGTTGTGGCCAATACTGTTCATCAAAAATTTTAACAAACACGTGTTATCTCACAAGCTTTTTACCCATATTCTGAAACACAGGTTTTGCAGAGAAGAAACAATAGTAACAATAACTTACCGAATAATTCTCAGAAGCAGATCATCCATACTTGACCCATCAAACTACAAAAATATTGCTTCTTTCACTTTTGCTGAATGATACAGTTAATTCAATGTAATTCTAAATTATCAGCATCTTGTGCAGTGCAAAGGTTGCTGTGTACTCTAAGGTTCATTGAAACGAATCATTTGAATGAATAACTTGCATTTGCCTCATTGGGAATTACAAAAAAGGTCATAACAGAACCAGGGGCAAGCCAATAACATCTCCCTATGACATCAGGCTGTAATTAAAGACACCTAATTGGCCTTTCGTGCTGAGCTAAGTCTGATTATATTGTTTTAATGCACAGAACACTAAAAATTCCAGTAAGTTTGTTACCTAGGTAAAGGAGGATTAACACTGAAGCTACTGAAACTTTTTCACAACAGTAGCATATTAAAGTATCAGTGATCATTCGAGCAGGCAAGATCAGGCAAGACAGAGGGTTGAGTCTCTAGTTTACTAGATATTGCAAGTTCTAGACGTGGAATTATACAGACAAAACCAAAATGAAACAGCTAAAGTTTGGCAGTACGTTTATAAACAGTACTTACAGGATGTTTGAAAGTGCACAGCTCATACAGAACACAGCCCAGGGACCAGACATCACTGGCAATAAACAAGAAAAATTAACAATAATCACTTGTTCACATGGGATTCTTAAACCAACAGTTCTAAATCTCGGCACCTATCTTAGTTCTTTATATTCTTATATCACTATCATGCAAAAAATTGGAGAGATGTGACAGAAGTGAGTTGGAAGTAGGAAATTTTCCATTAATTCTGGAAAGCAGAAATTAAACTGATGGAAAACTGAAGAAAAGTAAAAAAAATGGATAGATATGTAAAGAATGTATATAGCACAAGTAACAGATGAGAAAACACAAAACATAGCAAAATGTGATTAGGAACACGAGGATACAGACAAACTAAAGAAGTAATTTAAAACAAAAAAGGATCAGAAGGCAGAGAAGAATGAAGTAAATGGCAGTCCATTAGATTTCCAGCAGAAAGTCATAAACTTCTACCAACCTTTTGTTGCTGTATGGTTTCGATTTGCAAATTTCTGGTGAAAGATAATATGGAGTTCCAATGCACGTCCTTGCCAAATCCAATGTGCTAAAAGCAAACAAAACTGACGTGTAAAATATCTACGTAATTAGTGGTAAAACATTTGAGAAAGCAAACATTTACTTGAACATGAACAGTGATTTAATTCAGCTAATCTAAGTTTACATCTGGTGTTCTTCTTCTTCAAGATCTCTGCCCTTGGGCAGGTTCAAACATCCAATGGTGCCACTCCTTTCAACATTAGGCTTTCTCCTTCAATTTGCTGTATCCATCCACCTTTATCCAGTCCAGCAGCATCCATCTAGGTCCTCTTGTTCTCTTTCCATCCATTCTTCCCAACAACACCTAGTAATCACTATCTAGTGTAGGATTTGGAAAGATGAAGTTTTACCTGTTTAAAACTTTTGCAATTCCAAAATCTCCAAGTTTAACAATACCATGTTGTGTCAGAAAAATATTCTACAATGAAAGCAAAGAACTGCCATTAAGTAAAGACAGTAACTATACAATTTCTACCTAAAAAGAAGTTAAAATTATAGAGAAATCAGAATTTGTCAGTTGAATAAACCAGATTTACTGGCAATGTTTTCTTAACTACAACATACCTAATCAAGTTATTCAGTACTACCACAAAAGTCCTGTTACACACATTCTAGTAATGCGATAATTCGGTTAATGTATGGCAATGATGTCTCACAATAATTCCACATTCAAACACATAAATCATCAACGCACAGTATTGTTGACTGGCCTTACAAGTCTGTTAGATGACTCATTTCTGATTGCTGATACTGGTGAGATGTATCACATATATTTATAAGGTCATGCTATCACTAGTACAAATGCATGTATTTATTTATACCGATGGTCGCTTATTTCAGAGATTTTAATCTTGAGCTAGTACAGTTCGTACATGGGGACCTTAAATGGCATGGCACCCATTCAAAAGGGTAGTGGTGGTGAAGGATCTCACCTGATCAATTCATTGAAAAACAAGCATGGTCAAGGTCATATGATTGATAGAGAAAGCCAAGTATATTTACAGTAATAAGGATGCTGTATGTGCACACAAGGAAACATAGATATATATATATAGGAACATGTATTTTGCAACCTTTAGATTGTTTACCAAATTACCTTACTTCATTAGCAAATGCTCTACTTTCATGCGAATCTCTTGTCATCTACTCGTTACTGGTCTGTTACTGTAATTATTAGTTTAATTAGAACAACTTTAAGCTATAAATAAAAATTACTGCACAACACGTTTTCAGCAGAATGCAAACACCCTGTAAACTTGTAAAGTATGCATCATAAATCATAACCTTACTTGAGTTTTAATATCTCTGTGGAGAATCTTTCGATCGTGAATGTGCTTCATAGCGAGGCAAATCTGAACGAACCAGTCCAGAATCTGTAACAGAAATTAAAAGACAAACATTCGCTTAACAAATACTAACAACTGAACACCTGTTAACACTGGTTAGCCTTTCACCACTCTCACTCTCTTACACTGCCCAATTGAAAGCAATTAAACGCAATTAAGAAAAACCCTGAATCCCAATAATTACACTAAATATCACTTAGATAGATATTACATGGTATTATTATAGTATTTTATTTATATCCTTTCAAAGAACAAACTACTCAGTGGAACTTCCGGCATTGTAGCCTCACAGAAATTGAGGAGTCTTCAGAATCACTGGTCATCCTCTTCATAAGCAAATCTATGCTATAATAGATTTATACACTATAACAAAGTATTAATACAACTCTCTGGCAAAATGCCATGTGCATTAATCACAAATAAAACAGCTTCATCAACAGATCTGTAAGTTACTTGTTGAAATAAAATAGCTTTTACCTTTTCTTCAGGAAAGTGTATATTCTTCTGGGCACGGATCATCTGATGCAAGTCACCTGCCAAAATTTAAGATAACTCTGATAGAAAGAGTTACAGAAATACACAAGCTACATGATAGCAGATGATTTTTGTGTTAGTTGACCTGCAGAGATGCAGACTTTAAAAACAGAAAGACCAAGAAACTAAGACAAACTTCAAGAAACTCTTAATGTACTTCTACGATAAGTATTCAATCTATAATTTACTTATATATATATACACTTGTTCACGAATTCATTTTTTAATTCACACATAAGAAATAAACATCTAACATCTTTGTTTACAATTTTCTTTATTTTAAACCAGTATTGCAAAATTTGAGAGGTTAATCAAACTATAAAAACTTAATTAAAATAAAATTTCTTCTTTACATATTTAATTCAGAAGTTTCATCTGCACTTACCTCCATCACAAAAGTCCATAACAATGTGAAGATAACCCTGAGCTACAAAAATAATCAAGAAAATGGGCACACATAGAGCAAAGAACAACAACAAAATTAACAACACACTGCACTGGCTTCTGATTAAAGATTCTCGTACTTATTGACTTTTTTGGAGTTATGTGCACTAAAACCAAGCCAAAATTTTGACCAATTGCCATATTACAATGCTGCTACTTATGAACAATGTTCTTCTTGGCTTATAGCCAAATGCATCACACGCTGCTCCAAGTCAAACTGGTAATTTATTTTTCACTCATGTAATCTGATAAAACTGTATCGAGTTACTGGATCATTAGTATTAATGATTCAACATGACTTGTTTCAGTCAAAAATCCTATAAGCTCAGGTAAGCAACTCCAGGGACTACTATTTTGAAGTAGATAACAGGAAACAGTCACACAGACTCTCACATGCACGCAGGTATAAAGTGCACAGACATGGTCAAGACTGAAAAATAATAAATATCCACAGTACAAGATTTGATTACCTTCGAAAGAGTCGACAAAAGAGACAATGTTGCTGTGCTTAAGCTGAGACAGTACAGTCACCTGTTAAAAATTCCATATTCATTCAGTTTAAATAATTGTTCACTGTGCTAAGTAACTACATATATATTCATGTTTATTGAAGTATGATGGTAGAATTATCAAGATCTTAATTAACACACATCTTGGAAGCTTGTGTGGTGCCCGCTCATTTTTTGCTGCTGCCCCTAGGGTGTAGAAGGCTGAGTCGACATAGAGGGGCTTATGGGTATTGAACCATGACTTTTCAAGATCTAATGCTCTTCAGGCCAGAGTGTTACCATTCATCTATACCCCCTCCCCACTGACTCATATTTAAAGTTGCAAACAAATTCACTAAGTCGAAACAATGATTGCATCGTAGCCTTGGCAAAGACTTAGACTACATTAACAACACCAATAAATGTAGTCTTGATGGCACTTAAGGGATAATTAAGTTTTTAAGAACAATACTTCAATAGATTTTAGTGTAGTATAAAGTCAAGCATATTTCAGTTCAGTTGAGTTCTGAAGAGAAACTCACACACTGAAGTCTGGAGGTTACTACATAAATGCCAAGAAACCTACATACACCAAGTAATAACTAAATAGAGTCATTTTCCGGTAAAGGCATCTATTAAAAATACGGCTGTCCCTGGTCATTTCTCAGAAATCAATACCTACTCTGCTCATGCTAAGTGATGAGATTAAAATGTTGTTGATCAATCAACAATTTAAAACATTTGAAAGTAATTCAAAGCAATAAAATAGTTTATTAAAATTTATTTTGAATTTCAAATGTTCCACTCAATACCATCCCGAGGCCAAAGTACTTATTGCTTTAGTCTACAATTTCAAAATGATTTGCATTAAGCCAAAAAATTCATGTGTTTCTTTTGTATTATATATATACTTGTATATTTCTAAATACAACTTGGTGACCTGGATCTTCAGTATAATTTTTTTTAAATATTTTCAACTTGTCCCCAGAAAATTATGTCTGCTCCGTTACTATGTAAATATTATCTTGTATCTCAGAACCCTTCTATTTCTTTGGTCGCGCAACTTAACTCGTCTCTTCTGTGAAGTTCTATGTATATTATTAGGCCTATGTTTTGATACATGATCTGAATGCTAAGACAAATTTCTTACTAATTTTCATTTATCTCGTACCTACTGTGTCTTTTTATTATACATCCACTCCGTTACTGCATTTGTACAATGATTATGAATTTAATTGCAATAATATTTGTAATATAATGCTTATAAGCAATATAATGAGTTTACCGACGATTGATCTTGACGCATGAGAGATAATATGGTATTTACCATATTGATACATAATTTGTCTACTCCGTTACCTGTCCACTCCATTATTATAAATGTTGCTCATAAGGTATTAACAATTTTGCCACTCCTAGGATAAGTTGTCTACTTAAAATATAATTTATAATACAATTTATTTAGCAATATATGACATTCTTTATAAGTTTTTGTTTTGGCAGACTGTTTTTAATAAAGTTCACTTTTTTCACATTCTGTGCTCAATTCTTGAAAGATAGTAACACAGCAGACTTATTGTGTGGTAATTTTGATGTAATATTGATGTTGTGAGCAGATTTTTAGGACAACACCATAAATATTTTAATGTTTTCTGCTTATTTGATCACTGGGAATGATTGGCACATGTGATTTTTATTTAGTTATTTGGCCAAAAAATACATTCAACTTAACATTGATTAGGCCCCATACTTCTATTTCCGTAATGAAGTGGAATTTCTTAATAAAATTAAAACTGTGATGGAATTAAATAACCATCTGTATTGTAATTTTTCTTTTATATTTATTTTATAAATATTAATACTAAAAACATATTGGCATGTCAAGATAAGCAACAGGAAGCTGTCTACTATATATACATAGCTCAATTTTGTAAAGTAACAGAGGAGTAATGGAGTGGACAAATACTTTAGTAAGGCTTTTTTCTGCTAAAAACTTGCTACATTTACATATTAGTGCAAACCAAATACATACTTATGAAATAGAAATATTCAAGATTTGCTCCAAACAAAAACAAGTGTAATTTGCAAACAACATTTTTTGGCTTCTTGAAATATTGAATTTAACATACCGGGGGTATTACTGGAAAATGACTCAAATATGAGACATGTGTCACCCTGACTTCTAGTTCGTGTGTATGTGTGGTGCATGTGTTACATGCCTGCATATGTTTACTATGTTTGTTTGCTTGCATATCTTTAGTAAAGGAAATACTATATCAAAGTCTGTCTCTGTGACTGACTGAAAATTCACTATGCACTAGTTTTAACTCAAAAATCAAGGTCACAGTAACTCTTATTGAAACACTGTGACCATGCATGTTTAGCTAATCTAAACCATTTAATTTAATCTAAGAACTTCTATAGCACTAATGTCATAATGCTCAAGGCATTACTTGAAGCTCACTATCAATCAAAATCACCATACAAGCCAAATTCCAGAGCGAGTCCAGTCAAAAACCAAGAAGAGAACCGAAGATGACACAGAAACAGACAATGGAGGAAATGAGTCTAGGAAAAGAAGAGTTTCTAGTTTAGATCTGAAGGCCAGAACAGACTTTTGCAAAGTGAAGTTTTGTCGGAAGAGAGTTCCAGACTCTAGGGCCATCAGCAGAAAAAGCACACCTACCGAGACCTGTCTTTGTCCATGGAACAGACAGAAGACATGGTTGAATACAGAGAGGACCTTGGAGTCAGCAAAGACTGAAGATAATAATTATGGTTGAATGAAATGTAGAGTCTTGTATATGTTACAGGCAATTCGTAAAACCAGGGATTTTGTAAAATGCCTGAAATTTTTAGGCAATTTGTAAAATCCCTGATTCACTCAGGCACTTTACAAAATCCCTGAAAAAACCAGGGATTTTGTAAAATCCCTGAAATCAGACGACGAAAATTTGACAGATTGCCTGAAATGAAATGGACGAACATAATCGAAGTTTATTATGCAAACAAACCCTATTTTCAAAGGTTAATCATTTTAGATGGCATTTTATTTAAAGTTCAGTTCTCAAGTTGTAAAACCAGGGATTTTGTGAAATGCCTGAAAGTTTATTATGCAAACAAGCCCTATTTGAAAAGGATTAACATTTTTAGATGGTATTTTATTTTAAGTTCAGTTCTTGAAAGCTACAGCAGTTTTCTGTTTTCACACGACATACTCGAATGACAACGAATGTTGCACTTGATTTATTAATTTTTAATTGACAGATTAATTTTCGAACTGACCTAACCAAAGGAAAACCAGAAATGAAATATAGTGCTGGCTGGGTTTTAATTTCTAGCAAGGGTGCTCGTCTGACCACAGTCCTACTCTCAGCCAGTCGTAGATATTTCAGTCAACTTCTAATCGCTGCGACGGCACATCAAAGAATAATAAGGAAATAGATAATCAAAGTTCACTGGGCGCTGCAAGACAAATAGGTGCAAATTTTTAAAGGAAAGGTGAAGTTGTCGAGCGGTAGGCCTATTGTTAATTAAACTTTGTGAGGTGCCAATAACTTCAATTATCGTGGAACTTCAAAGTTCGCTGGACGCTGCAAGACAAATAGGTGCAAATTTTTCAAAGGGAAAGTGAAGTTGTCGAGCCGGATTAACACCGGATTGTTAATCTGGCTCGACAACTTCACTTTCTCATGAAAAATTAATCTGTCAATTAATAATTAATAAGTCAAGTGTAGCAGTCGATGTCATTCTAGCATGTCGTGTGAAAACAGAAAAACTGCTTTTGAGAACTGAACCTAAAATATGTGGTCATACCATGTACAAATGTTAGGCCTAATCCTTTAAAAATAAGGTTTGTGTGCATAATAAACTTTCCGGCATTTCACAAAATCCCTGGTTTCACAATTTGAGAACTGAACTTTAAATAAAATAGACCTACTAATGCTACCATCTAAAATGATAAACCTTTGAAAATAGGGCTTATTTGCATATAAACTTCGATTATGTTCGTCATTTTCATTTCAGGCAATCTGTCAAATTTTCGTCGTCTGATTTCAGGGATTTTACAAAATCCCTAGTTTTTTCAGGGATTTTGTAAAGTGCCTGAGTGAATCAGGGATTTTACAAATTGCCTAAAAATTTCAGGCATTTTACAAAATCCCTGGTTTTACGAATTGCCTGTAACATATACAATTAGCCCAGTCATAAAAGTTATTCGATTTTCAATGGACAGTGATATAAGTATCTGTGATATATGTTCATATTTTGGAGTTGCAGAGATAGCTCTGGTATCTTTGAAGCTTCATCGAGTAAGCTTTTTAAATGCCAGTAAGAAGCGAGTTGCAGTAGTGGATTATGGTCTCCAGCTGTCTTGACTACTGCAACTCGCTCAATGACCCCTGCTTAGTTACACTGACCTCCTTTCGAGATGATTCTTTTTCCTTTAAACTCATCTGGCAAAAAGAAACAAATAAATAAATATTAAAAACAACACCAAGCAACTGTTAGCTGTCACATGACAACCCTCTATTTTCTTCAGAGGAGAACATCCAGTTCTCAAGATATAAAACTGCAGTAAAAGGCTATTTTAAACAAAAACAAGCATTGTCACTCTTGTCAATGTTCTCATTATTGCCTCTGCTGGTCTCAGAGTTAGAAAAATCTCTCTCCATCTAATGTGGCTAGACAAAACACATTAAAATCATAACAATAATAAATATAATAGTAATAATAAGTAAAGAAATCAATTACACATTACATTCAACAATAACACTCCTCATAACTGCAACTGAAGTACTTTCTTGATTCAACTTCATTCAAGTGTAATTGTGACAACAGCAATAGACCAATTAAATATCTACACAATGTGCTAAAATACTCAAGGAAATTCAAAAGACAAAGCAATTTAACCCTGGGTAACTTCAGATACTGTTAAACACAATATTCCTGCATTCACTAATGTTTGCTGCATTACTTGTTAAATGCATTAATTATAACTCTGCTTGAGATGGGGACATATAGCGGAAACTTTAAGTGTCTAAGTATGTACCTCTGATTGCCTTTTTAGAAAAAGATATGCACTATCTTGATGATAATGTCTCTAAAAATCAGGAAATGCACTGGTAAGTGCACAATGGCTTTATATGATGATGATGATGATGATGATGATGATGACGAGTTCTCTCTGCCTGAAGGCAGGTCCATTGCTTTAGGCCACCTGGGATGAGGCAAGTGAGGTGGCTTCCCATTGCCTTCCTCACAGACAATTGTGGGTGAGCAACTTGTTCAAGGTCGCTACGCAGTGGTTTGAGGTAGATTCGAACCTGCGACCTTCCGGTAACAAGGCACAGAACATAACGCTACACCGCCATGTCCCATATATAAACCTTATGAGCCATGTCCCATATATAAACCTTATACACTTAACATGAGCTTTAACTCATTAATACTAATGAAATGAAAATAACGGTAAATGTAAAATTTTAAATAACAACAACAAAATAACAGCACTAAAATGCAATAATGATGTGACTATTCATAGCTGGGATCAAAACTAAGAGAATCTGTACATACCCTATTCATATTTATTTTCTTGATGACCACCTGTTTTCCTGCAGGATTTGTTCGAGCAAGGATTGCCTCACCGAAGGCACCTTCTCCTATTTTTCGTACCGCAGTGTACTTATCCATTTGTTGATGCTTTAAGATTTTGATGCAAACAAGGCAAACGGTTGAAAACTAGCAGAAAACAAAGTCGAACTAATAACGACCGAAGTAATAAGCCAATTAAAAATTAATTTTCGTTATGAGTTTTCTTTCTTCCTGGTCCTTATCGCCAATTCCTGTAACGCCACCGAATTTGGGTCGCGCTATAAAACCGTTCTATATGGCGTCGATAAAATCCGATTCTTTTAAATTAATCTTGCAATAATCGCGTAAACAATTGTTACCAATGAATCTATCAGACGCACAACTATTTATGGTCTGAGGCATCGATAAATAACATAGTCTGAGATCGTATTTTTGACTATTCTTTAAGCGAATTCTACAAAATGCACGGCGCCAAATGCAATGCATAGGCCTAAGTGTCAATTCTGGCAGCCACAACCTTTCGCTATTTCAGACATAATACGAGTATGTGTTCTGACGCCACATCCGGCCGTTTAAAATGAATTTGGACGTGTTTTCCCCAGCTGAATTAAAAATAACGCCAGGTCACCTGCATATGCTATGCAAGCCGCCTGTCACAGGTAGGTGAGCCTTGTGATTAGTCATTCGTGAAACGAAATATTATTACAAGAGACGTTTTGTTTACAAAAGTCATGACAACCACTTGGTTTCTAACGGAAAACACGTGCCTACGTTTTCCAAAGATAATGTTACATTCTATCATCTATGGTAGATTGCATAGATATACACTTACTGGTTTATCATATCTATGGTAGATAATTATACATGCGCCACCCAACGAGGCGCCAACCAAAGTAAAGATGTTAACGACTCTTATGACTACTTGCGCCATAGATACATAGATATTATAGGTATTATCACAGTCTGTAATAATTTTTATAATGATTTCACATTCAGTATACAGGCACAGCATAAATAATTATATATACTGTGATACAGGTCTGTTGATTTAAAAAATTGAGCGAGAGAAAAGTTTTAACGCGGAAGTGATAAATGTTGAATACTTAAATTTATTAGTCGATTACAAATTTGTTACAACTGTTGCTATCATTCAATCAAGCGAACCCTTTATAACTGTTTTTTAAAATTCCGAATTGTCAAAAAAATGACAAAATGATTATCCATTCTATTTTATGCATTGCTGATCTCTATGTCAATGCGACGCCGCTTTTAATAACAAATATGGCGGCGCCCATGCAGCACAACAGACAAACGTCTCCAGCTGAAGATGATGACCCCGTCGATGCTATGATTAAGAAAACCGGCTGTATGGACCTTCACTACAAAGTTCAGGCATGTTTGTTTCCAAATTTTCAAAGTTCGATCCGGTTTTAATAGTCACATTCTAGATTACTGGTGCGCCGATTGCGCGGTGCCTTGCAAAATTAGGTAGGTAAGTCAGCACGGGTCTGGCCCGAATCCCCGAAACCCGAATCCCCGAAAGGAATTTCGGCCGGATTCCCGAAATCGATTTTAGACTAAAATTATAAATAAACAGGTGAATAGGCAGTATATCGAGATACATCAAGACCACGCTAGGTCTATGTCATGTACGAGTTTACAAATTAACTTTGAATAGTTTTCGAGAGTTCGCCCGCTTTCTATAAAACTGTTTTCGGGAAATCGGGCTTTTGTGCACTTCCAGCGTTTTCGGGGATTCGGGTTTCGGGGATTCGGGTTGACTCCAGTCAGCACACATACATTCCGTCTCAGCTACATAATGGCGTTTGAAACTGACCAAACTGCACTTGCGGATTTGGTTGATTGACTGCATTGATCTTTTTGTTCCCAGGGCTGAAACTGCCTTGGCCCAGCATCGGGCGTTTGCTGTAGTGGGTCCCACGATCTGGAATGACCTTCCTCCTGTGCTAATGACTGGATTTTCCTCATCGGTCTCGCGTTCCCTAAAGGCATTTCTGTTTCCCCGGGGCTTCTGTGCTGAGAGCGCCTCTGAATAGTTATTCTGCGAGAGGCGCTTTATAAATTTCTAGATACAATTAAGTTTAATAACAAGCCTTATAACAGCATGCTCATGGTGTCGACCAATTGGCCAATAAGTCAGACGAACGACTCTTTCATGCTGTCATTGAGATCCTAATCATGTGCTGCGTGGCCTGTTCCCTCCCCTCCGCAGCAGTGGACGTAACCTTCGAGCGAGACCACATAAATTTACCATACCCGATAAAGACGATAATAATTTTATGCCGTATTCTGTATAAGAATGTTTACTAACGCTAATTAGCTGCTCATGAGTCTATAACCCATGTAGCTTGTTTGAGTTGCGTTATGTCAGCTTTGATATTCAATAAATGTTCATGTAGACGTTCATGAGTTTTGCTAACACGATAGTGGCATGTGTTGAAATGGGCGATCCTGATAGCAGAACAGTTTGGTCTGTTTATTATTATTAATATTCTTTAATTGAAAAACCAAAAGCGAACCGTACATTGGTCAACAAGATCGACTGGAGCGGTTCCTTGGTCGGATGGTGCAGGCCAGGTTTCTCCTGATGCCCTTTCAGTTTATAGTAGGCTGATGCAGCAAACGAAAATCTGTTTAGGGCTATTATATCTAACAGGCAGCATGTTTTGCGACCACTATGCACTGAGAGGGAGGACATGCGGCACAATCTGAGACCCAGACTGCATCCGTTTGCCCGGATAGTAGGAAATTTCTGGCCCGAGTGACGTATAAAAATAGTTATTGGACAGGAACATTTTGGTTCGCATGACGTTTTAAAAACGGTTATTGGCTATATAATCAGTACCCAGGTGAACTGTACCTCATTGCATTCTGTCAGGGGAATTTGTATGAATAAATGAAGATATAATAAGCTGAGAAAAAATATAAAACATAGAAGTAATAAAAAAGACTACACTTTTGCAAGAGATCTAATAAATGTTGCATACTCTATAATAGGTGTACACCTGTCAAAGGTGTACACCACTAGCATAAATGAATAAAACAAGTTGATGTGCAAGCAGTGGATTGCAGTGATTATTTTCTGTTACCAACTGGGTTCTCCGTATTGTTTATAAGGTGGGTGACAATTTCTCGAGGATTACTATCATTGCCATTATGTAGGGGTCGGTAATGGCAATTTCACTGTAATTAGATAGTGTTGAAAGAGTTTTACAATAGGTGCAAATGCAAAATTTTCCACATTTTCAACTTTTAGAAATTTTACCCATTCAAGCGTGTTAAACGATTTGCATACAAAGCTCACTTCCAAACTAGAATTTGTAGAATTTTTTACAGTAAATCAGATGGTACACTGTACTGTGTTATCACTTAGCACAGACCACTACTACAGACTGGAATTAAAATGTATGATTTGGGAAAATGTATGTTTCATTTCATGTGCCATCTTCTGTTGTTTAGGAGTGCATGGCTGAATATAAGGACTGGCGAAAGTGTCAGGACGAAGTTCAGCAATTCAAAAAGTGTATGACAGACTACCAGAAATCAAAGAAATCCTGATCATTATCCCTAGAGTTTGATGGATCTCAATGAGCTGCGGAGAACTTCAAATATCAGAACTGAAACAAGTGAACGATGTTTGAGCACATGGTGATGTAGGTGGAATTGACAATAGGAAATTAATGTCTGTTCTTCAGAGAGGAGTAGCTCTTAACTCAACATTGTCACCAAAGTGACCTTTTTGAATAGCTGTGTTCAAGGTGTGAAGTACTGTGGCTAACGCTTGTGATAGCAGTGCTGGCCTTAGAATATTTCGGGCCCCGTGCAGAGTATACTGTACGGGCCCCCATTACACAAGTCAAATTGTTTTTCATTGCTAATCATTTTATATTTTAGTAGATTGTTAACAACTACAAGTCAAGTTTAAAACTATACACGAGAATTCTGAGGTATAGAGGAAGTTGACTTTTATTTTATTGATAAAAGAGAAGATTTAATCGAAGCCATAATATTATTATTACGGTGTCTTGTTCATGTTAATTTTCTGTGACTTTTTGGGCCCCCCTTTGTTGCGGGCCTCGTGCAACCGCATGGTTCGCACGCCCCTAAGGCCGGCACTGGTGATAGCTTTGCATATTGGCTTAATATGAGGTCCGTTTTAGAAGTTCTCATTCTGTAGGTTGATTTTATTTAAAGGTGTTCCAATAACGTTCATGCAAATGGGTGAATTTTATTTTGAAATGCAACTTTAACTTGTCCTGGAGTAATGCCTGTATCCTAGTGTTATCACCTACTGTAATTCATGTCTTTCAAATATGATCTAATAACACGTGTCAAGACAATTCATTTCACATTTTAATAACCTGTTTTTTAATTTATGCAAGAAGTACGACTTTGGGGAGTGGAAAATGTACATCGAGCTGAGCGTACTTGCACCTAAGGAGCAACTTGTCTGTCGCACAAACTGCCACAATGGAAATTTAAAGCCCAAACTCTTAAAGCCCAACCTGTTACAATGTTGTAAACTGGCTTAAGACTAGCAGAGAGCTAGCTGGCCACTTATGCATCAGGGTTGAAAAATTTCAACTTCAGGCTTTTGATGAGATTTTGAGAGTTTGTTGTCAAACCTTGTAGGAATGCATGTCCAGTGGCTGAATTGCTGTTACATATTTTACAAGTACAGTACGTTTACCATTATAAAGTCGCATTGGAGACAGGTTGTGTTAGAGGTTGCATAATAAGTTGTGCATTACCTTAGCTTACTTTCCTTTAATTTTCTTTGTGATCTCCTATGCACATAGTGTAATTTGCATTAAGGAAATGTCGAAAGGGTGGGAATTGTCTGGGGGTTCAACCCACCCTAGTTTTTCTTAGGGTAGTCCACACCGCTGCTAAGCTCTCAAGCTTAGCGCGTCGCTAAGCTATCGACTGCTAGTGACTTCATTCACTTAATATTTTGCTTGTTGTTTTAATCGTGGTTCCAAGTTTCGATTTGATGAAGACATCAGCAGCAGGACATGAGCAACGCATACAATACAATATTCGTTTTTGTCAAGGAAAACAAATTGACATGCCGCAGCTTGGTTTGCTGTATTAGTAAGAGTTCTTACAGAGAATACAGGGATATAGCTGTTGTCTTTATTAGTAAAGTGAATTTATGCATTCTATTACGAAGATGGTGTTGATGATTATGCAGAAGGGGGAATAAGCAGGGATTCAACCCCCATACTCTTTCTTAGGACCCCCACAGTTAAGTCTTCATTGCACACCCCAGGGGGTCGTTTCTAACCCCTCAGTTGTGCTTACATATATATAGGCCTACTGTCGATCCGAGGAAACGCACTATTAACCAACCTGTCTCACCTAGGCCTACAGGTCGCTGTAAATAAAGTGTTCTAGTCACTCATAAATCATACCCAAGGGTAATTCATATGGTTGGCACAGAAACTAACTTTCTCAATAATACCATTGTACTTATATCCAGGATGCCTGGCAACTTAATTTCCAGCAATAGTCTAGCGGTTAGCTTACTGGACGGTCAACACGGAGTTCGGGGTTCAAATCCAAGCCATGGCAGAGAAGTTTTAAGATTTCTCCACTACTTGTCCCATTGCAAACTCGATTATAAAATGGCCACAGACGACTGACAGTGAGAAGATAAGGCAGTAAGACACTCAAACGTTAACATTTATTAAAGAGTCAAATACATTGTAATAAAGATCACTGTGATTCAAAATTAATTATACAAGCCGATGTACACTACTTCTAATTCAAGATATGCATACCAGGCCATGATACCTCTATCCATAAAGTGGTCTTATGGTGTACATAATATACTTATAATTACATGTGTATTATATATATAGATATATATATATATATGTGTATATATATATGCATGCATAGTTGCATACATGTATCCATAACATTACCATGAGCGTCCAGAGGGGCAAGGGGCATTTGCCCCTGGATTTTGTGCATATTTTACACAGATATGATTATTACAACAGTCCCAACACAATTTCAATGCGAAAACAATTATTTAGGCAAGTTCTTGACCATTATTTACTTTTAAAGTTGTCATGTGTTCTACATTCATGAATAGCTATTCATGCATAAACATCATTTTGCTTCCCCTATGAAAATCCGCCGCTCCTACAAAAATTCCTGCGGACGCCCATGAACAATGTTTACCCTATATTATGTAATCAACTGATAAGCTAGATAGGTAGAAATGTAACTGATGTAAACTCAGGTAAATTAGCCTTCTATATGCCATTATCCCTCATACATTAGTGGTAAAATATCACAAGTTTCAAGTCTGCTTCTCCTGAGAAAGACGAAGAATTTACATCAAGGGAAATATCGTTTTAAGCTAATGATGTTGCTTTACATTGCAAATATATCACAAGTTTCAAGTCTGGTCACTAGCTCCTGTATGCTGCATTTATAGAACGTCCAATGATCATTCTACGTATTTCACTAGTTCCAGCACCGATTTCAAAGAGCTTTGCATCCCGAAGAAGTCGTCCAGCGGGATAGTCGTTTATGTAACCATTACCACCTGCGGAAAGAAATTTACCACCAGCACAGTGCTTTATTTCCACATCAAACACAAGAATTTCAACACAAATAGATCTTAGAGGAATCTTCTTTTACAGTAAGATACACTTATGTAAAGTATGCAGTTTGCTAATTTATTTGTTTGTATATCATCACATCTATCACTGTCTAACAGAGTGTTAAGAAAAGACTGAACAATATATCAGGGATAAATGTGATGTAAAATAATCATAGATTTATATAGCACCTCTCCAAGAAAACTCATCATAGGCGCTCTCGACCTAACGATGGAAAACCAGGATCGAACAGAATGGTTTCCAAGCACTTACGGAATAGAGGTTATCCTGGCACATAACAATAAAATGCAATGTTCATTATCCAAATTCTTTAGTGGGAGGAAGATAAAATGCCGTAGATGTAAGATAAATTGAGGAACAAGTGCACCAATAGCATCAATAGCTTGAAGGTCACAGCTTACTCAATCAGCAAAATGCATGCACTCTTTAACCAATCGATCGAAATTTGTATAGTGCCTCTTAAAGATCCCTGCTCAGGGGCGCTCCTGATCCAGGCCAAGCGGAAGTGGGTAGTGGCTTAGAAGCGGCCATCAAATGATGCCTTGTGCATATTTACGATGGTGGCACTTTTGCAGTCTCCAGATGAGATTACATACGGCTCCTAATAAACAGAATAAGGTTTCAAATTGAAGAGATCTCTGGCAGTCATCTTACCAAGTATCTGAATTGCATCCAGAGCAGACCGCGTGGCATTCTCTGCTGTATACAAGATAACGCCTGCACAATCCTATACAATCAGACAAATACACGAATATGGTACATGAACAGGACATGACTGATATACAAATATATTTACGGGACTTAAAAATTTAGCACTTATAAAAATCAGTGCTCTGCTTGCTCGTTAATGTTTAATGTTCTGTGTACTTGTTGCACCCTGGATCTTTATAAAAGTGTGTGATAAACTAGGAAGCACAGATCGTACCACTAATATGCCAATATCTAAAATGAATAACTGGCATCAGTAATTGCCTAACCTAACTTTTGGTTTTTGTAAGCAGTGTTTTGGTTGTTACAAAAGAGCTGAGGAGGAGGCTAAAAATTTTACAGGTTACCAAAGTACATGAACACAGGTCAAAATCTAACGCTGTTAACATGTTGCACACTGAAGAATTAAAATGATCACACAGTATGCAAAAAACCTAAAGCATAATTTACAGAACTCTTAAACTTTAGTTTACAAAAATAATTTAAACTATGTCGAAACCTGACCACCCCAAATATCTTTTCAGTTACTTAGCTGAAAGAGTTAGAAGAAGAGCTAAGGGCATTGCACCCCCAAAGTCCCTCAACAACTGTAACACAGGGTGGTCACCTACACGATACCACGTACAGTCCTACACGTACAGGCATGGAAGCTACCTGCATAGAGTTACACTTAGACTGGTAGAATGAATGCTAATTGAATGCTAACGATCATTCTAACCTGTGGCAAGATAATTCCTTTGTCCAAAGCCCGTGCGATACTGTACAGATAAGACCTGGATGTGTTAAGACGCGTGTACATATCGGCCATCTGAGACTGAATCATCTGCAGAAGAAAGAAGTCATCACTTCCAAATAAAGATATTATAGTATTAAAACTAACATCTGAATGTACTTACAACTAAAAAATTGTATCTTTCGTAATTGTAAATGTAATCAAATTTGCACAGCACCTCTACAGAAGTGCTCGTGACCCAACACCACAGAATCACAATCGAACTAAATGGTTTTGAAGTGCTTCCAGTTTTAAAAAGGCAAAGAAAGACCAAGGAGCTCATGCCATGGGTTGCTAGCCATTCCAAAAAGATAGACTGACAACAAAAACCCTCTAAGCAGCACAGTGGAAGTTCCTTTTTATGAATATTTATATTCTTCCTCCTCCACCCTCAACTAGAGACATACTAACATTTTCAATCAAGAATTTCATTTTTCCATACCTGGAAGTGTCCGATTTTCTGTCCAAACTGCTCTCGCTCATGAGCATACTTGAAAGCCAAATCGCAACACGCCTGTTGGATTCTACAATACCCAAATTCATGCATAAAGTGAAGGTCAATACTATTTTAACTACTACACTTATTATTACCAGATGATAAATATAATAAATGGTTATTTGATAACAGGCATCGAACTGAAGACCAATAATAAAAAAAACCTCTGATACAACACAGCCCTCGTGAATAAACTGGTACCCTGCACTTAGCTTTAGCGTAGAGCTTTGGAAATTTGGAGTTTACAATTATAAATATATCACAAATATTCATGATGCAGGAGTTTGAAACAGAAGCATAGCCAGAAAGAGACACACAATCGGACCAAGAATTGTACAGAACTATAAGGCAGCCAAAACGGTAATATAAAAAGCAGAGAATTATTACAGCAAATGGATGAATTATACAATGCTTGCCAGATCAATGCACGAGAGACGTGTGAAAAGTCACGCAGCATTCCCATGCAGACAGAGAGCTATGAAAGAGGTAGCAGAGGGAACATCCTATCATAAAACTACTCCATTTCACCAAAGGCATAATTATTATTATTATTATTATGCATTTATTAAACACCACTATCTAATGACCAAGCATCAGTTGATGGTGCTGAACAATTATGAGTGAAGGACTTGCTCAAGGTACCTACACAGTAACAGTCTCAGAGGAGGCTCCAACCCATACTCTCCTTGTTACAAGGCGAGCGCTCTAACCAATTAGGTATCATGTCTCATGCCTATACAGCATTGGTGACATCAGGGCTGTAGTCGAGGGTGTACAGCGTGTACTCACCTCTAGAGACCGTATACTCACCTCACAAAATATTTATATTTATTTATATTAAAATACTGTAGCATACACTCACAAAATACTGTAGCGTATACTCACCTCTAATTTGTTTAGGAAAACTAACAGGTAGGGTGTACTCACCTCTAATTTCACCACTACAGCCCTGGGTGACATGGTTTAACAGATGTCTAAAGGCAGCGATCTAGCCAATGGGCTATCGTATCCAACTTTAAATGTTCCGTTTAAGTGCAACAAATTCAAGAAATTAGTAATTTTTTATAGAGACAAACCCAACGCATTCAGATGCTGCAACTCCTCTTTCAACGTCGAGTCCCGACATAAGAACGTAGGCTCCTTTGCCTTCCTTGCTGAGAACGTTCTCCACTGAAAAATCAATGCAATTCACCATCTCTGAGAAATACACCTTACTATTCTGTGCAGAACACAGAGGAAAATCATTAGGATTACAACTGTCAATGATTGCAATCAGTACAAATAAAAACTGCAAAATTTTAACAGTAATTGTAAATATGAATTTGTGTAGTGCCTCTTCAAAATAAACTCGTCACAGACACTCCAACCCAACAACAGAAAACCAAAACCAAGCCAAATTCAGATCAATATCCAGAACACCAGTCCACTAAAACACAGAGGCAGTCTATGAAGGATAAGCAGTCTGGAAAAGATAAGTCTTAAATTGAAAATTACATACAGGCCACAGATTCACAAACGCATACAAAAACTTCACTATTTTTATTAAAAATAGTGAGATTTTGAACACAGACATCATGTACAAATATTAATTATCGTTAGTAGTCATTAGATCTGTTTAATCTAACGACTTCTATTGTGCCGTTATCATAATGCACAAGGGTTCAATCAATGACCCCTTCAAGTGAAATTGAAGCCGAAAATTGAAATCTGTTCGAGAAGCACAGTCGAAATCCAATTTGTGTAGATCGATAATGGAAAAATTTCTTAAACACTAGTGCTTAGGCGTTCCCACAATGTGAAAGGGAAAAGATGCTCACAAGTTACTTGCTTACAATTATACCCTGTGGTTGATCGAGTCAAGTGCTACGATCGATTTGGCTTGGCCGACAATCGACTCTATCATAACTTTGTCGACCTCTCGTCGACTCGATCGACTTAGCAAATAAACGATCTTTTGTCGACTTAGACTGTTGGTCAAAACTGCTGACGACTGTTACATTCTTATAATTTATATTCCGGTATCTAAATTACTCCAGAATTTCAATTGCACACTCTTCCTCAAACTGTAATTGAACTGATAAGTAAAATAGTACTGCACCCTCCAAATAAGTCAACTGCACACTGGACAATGTCAACTGCATACCTTGTGTCAGAAGACACGCGATTTTAGGCCCTGTTATATTCATGTAAGTGACAGTAGACTTGATCAGCTAGGCTACAAGGGAATCTCCTGTAGTATGGCACAGAAATTAGTACCAGCTCAACAAATAAGATGGCAATAGAGGACGTGCAGTGTCTAGTTCACAGTTAGTTCAAGAAACTTATGAAGTTAGCTACTATAGTATTCTGTAGTTTAACGCATCTTAATCTCTCCATTTTTACCGCAAAACTCAAAAATATCTCTACAGCTTTCACTATATACGAAAGCACCACGAGGATCATACTTTGCACTGAACTTCAAAGCAGGTTAATATGGTAGTCGCGTGTTTACACACAATTACGTCATTACATCATGCGAGTCATTGTGTAACGTAGCCGCAAAGATAGTAAATAAAATATTTTATAGTCAAGTCGAGGAAACAACGATCAACTCGACTTGTCAAAACATTTGATCGACTCAACTTGCAAGTCGATCAAGTCAAAGATTTTTAGACCAACTCGACTTGGCCGAGTTTCGACCAGCTTGATCAACTGACTCGATTGACCACAGGGTATACTTAAATAACATGTGATAAAATCTAGAACCTCACTGGCCTGGAACTTCACAGTTGTCAAAAACCAATTCACCAGTATCTGAGCCTCGCATTCCAAGTTTGTCCAGTTTCGGTGAGGTACTAAAACCCTTCATCGTCTATTCACACAGGTTATACAAAAAACATCATACTGGTTGACAGGCCTGTATATCTTTACTGAATCAAGATTACTATAGTCCTTTAACAATGAGCATGTACTAAAATGCATGGAAAACTAATCCCTCTCGTCGTTAAAGGATTAATATTTAAGGCATAAAATTCTTAATCATCAACAACACCACAGCAACGAGCATATAAGATCATCATAATCAAATCATCAATAACATCTCTTGAAAGAAGTAATTGGTATATGTCCCACTTAAATTCACATAAGTACCATCACCGTAGTCATTTTTGTTACAGATTTAAGATACCAATCAGCTGAACCTGAAATAAGCTTAAGTGAAAAAGATTTTGATCGGGTACAATCTCAGACTAAGACTAGAATGGGCAATTGGGCCTTTCAGGTCACAGGCCCACGCACCTAGAACAGTCTTCCTGCACCTATTCAGAAGGACAAAAGATGTTTAAAAGACCAGTTCAAAATGTACTAACTATCTCTCTCTCTTCCTTTAAGGAATGTCTCAAAACTCACTATTTCTCATTGGCTTTCAAACATATTGATGTCTAACTGCTCTTCACCTGGTGCATCTCAGATTAGCATTTCCATATTACTTTGTGCACATTAAAAATGTTTGTAATAATAATAATAACAATAATTCTTGGCATTTACTTCATTCATTCATTAATTTGAGCACTTATATAGCGCTTCTTCAAGAGGACTACTCGAAGGTGCCCCCGACTCCAGCACGAACATAAAGAACAGTGTTTAGCGCAGTGTAGAAGACTCGGGTTGGGTTTTATGCTGACAGTTGACAGTATAAAGCAGCCTAGGCTAGAAGTAGCTTGCTACTGACAATGCTGTAGAAATTTTCGTCATTACAATTACACTGTTTCATGAAACTTACTCTCTCCACGATGAAGGCGGTGATTCCGTGCTGAGGCTTGGCAGAGGAGGGATTCGTTTTCGCATAGACAATGATAACATCGGCACAAGGTCCATTCGTAATCCAGAATTTACTGCCATTTAGTAAGTATATGTCACCTGGAAAGATAAACATAATTCCACAAAGATAAATATATTTCCAGATCATAACTAACTGCACTAAATGTCTAAGAAAGTGGGTAACAATTGATGGCTGTGGCTTAAGAAAACTGATGCTAGCCAAAATCCTGCAGGGCACTGTAGAATGACAATAAAACAGTTTTATAAGATAAATTATATATGGAAAATATTGACTCTCAAGCTCAAATATTATAAAATTGCATTATAAAGCTTATCTTTCCATCTTCAAGCTACTGTGGATCTTGACCTGAAACCGATTTCTGTGTTCAATTCACCTTTTCTTTCAGCCTTTGTTGACATCGAAATGACATCTGAACCCGAACGATGTTCACTCATGGCCAACGCTCCGATAAGTTCGCCAGTGCAAAGCTAAAGGGAAAAACAATACAGAGACTATAAATAAAAGTGATGTTAGTCTTGAAGACTAAGATTATGATTTGGGGAGGGGGAAAGATGAATAGTTACACTCTTGCTCGAAGAACACAAGATCTTGAAACACGCAGTTTGATACCCATAAGCTTCTTCAAGGTTGACTCAGCCTTCCACTCCCTAAAGGGCAGCTGTAAACTGAGCAGGCACCTAAGAGACTGCCAAGACGTGTGTTCTATAAGATCTTGATAACTGTACTATCATATGTTTCTGTGTGTTACTTATTGTGGTTTGTCAGTGAGCTGTTAATGAACACAAATGTATTATTATTTTAAATTTATTATTATTATTATTATTATTATTATTATTATTATTATTATCATTCTCGTAGCAGTTGATATGGTATCATAGTCTCAAGCACAAGACTCAGCTTCTCTTTCAAAACATAATCTACTGACTTCTATTGTGCCATTATCATATTGCCCAGGTCAATCAGTCGATGGCCACTTGAAGAAAAATTACATTAAAAAATCATAATCCACTGGACTAGGTCAGGTCGACATCCGATAGATCAGAAAAGCCATAAGCTAAGACATGGTGGGTGGGTATGCAAGTTGAAAGACACAAGTTTTAAGTTTAGACTAAATCGCCGAGAGGTACTTTTATAAGTGTTCGTTTACAATCAAGAGTACAATTATGTACAATCAAGATTGGGGTCAGTGTCCATGACAACATCTTACCTTTGGCAAGTATTTTTCTTTCTGCTTCTGGGTTCCATGTATCACGATCTGATTAATGCATAGGTTGGAATGAGCACCATAGCTCAACGTAACAGCAGCACTGGCCCTAGCCATCTCTTCACCCACAATAAAGTGATCAAAATAGGTTGCTTCAGTACCTCCATATTTTGCTGAAATTAAACATACATAAGCGATTCAAAAATATATTTTAAAATACTTTTAAAATATCAATAAATGATGGGAAAATTTAACAGACCATTAAACGAAAAAGTTATTTGGACAACAAACAGTTTAATTTTAGTTGTGTTTTTGATCAATTCATGATTAAGAAGGTACTTTGCTGACAGGTCTGCCAGTATATTAAGATGTCAGGTCTCCACATATTCGGGTTAAAACTAATTTTGATTTTTGCCAAGGTAGAAATAATGCCTCATCATTTCACAAAATTCTCTGGAGAATAAAAGTAACTATCAATTATTCTTATATTTAAACAATTTTGTCACTATATAATGTCTAACATCAGTTGAAAACACCAAGCAACTATGCATTAAGAAGTTGCTCCAAGTTAGTGCCCAGCCATTGGTAACTTTCAAAACATATGCAATGTAAATCTTCAAATTTCTCAGCGACGCACAGAAATTGTGCCACGAAGTCTTGTTGGCGCTACATTCGAACCTCTGATTCGCATTTCTATATGATCTTGCGCTCATCAAAAATTTTTGTAATAAAAACAACATATCAAAACAAACAACACACTTCATATCACAATTCAAACTGCTTAACCAATTAGTCATCATGTTAGAAAGCTACTGCGATACACCACTTTAGAACAAGAAGGCAATTAATTAATTAATTAATTAATTAATTAGATTTTTAGCCATCAACTCACCAGGTGCTGTCATTCCTAGAAGACCAAGTTTTCCGCATTTCCTCATAAAGTCCTGCAACAAAAAGCCAATGATCTTCAGATCTGGACTTAAAACTCATCTCTACTGGACTTGTTGACACTATAAACCATTTCTGTGACTTCTAGTATTCCTTCTTGGTTATAAACTGGACTTGCACAGGGTTTTGGCATACACACCACATCTGTTTATGTCTTTCAACTGGCTTTTTCTCCGATCTGTCGGATTTCAACCTGGTTTTTCCAACGTATTATATGACACTTGATTGTGATTTCACTCCAAGCAACCATTGACTGATGCATTGTATATTATGATAACAGAAGTCAATAGATTAGATACTGATAAGTTAGTTTGCTTAGCAGCAACCATCAAGTGATGCCTTAAGCATCAAAACAGTGGCAATACACAGCCTCTCTCTGCCTCGTTTCCACACACGCTTGAAGACCATTTTGTTCAATCGTGGTTTCATTGTGTTAGGTTGGGAGCACCTCTTCTCTCTGAAGTGGTGCTATATAAATATGCAGTTATCGTTACCATTACTACGCAAGTTATTAGGTTAGACTATACACTCTATGTACTGTTGTTGTAAACTATGAGCGTTTGTCTTGTGCTAATAAAAGATTACTTACTTACTAGATCACCTACAGTCCTACACCATTCACAATGAATATATTTGGAAACGTGTTGAAACTCATAATCATACATATCGTTAAACTCTTTAATCACACTTTAATTATCTGCCATCACCTACACAAAGTTTCTTGTACATTAGATAACACTGGGTACATGTATTAAATATACTTAGTTCTAAAAAGATTTACCCTGAACCCAGGGAAGTCATTTGTTCTGTCAATATCTGCAGCTATCGGTGTCAGCTCCTTTTGAACGAACTGGAACACGGTCTGTCGCAACTGCAAAATGGTGCAATTTAAGTCATGAGACATTTTGCTGAGTAAATAAGCAAGTAAATAAGTAGTTTGGCTGCCATATATCAGTGCAGGAGAAGGTAAAAGTAAACGTATGTGGTCTCTAATCACTGCTCAATTTTTATATCGTGTGAGATCCCTCACCAACGCAGCCCATTTGAAATGGTGCCACACCATTTAAGGTCCCTGTGTACGGACTGCTAGCATGACATTCAAATCTCTTAAATCAGCCATGATCAGTATGTGAACCATATCCAGATTCATATAACTTTTGTGGCAGGGGGGCCAGTAGAGCAATGGATAACACACTGGCGTGAAGTGCAGAAGGTACCAAGATCGAATCCCATAGCCCTCCATAAGGTTTACTCAGCCTTCTACTCACTAGATGGCGGCGGTAGTTAAGTTAGTGATAGGCTGTGATTGGAGCCCTGCGTGGCTGCCGTTAAAAACAGTTGTATTCAACTCCTGTAAAACTGTTATCATGTGCTTCTACTGTATACATAGGCGTAGGAGGCGGGGGGTCAGAGGGGGCAAACGCCCCCCCAAATTTCGGGCGTTCCTGTTTTTCGGGCAAGTAGGCACGGGGAAAAATGCTGAACAATTTGCCCGAATTGGACTAGTATTAGACTATTAGTTGCTACTAGCTCGCAAACCACCATAGCATTTGTCACGGCTTCGTCTCCCAACTTGGCCTATGACAAACGGCCAGCACATCGTGGTGATGGAAGAACAGCAGATGCCTCAAACTATAGGCCCTATCACATATCGCAGGAGGCCACATCAATCGAAGAGTACCCTCCATCCACCCCTTCGCCGTATTCACCCCAGAGTCGAGGAATCTGACATCGGCCGACTGGTCTGTAAATTGGGTAGCTGCCTGCCTGCCTGCGTTCCACCCTACCGGCCTGGAGTCGGCTCAGCAAGACTGATGGGGCGATACAAGGGATTGTGGAGGAGGGGAGGGGAACACAGAGGTTGTGGGACAGAGAACACGAGGCAGACGGACTTGAAAGACGAACGGTCAAGAGGAACTGGGATAGATAGAAACGATAGAGATTGGTATATGTAAACTGTATAATTTATGTAGATCGTTACATAAAACTCTAAAAACTAGCTCCTTTAGTCCAAGATTGAATACGTCGCGCTCTCTATAGGCCACGACATGGCTTAGAGAGACGCGACAGCATTTACAGTTTTTATTCAATGATGTACTAAATAATTAGTTACTTACTTACCTAATTATAGCATCCAACATGTGGGCTGGATACCGACTTCAGAAAAGAGGTAAATTCAAATTCTGCTGCACTCCACTTTTCAGCGTGCAGTTCCCGAAGCCAGCCTTGTGTGCAGACATTTCTCTCATGTTTGATATTAGTTTTGAATTTGTGACTCAAAACTAGGTGTTAATTGTTAGTATAAGTTATCAAGTATAATAAATACTAAGTAATATAACCTTGTAATGGCTGAACTTTCGCGGAAACGAAAGCTATCGACAGCGTGTTTGCGTGCAGTGAATGTGGTAAAGATTCAGACTACGCAGGTCAGTAGGCCTAGGGCCTATAGTAAAATTCACCAGAGTAAAATTGTTAAGTTCATCGCTGTGCGTGAAAAGTCCCAAAAGCAGTCGTTTTTCGTGCAACCAAAGCAAACCGCAGTCTCACAATCTGCCTCAGATAGACCTACACTCAGTCTGCTAATTGCACCGGATACATCTGATGTAAGGTTATCGACAGATGACAGTTGTGTCAAACGAGGTGTTTGGTGAAAACGACCCTAGTGAAAGTTCAAGTTCTGATGAAGATGATGCTGACCAACCTGACTCTGAGATTGAGAACTTCAACACTCCCTCTAGCGATGATGTAATGAAGGATGGCCAGCCTTGCCCAAACCAATCGGCCGGACGTAAAGGAATTCGAAAGGATTTTAACCGTGAGTGGTTCAAGAGCAGGCCCGCCGAATGGGGGGAGGGGGGGCAGGGGAGGCAAATTCCCAGGGGCCCGGCGACTATTGGGGATGTTCTAGAGAGACGTGAAGTCAGTGACCATAAATGCACGACGCCATGGCAATTACTCGGAACTTTTTTCAGGCAGAAATAAAATCTTGCCCCCCTGCCGCTGAAATTTCCCTTACGCCTATGACTGTATACATGTATGTAAGGCACCCTGCGTGGCTGCTGTTTCTACTACATGTATGTTCACTGTACAGCGCAGTGCGGTTAGCAGGCGCTTAATTAAAGAAAAGATTTATTATTATTATTATTATTAAATAGTGCTCTTAAAAGTTGACAATCTAATAATAATAATATTATTATTATTAGATTGTCAATTATGACACATGAAACTTAAAATTGCTAACCACATACACTCTCCGAGCATCACTATTACAACAGGTGCACAGGTGCACAGGATCAAGGGGCAGAAGTTGATTCCCCAGTACTCTACAGTGGTACACTGATCGCAGGATACAATATTGTTCGTCTTCTGTCAACGCCATGTCATAAAATCATATCATGCACTTGGATTCTATCTCAAATTATTACATCTAAGCCAGAACCTGTTTCTGTTCGTCCGTTAGTCCGAAGACGTCATCTTGGATAGGATAGAAATCGCTGAGAAATCTCTTCGTCGAAGCACCTAGCCATCGGCTGTTAACTTTGTCCAAGTTTCTAGCTAATCGATGTCTACAGAACACAGCTCGAAACGCCATCATGAATCAACGCTTGTCTTCAACTCTCGCGCTACATCATTAAAAACTTCAAAGTTCCCGTCCCAGTAACTTACAGCTTTCGATCAACCATTGACTTAATATAAGTCGATGCGATCAACCATTGATATGTATTAATATGACACACATGGACGGTGATCCCGGGGGTCGAGGGGGACAAGACCCCACCTTTTAAGAGTGGGGGACACGCTGTACAGTTGTCCCCCAATTTTGAAGAAACACCAAAAAAGGTCACACTTATTCACCTCTTTTTTGACCAGATCAGTTCAAAAGTGTCTGGTGTCCTCTCCATCTGTCAAACAAGATCGCCGCCCGAGCTCTCTGAAAACCCCTCTGATTTGACGTAGCGTTCATAAATAGGCTGGTGACCTGCACTTGGCCTTCAAGTGGTGCTTTAGAAGTTTGGAGATTACGATTTCTTTGTAAAATTCTCCGCTCATACAATAGTTGCAACTGCTAGATGGCGGCAAACAAAAACGCAACGCGATAGTCTCGTTGATAAGTCCTCTAGTGTGCACTGAGAATCTAGAATGATAAAACGAAGTCTTCTGTAACATAGAAACAAAATATATTATGTTGAGCGTAATCAGCTGAAAAAGCATATTAATTAGAAGTGAATAAAACGGCTATGCTGTTGTCTGGCTGTGTGCTGTGCGCGATACGATCGCCTGGTACACCGGTTCGAAACCTGACGCAGTCGATGCAAACGAAAGCGCGTGTCTTATGTTCGCTGGCTCGCTGCCGGGCAGAGCGGCTAGCCGTACATCCTACCTATCATGCACAAAAGTCGTCGGGATTCCTTTGCGCAAACTCCCGCAACTTTTCATTTGTTACACAGTGTCGTTGGGAAAAGTACAATGTAGTTTATCGACAATGCGTTCTTTCGGACAGATACATCTATACGAACAGAGACACAAAAAGCCAAAATTGCCTGTGGTGTAGATCTGTATCTGAATTGGGTTGCTGCCATCGATCAAATGTATTACTGAATTCGGACACAGGGTTTCAACATAGTTTTATTAACGTTGGTGATCAGGCTAGTATCCAGTTGCGATTTTACAGCACAAAAGAACCCAAAACGTTTTCGGAAGCTGACAGCAAAAAGAAGATTGACGCTGATAAACAGACAATAACAGATTTGGTGAATGTTTTGATTTTAAGATGTAAAATTCTTTTGTTTAAATGTTGAGGTTTAATATTAGAATATGGCCATTTAATTTTAATTATTTGATTACTTGAAGGTGAAATGCTGTTAGCATGAATTAAATTGCTATTTGTCCTCATTTGTGTGAATTTGATATGTAATTTTCAAATCATATAAATTATAAAGTTTGGGTGTGCATGTAAACATCCCAAGTTATCAATGTCTCAAGGTTAGATAATGCATCATAACTTGATTTAATAAAAATCATTGTACAATGCTAAAATTACTATACTTTTGAAACTTGCTAACTCATGAAGCATGCTATATAAATGTTGGAAGCCTGCAATTTATGTCATTCAGACAACCTTTAGAAAAGACCACCGTTAAATGATGTAAGCATTAACTCTAATTAGGTGCCAGTCTTATAGAATAGAAAGATCGGAAATGTAAAATAGAGTTTTATGGTGCTTCTTTTTGTAGCGAAATGACAAGATCCTGACTGTGCCAAATGTTCTGACTATGCTTCGCATGGTCATGGCGCCTGTGCTAGGGTATCTTGTCCTAGAGGAAGCCTACTCCTTGGCCTGTGGCGTCTTTGTGGTGGCTGGTCTGACAGATATGGTAAGTTATTATTTCACGTCACATCCTTAATTTCATGTATTGTTATATAAGTTTAATAAATACAGAGGTTTAATAAATGCGGGGATGGGCATGAATGGTAACACTCTTGATCGAAGAAGTTGAAAGACGCAGTTCGATACCCGTAAGCTCCCTATAGATCGACTCAGCCTTTCACTCCCTAGGGACAGCTGTAAAATGAGAGGGGTACCTAACAGGCTGCCAAGACATGTGTTGTGTATAAGATCTGGATAATTGTACTGTCATATGTTTCAATGTTACTTACTGCAGTGTGTCAGTAAGCTTGTCTTATAAACACGAATATATTATTATTATTATTATTATTTGCTTTTCTCATATCATACCAAATATGAAGGAACTTATGGTCCTATTCTGAACCCAGTATAATCTGTAAACTTGTATTAATGCACAAGAGAACAATTGATATGCTGCAGTGCATATCCACATACCTAATCAACTCATGGATGTGAGCACGGTGTAATTTGCAACTTAGGTAGGATATGTGAAAAACAGATTACCAGATCTAACCGGCAAATTGGACAGGACTGACCGGGCTGCAAATCTTCAAGGTTGGTTGGGAATTACAAGATTATTGTTATTGGTATTATTGTTCATCAAATATGTATATTGCACTAATTTATGCATTCATGTAAAGTGTGGACAAGATTGGTTGCCTGTGTTTAAAATGTACTTCAGTAGCTCTGTGATAATTTAAAACTACTAGAAAAAGTGACTAGATGGTTTAAAGTTATAAGTAAAGTTTAGAACTTTGTTTTCCTTTCACTTGCAGTTGGACGGCTTCATAGCACGCAACTTTCGAAATCAGACATCTGCCTTAGGCAGTTTCATCGATCCTTTGGCTGATAAGCTGTTGATTAGCGTACTCTTTGTCAGTCTTACTGTCGTCAACTTATTGCCAGGTTTGTTGATAATTTATTTCTTAGAATTCAAAAATATCTATAGAAGATAATGGGCTCTACCCTGCAAATGAGTATGTGTCAATTTCTAATGGCTCATGGCTGCCAAGTGCTGATGTAATTTCCTGGTATTTTGTGGTTACAAATAATGAGGAGAGAAGGCCAGTGCAATGTCCCTTACATCATACTGCAAATATGGCCATTCCTGGAAATTGCACTATCAACTAGGTAGCCATTTATAACATTGCAATAGTCAAGTACATGTAGCAATGTTGAAATAGCTGAACTGAGTAAAGCATGGCCAATATACAATTTAACCTGGACAGAGTTTGTTCCAGGTCCATGGTCACTTCAAGGTCATGTGCAGTGCACAAGGAGGAAGCATTTTGGAAATGGATCTGGCTGTTTGCGAAGTGCAGCTTTAAAAGTTGCATCTGATGTTGAGCAAGATATGCTGGGTTTGCCTTGAATAAGTCGAAGATAGTTCAGAGACATCCATGCAGGGTTTATCAGATACCCTGCACATAGACACTGCCACAGATGGTATTTGTTGATGGGCTATGAATATACTTTATCAGTAGTTTGTAAATTGTAGATTAGCTTTTTCCATAGTGTTTTATTTTTAATGTTATGTGTGTCTCTGCATATGAAACATACAAATGCACAACGTATTATGTCAGTATATTTTGTATTCCTGCCATACACATGTGTATAAGGAGGGCTTGTATAATGGATTAATGTAGGCTACCAGGTAGATGTGCAATTTAATTAACAGTGTATTATGTATATAGCTACGAGTTTGTAATCGAACTTATTAAGTAATGTACAGTAACTGAGTACAAGTTTGCCATAGTTTAAAATTGTTCGCTTGAAGGCTAATTCTGTTTTTGTGCTCTCTCTGCCTGCTTGCAGTTGCTCTGACTGCCCTTGTTTTGGTGCGAGATGTTTGCCTGATGTCAGCCGGTTTCTATGTCCGATACATCTCACTGAATCCTCGACCGGTAGGCTGTTCTGCTTCTGGATTCTATAGGACAAATCAGATGATTGATTTACTGGTTGCCTGCCTAGCTGATTAACTTTGTTAATATCTTTGTAAACTACAAGCATAGCATTTACTTTGTTGGGCGTGGTAGTCTGTGATATGCTGAGAACAGGTTCGAGCCTCCACTGGGGTGGTCACTGTGTAGGCAACTTGAGCAAGTCCTCACACAATTGCTCAGAACCACTGATGCTCTGTTGTATGGTCATGTGTGCACTTCTGAACTTTGGAAGGAGAGCAATATCAAATACAATTGTATTGCATGGTATTACTTTAGGCATTGTTAAAGATATGTGATTAAATGAATTGACTCTTATATACCGTATTTTCCAGACTGTATGGCACTTCTTTCGATAAGTGGAATTTACCAAAAAACTGCAAAATTTGTTTTAGTCAATAGATACGTCACATTGGCAAACCAGTATAGACTGGTCAGAATGCATATAAGTGTGTTTGCTAACGACAGCTGTAAATATACGGCCATCATTAGAAAATATTTACTCTAAATAACTTTCTTTTTAAATAAATGTTTCACTCTTGAAATTAAAGATTTCATCATTTGTTGTATGTTGTGATTGATGTTAATAATCACTTGGTTGTGTATATAAATCTACCCAGCTGAAGGCATCCAAAGATGCTATATTGAATGACCGAAAGGCACGTTAAGTATTAAACAAGTAAGTAAGGTAGAAAGTCAGGAGTTTACAAGTTTATTTGTTAGCCTGATGATTAGGTTCAGTGATGAATCTTGCTGTAAAACTAAAAAAAATACCAGATACTGACATATCTTATTTCATGTTAGCAACCAAGCTGACCCTATTAGTAACATCTGTTGAACAATCTTTATCAGAGTCACCCAAAATGTTGTATGGGTAGTATGAATTCTATTCACAGCACTGTTGGTCCTGCTATTTATAAGTGCATGAACTCTTTCAAATATTTTAGATTCATCTAACTCCAAATTACTGAAATTCATACACCAGATATCGCCATTCAACATCGCAGTCATACATATGATTTAAAACACGATCTTAAAATGAAACAACCTCAATCCTTCATGCATATATATCACAATGAGAAAATAATAGCCCATTTATCCCCCATAAATAATGGTGCACTTATTTACACAAGAAGGCTGCCGCTTCTTAATGTCATCTGCTTTAGCAAGAGTGCACCTGTAAAGTTTTGCGATGTTCAAATTTTCCGCCTGTGGCACATAAAGGGTTAAGCTCTGCTTAGGAATGAACACTTTTTTATGTTTGATCATTTCTCTGTAGAAAAGTCTACAAGAATATTTTGATATCACAAATCCATCTGCAAGACTGCAACCTACATTCTTGAGTAAAGTGAGTACTTGCAGTTATTTTTACTTAGTACTTAAATTACTGGCAAAATAGAAACATAGAAAGGACAAGCAGCTCAGGGCCGGCCCTAGGCACAGGCAAAGTGGACAATTGTCTGGGGTGCCAAAACCTAGAGGCGCCATTTCACAAAGAAATGTGTTTTAACAGTTTTATGATTTTCACTTTTTTAGCCATTTTTCAATTAGAATGATTATTTTCATTTGAATTCAAATAATAAATAACTGAGTTTAGCGTAATGTTCTGGCTGGTTCCTCATTCGTTTGTGATGTGGGGTGGACCATGGATTAGGGGTTAGAGGGCACTAAATGTATGCTTTGCCTGGGGCACCATTTGGGCCAGGACCAGCCCTGAAGCAGTTCATGTTGCAGATTGCATGGCAGTTTTGTCCAGTGTGAAGAGCCAACAACTGTGAAGTGAACATGTTGCAGTGTTGCACTGTGGAAGTACGGGGTCGTCGGACAACCAGAACACCTTGTGCTGCAACTTAGGTGAAAGAAATCTGTTTTGTAGTGATAATAGTAAGGATAAGGCTGTTCAAAGTGCCATGTGCAAAGAGGACTGAAGAAAAAGATACTGTACATGAATGGATATCGGTTATTAGTTACCTTATACCTCTAACCGTACCTTATTCCAGGTTGTGTGTTTTGGTTGATTTAAGGTGAATACTGCTGTTCAGTTGTCAGTGGTTGCCTTTACCCTTGCCGCTCCTGTCTTTGGTTATGTGGATCATCCAGCCATTCAAGCACTCTGGTAAGCCTAGAACAGAATCTGCTGTTCAAATCTAACTCACTGAAAAAACTTTTTTGATTTTTTGCACAATTGTTATGTCTCCTGGTCAAGACACGTTTTTAACTTGTGTGATTTCACGCAGTACAATTTATTTAATGCAGAATACATTTTCACTCGTCACCTATGGACCTTAAGAAAGTCTTTAAATTCACAGTTGCTTAGCACTGTACAATTATAAGAAATAAATAAACAATGTAGTGTAATTCATAGTAGCGCTGTGCATACTTCATCATCATCGGCAGCCATTTGGAGCAAATATTATTATCCCAATTCATTTCAGTCAAATCGTGTTCTTTTCTCGTGTTTAGTCCAAATCTTGTCGTGTCTTTGTTTATATACTGCCTACCCAGTGTACTTGTGATCTTTCCTTCCTATTCTTTCCTTCAAATCTTGCATGTAATGCCTTGTGTGGGATGCCATCAACTGCCTTCTTTCAACCTGAGCGTTGTAATGTTCTCTGGATTTTATCCAGCAGAGTTGTTTTCATATTCACGGATTGTCGTATTTTTTCATTTGTAACTTTTTAATTGTGCATTGATAATACTGAAAATTCCTGTAACCAACTCATGTCTATTGATGCAATAGTTGGGACGAGTCACTGTAAGCACCATTAATGTAAAAATGCTTGAGAGTTGGCTCACAGCATGGAGCCTTGTCGTAAAAACCAGCCGGAAGAACACAACAGATTCCAGTATTCAAGATGGGACAGGATAGGTGATGGAATTAGGGCATTGTGGGGTCATAAGCGAGCAAGGTAAACAACCTAAGGCTCAACGTTGCCTTAGGCAGAAAATGCAAGATTGTGTAATGTTGGTGAAATGAGATATTTTGGCTGTAGTGCAGAGGTGACAACAGTAATCAAACAACTGGACAGCCTTTCCTTATTGGTTATTTGGCTTTACGAGGAGCCATCAGTTATTATTATTATTAATTAGTAACTTTTATTGTATTGGTGTCTAATGCACAAGGCATCAACAGCTGATGCACTAAAGCCAAGCCATAATCAGCTCAACATCCAGGTGAGTCCGTTGAGACGGAGACAACCGTGGTGGATAAGCAATCCCTAACAGATAAGTTTTACATTGAGCATGAAATGACACAAGTGACAGATCAGGTCGAGCAGACACAGGTAAGGAATTCCAAAATTAGGTCTAGCAACTGAAAAGGCTCGTTCACCCAGCACAGTTCTAGCTCTAGCTATGACCAAAGGTATGCAACCTGATGCACTTGGAATGAATTGGTTTGTTTTGTTTGGATGTCTAATGCAGTTTGTTTTAATTTTGCAGGTATTTGACTGCAGCAACAACACTTGGTTCCGGAGTTGGTTACATATTTGCCAAAGACACTTTCAAACTGTTGCAGGACAGCAGGAAGAACAAGTAGTGCAATTTCACAAGGAAATAGAAAGTACTATGCGGTTTTAATCAAAGTGAAAAACAGATTTTTAACAGTGATTATGTACAATGATTATTCTTTTCTTAACTGATGGTAACAAATTATATTTAGGCAAAGAGAAAGATGTGTACCATTATCTGATGTATTGTTTTACATAATTTGTGTATTCATAGCCAGGTTGCTAACTTATCTGGATAGGTACTTGAAGCTCGTTGGTCAAAGAATCTCAGTCATTTGAGCATTGAACACATCTGAACAAACATTCATACAATTTAGCTACCAGGAACTAGAATACATGTAGCTAGCTAACTGTTCAGCTGGAGCTGTTGGGGTAGTTATCGTATTTGCTACATTGTATTTAACTAATTAACGAACTAAAAACAAGGTAACTAAGGTGCTAAAATACCATAAAGTGCCTCATGATACTGTAATCTTATCAGAAGTGCTGTATATATAGTTGTGAGTACAAAAAACAGTGGAAAGTGCTAGTTAAATAACTAGATGTCCTTAAGTGGAAAATTCTTAACTATTTAGCAAGCTAGGTTACTATGTATAGTTGTATGCATATAGCTGGCTACTTGTTTGGTTTGCTACATACCATGATGCCAATTTGCGAGAATTGAAAAATCGGTCATCTACTTGTATGTTACATCTGGTATAAATAGATAGCTGGCTGGTTTAACCATGCACTTGGCAAGATGACAACTTAACTACCAATAGCTAGCTCTGCCCACTTAGCTAGCTAAGTGTGCACTTAGCTAGGTAGTAAACTAGCTAGCTAAGTCTACTTTTGCTACATAACTGCCTAATTGAAAACTAGCTATGATTATGTACTGTTGTTATGTGCCTTTTGTGTGTTTGGATAGCAATATACATGTAGTTAATTGCTTGCTAGGGAGTGGTGGACATTGTGAACGACACAGAGGAGAGAAAAATTCAACACTTGTGTAATTAAACCAACAATTACAATAAGCACCAACTTGTGACTCTTTTTCAGCTGCACGTTTACTCTACAAATACATGTAGTTAGGCTGTCTACATTCTTAACACTTTAACAGCAAGCTGCAGTGGTTTCCTAGTCACTTTTAGTACACTCGTCGTTAAAGTGTTAAAAACTAAGAAGTCTAATTCCCAGCCAGCATAACCACATCAGAGCAATTTTGGATCAATGTTGTTTACACTGGCCCTCGCTCCCCTTACCCTATATACGAATTTGGTATGCTTTGTCTGCCACTTTAACTTCACTTGCAGATAATGTCACCAATTTATGCAACATAAAATATTTAAAGTAAGCTACGTGAGAGCATCTCTCAGCATCGCAATAATTGAATATGCATGAATACACCGCCATAAATTTTTTGCTTGAACTTGTTTCAAACCAAAACATCGTGTTGGAAAAGGTATTTGTGCCTAGGGCCTAGCACAGGACAAAAAATTGGTTGTGACTGTCACCACCATTTATAAAATTGGCGACTGGATACCAACGTCGCAATACAAAGTTAGGCCTATGTGTGTGCGTGGGTGTGTGTGTATGTATGTGTGTACTGGATAGGAAGTTGAAAGAATAGTATATAGGCCTACATTATGCGTCGACTGTTGTAAAGCGCTAATGAAGAGAAATTCACAAAAGCAGCAGGATTTACAATATAGCACAATATAATTGTATTTCTAAATCGATTTATTTGTTGCAACAAACTTGCCTTTCTTTACACTGGGACTTTAAATGGAGTGGCATCAATTCAAATGGGCAGCGGTCCTGAAGTCCTCTGAGTCTCTCTCTCTGACCCGATAAATTCATTTAAATGTGCAGGGTCGAGGCCATGCGACCGCTGTAGAAACACATGTACATTCACGTGTACAATTTTCACAGCGCACAGCAAAACATTTTGCCACAAAAAATCTAAAGCGGCCTATATTATTTGTTTTAAATCGTCTGCTACTACTAGATGGCAATACATTTTCTATTGGCGTCAGCTTATAACAGTGTTGCATCTATATACTATTTATCGTTCGTGCAACGAAAGCTCGAGATGTGGTTGTTTGTGGATAGTGTTTGAACGAGTTTCTTCAAGTTTACGTTCTTTTTTGATGAACCTATTCAGCAGCAATATTTATAGCAGCGCATAAGACGGTATCTTACAGAAAATGGATAAGCCTCAGATCATTGTTCATGTTCAGAAATCGGTGAATTTTACACTACACGACTGTCGCTGGATACCGAGTACGGCGAAATTTGTTTTGCTTGGAGACCACGCACGGGGTACTGGTGCCTTTCAGATCTTTGAGGTTTCGCATGGAGACGCTAAATTAGTCCACGAGGTAAACATCTGATGCAAAAAACGAGTTTCAATTTACGATTACCATAAATCTACGACAAGTGTAAACAGCTAAGAAGAGGCTGAGCGTTGCTGGTTGCAGAAGCGATAATAGATATTTTTGTGGGGGCAAGTCTGATCCTCTGTTGTAGTGGCTTTTATTAGTTGCCAAATTAATGGATTAATAAATTTAATGTTTAAACTCAGATAAAAACTGAAGTAGTGCCAGCTAACACGATGAGCATGGACCAAAAAATCACGGCCCGTAAAAATTGTGGCTTGGGCCGGCCTGTCCCAAATCCAGGCCACATTGCAGCCAATAGTTAATAACTGCATGATCAGATTTATCATTCAGCATCAACAGCCATAAACAACAGTGATATTATTAATGCCATTTACGCATCATTCATATAACAGTGATGTGCACATAGTATATTATACATTTTAAAATGCTGAATTAATAAAATGCTGTTTAAATCAAATCAAATAAATTTGATTTGATTTGAATTAAACATAGCTAGTGAACTGCATCTAATGACAACAAATTGTGACTGCAGTTTTACTTTTAACAAAAGAACAGAAAAATATGAAAGGCAACTTTATTGGGCCAAAATTGCCTGGTCCAGTTCGGCCCACTGCAAATTTGGCCAGGTCCAGCATCCTGCGAATCAGAGACCAGTGCTCACTGCTAATCAAAAGTCCAATGAAATCGTAATCGAAAATTTATATAATGAGAAGCTTATCAGAGGTGCTTCCGACCTAACAAATTGAAAGCACAGTGAAACAGAATGGGCTTCAAGCGCTTGTGAAAAAGAGGCTGTTACTAGTCATTGGAGCTGTTACTGAATGTTTAGGTAAAGTAAAAGTTTCATGTATTTTTATTCCGGGTATTTCTATAGCGCCTCTCGAAGTCAACTACTACTCAGAGGCGCTCCCGACTACAGCATTTGATACTGTGCCGGAATTTTCACGCCGAAGCGCCACGAGCAATTGCGAGCGAAGGACTTGCCCAAGGTCCGTACGCAGCGGCTAGAGTGGGATTCGAACCTGCAACCCTCCGGTCACAAGGCGCCGATCTTACCACTGAGCCACCACGCCCCACATGTGCTTCCAAAGTAGCTTTTGAAGTTGCTTTTCTAGTTCAAATGGAATTTGTTTTAAGATGAATATTATAGTTGTGTTCAAGTTGTGTAGTAGCTGTGTTGTTTGTGTGAAATATACATATATGATTGTTTTAAATTTGTCAAGATTCCTGTTTTATTGTTTTGTACTAGTGTGAGAAATCTAAGTCGCTCAAATGTGGGACATTTGGCGCATCCAGCTTGCCTCAGCGACTCTTAGCTGCTGGTGACTTCACCGGAAAATTACAGATTTGGTTTGTAACCATGTTAAAATCGATCAATTCCAAATTCTTAAGATTTTATGGAGCCTGCTTTTCTTTTTTTTGCATCAGCTTTTTCATATTTCATCTATGCATCATTTGGAAAAGACTAAAACCTTTCTTCTTAGTCTGTATACTTTCCAGCGGTTAAATTACTTAATATGTTATTTTCTGTATGTAAAATATTGGATTATGTGTTTGTTTGCTACCTTGCCATTATTTTCTCAGATTATTATACATGTTCAACTCTGATTATACCAGAATTGGTTAAGCTATTTGATATACAAAAATGTTTAGTTATTAGCTTAAGTACTTTTCATATGTGATATACATATTATTTATGGCTAGTTATAGTTATTATTGGGGTATATAGTTATTTATTATGTACATGAGTATTTTAACATTATAGTTATTGTGTATGTAAAAAATTTACCATTATAGATGAATACTTCATTTTGTGTGCTCCTCTGTCACCTCTCTCTGGTCTCTATGACAACCAGACTCAAATCTTCACTTGACATCTCTGGAAAACCCATCTGACATGAGACAGCGCTCGTGGATAAGCTGGTGCCCTGTGCCTAGGGTTAGGGTAGCACGGTTATCATCTTGAGTAAGTGTTGTTTTTGACGGTCTATGTATGGTGTGATTTATGTTGGTTTTCTGTCTAGGGATGTTGCAGCACCCGACCTTCCTGTCTACGCTTGTCAAGCTCACAAAGAAATTATCAACTGCATTGATGGAGTAGGTGGAATGGGAATTGGCGAAGGTGCTCCAGAAATTGCAACGGGCAGCAGAGATGGTCAGTTGTCTCATAAAGTTGTTATTTCCGAGCATTGAATTCATTGTGGGATATACTGCATGTGGGAAACTCTTGATAGGCTGTTCTTTGGTTATCAGTTAGATGTTTAATTTGGACTAACGAGTTTGCTATAGCAGTTAGGAAATTGTGGAAAATTGAGAAATTGTCAGTATATATGAATGTGGGACCTTGCTCTGCTTTTCACTTGGCATTATAGAAGTTTGATTAGATCAGACTTTTTTCATTTGTACAAAGACTTTTATTTATCAAGAACTGTTTGAGAGCAGATTACTAGTGGTGGTTCTCTTAGTTGTTCTACTGGTTGATTGAGAACCCAGTTTCTAATTAACTATGTAAGAATTTTTATGCACTCTTTCACGTCAAACATGTGTAAATGCAATTGCACTTACACATGTTTGACGTGAAAGAGTGGCATAGAACCATTTACTTCTAAAGCTTTTAAATCAATATTCTTCCTCTGGTTGTTTAATCTTGTTCATGAGGAATATATCCACAATCTGAAGTTAGCCGTACTTAAGGACTGGTAATGTATGCTTTGGCCAATGAATCAGGTTTCAAGCCTTTCTATTTCCTACAATGGACATCTTGGTTGGTTCTTTGAGATGACAATCCCTTCTTCTTCAAGGTGGCTGAATGAAGCATAACTCCTATTCAAGACATTGTGTATTTTAGCATTTTTTAATGTCAAATCAGTGTGGGAATTGTAGAAAAAACTGGGTGTGTATTTTACAAAGTTATGTCAATGAAATTTGAAAGCAGCTGACTTCAGCCCTAGCAGTTTTGCAAGTTAGACTCGAATCAAAATCAATTCCTTTGTTCAGAAAATTCAAAAATGCATACATGATACACAATGGAAATTTCTTCTCTTTGTCAGAGACTCAGAATCAAATAATGCTAAATCACACTAGCACAACTGAGGGGTTGGAAACGACCCCTGAGGTGCGCAATGAAGACTTAATTAGGGGTTGTAAGCAAGAAAGACTAGGGGGTTGACCCTCCCCCATACCTCTGACAATTCCCACCCTGTGTAAAATATACTAAGATTTAAATCGAAACCTTTATGTAATATTTGCTAAAACCAAAAGCAGGAAGCTGAGGATTTGTGAGTTTTATATCTGTCGGTGTTGTTTCCAGGGTCAGTCAAAGTGTGGGATCCAAGGCAGAAGAATGACCCAGTGGCCACCATGGAACCCTCTGAAGGTCAAGCACGCCGAGACTGCTGGACTGTGGCATTTGGTTAGTGTCAGTGCCAATTCTAACTGGTGCTAATTTATTCGATATTTTGAGGCCTGATGCTCCAAAACTTTTTCATTCATTCTTTCATGCATTTATTCATTCATTTAGTGAGTTTATGCAGCACCGCTTCAAAATATCTACCATGTTGTCAAGAGATTTTTAAATCAAAAGAAACAAATTTCTTATTTTTGATCTTGTTACAGCCTCTAAACATGTAAAAATCTTACGTAGTTCAGGCCTGCATATATGAAATATCATTAAGAAAGTCTGTCAGCTAAAGATAATTGACTCTAGAGTGCAAGTAAATGTTGCAACGACTTCCACCACATCTGCAGTGTACTAGTATACTATTAAACTCGAGTGCAACTATGTGCAAAGGATAAAACTTGGTAGAAAACTATAAACTATAAACTCGAACTAGAAGGGGTTCTAAACTATAAAAACTATAAAACTATGGTAGCCAGGCAATGGTTACTGATCTAGATGTTTGAGCTCTGTTTGTTCATGAATGAAAAAATGAACCTTTTGTCCTTAATGACTCTACATCGTTTAGGATGGCGTAGACAGCACTTTTGTGAGGTACTTGAAATATTCTAAATCAAATGATATTACACGTCTAGATACTAGGGCTGTACCAAACATTCGCTTCGTATTCGCTTCGGGGCCGAATAGTGGACCAAATAGCTATTCAGTATTAGGCCGAATAGTAGCAGTCGGACCGAATACGAATAGTGGTCATGTGACATTGTTTTTGCATATGCGGCTGCTATAGCGAGTGGACTGAAGTAACTCTCTCATTAACATAATCTATGCTGTGGTTGCAGCTAGGCATTGCCGACTGCCTGTACTGCGGGTATCCCAGTGTCAGTAGTCTCATTCTTTGTGTACAGTGAGTGAACGTTAACGTATTTTTGAGTGTTGTCGGTAGACCTATTTTATACACTATTCCTATTCGGCCGATTAGTTGGTCCAATTATTCGTTTTCGGCCAAATAGTGATAATCACCTATTCGGTACAGCCCTACTAGATACATTCATACATACATGTCTAGAGATGTACAAGAGTAATCATAGGGTAGATAGCAACATACAAACAGATGCATATAGGTTGCTGTGATAACATAGTAATGTCTAACATGTCTGAACTATATATGACTGTATTCATTGTTACTTTAACAGGTCACGCTTTCAATGTTCACGATCGCTGTGTAGCTGCCGGCTACGATAACGGTGACGTGAAACTGTTCGATCTTCGTGCAATGGCGCTTCGGTGGGAGACAAACGTAAATAATGGGGTGAGAGTCTGATCATCAGATTCATTGTCAAAGTACTAGTGTTATTTTTTGTTACTCTGTTTTGCATACATATATTTTACATAATATGCTCCTCAGTTAAACAGCGTCGTGCCTTCTCAGTGGCAGGCCCCTCTACATGGAATGGGCTCCAACCTACTTTCTGCCGCCTCCTTAAGTCTTCTCTGTTAAACCGTGGCTGGCCTGGGAGCACCTCCGAGTAGGTTTCTTGCAAAGGCGCTATATAAATTATCAAAATGAATGAATAAATGAATGCATACGGTTCTGTTGGATGTAATTCTTTCATGTTTCTGCACAATATTATTCGATGTTACCCTTGTTCTAATCTTTCACTTTGCAGCATAGGAGCTGTGCTGAAATTATCCAGTAATGTTGGCTGGGTTGCCTACTTAAAGATGACATTGTTTTCAGCGAAATTTACTTCTGTCACAGGTTGTGAGCTTGGAGTTTGATCGCAAAGATATCGAAATGAACAAGCTTGTTGTTGCTGGTCTCGAGTCAAAATTCCATGTCTTTGATATGAGGACTCAGCATCCGAAGAAAGGATTTGCTTCTGTAACAGAAAAGGTCAGACATTCAGTCAGTAGGTAAGGAAGTAAGTAAGCATTCGGTCAGTCATTCAACCTTTTGTGCCCATTGGCGGTTTGAGCTATTGAAGTTTTAATTATCGATGTTATATTAGTCATTTTCTATATGAGTTTTTTTTATTGTTATTGCTTGAGTTTAGTATTAGTTATAGTTGATAATAAATAAAACCTTTGACATTGTTATTTTATTCTGAGCTTTAGTTTTTAAAGTGTTTTATTTGGGGGTTTTGAAGTGGCTTAGAATTCATATTAAGAATGTTTCAGTTCATGGGTTTTCATAGCACAATTGTATTTTAATGATAATCATAATTTGTCAACCATCCAAAAAGTTAAATCGTGGGAACCAGTTACTTCAGAAGTGTACTATAAAAAAAAATCGCTGATGGTCAAGTGCTGATCCAAGTAAAGGTCCAAATTAGAATTTGTCTCCATACACTTCATACTCCATATTCTTTTGAAACTGACAGCCAGAATGTCAAAAGTAGAAGACCCTTAATAGAGATCAAGTGGGCCAACGTCCACCTTGATACTACATGGTGTTTTAAAATGCGAACGATAAATTTATAGTAGGAAAATAACTATATATAATAGTATAATATGAACTGGAAAGGTCAGACTACTCATGTGTAATCCATCAAAACTGTGAAACCATTTTGCTTCAAGAAGAGCCGAATTTTGGATGACCATTTCTGCTGCTCTTAAAGTGAATTCCCAAACATGTGCTTTGTGCTGTTAAAGTGGACTGTACAGTGAAGTTTGGGTCATGAGACCAAGAGGCATGAACTTTTTCTGACTATGTAAATAATTTTAATTCAGATGTGGACTTAGAATACATGGTTTTAGCATATTTAAATATAAAATCAAGAAATTATGTACTTGGATGACTGTTTCTGAATTCCCTTACAATTTAGGATGATTTGTCACTATTATTTTTGGAGCATTCTTCAATGCATTCTCTTATTCTTTGTTGGCCAGGTTTTACTTGTGCACTGATCTGCTTAACTGATTTCTAAAACCGAGAATTGGGTTATTGGATTTCTGAAAAACTATATGTGCTTTTTTATTTTATACTTAAGTACTCCCTAAACCCATGTGTCCTACCTAAGTCCACATGTAAATTTTAAAAGATCACTGACTTCAGTTGAACTCTAATTCATTCGATAAAATTATGCCAAACTTAAGTCATCAAAAAGGCACAGATGTAACATGACAGAACTGCTGAACTGTAATTGTGACAGTATGTTGAATTCGGAAGTAAACGTAACGATCATGCATGAGTGTTTATTGTTTGTTTTCATTGTGGTCTTCACTATGTAGTTTTGTTATCATTAATTAAGTGAATTTTCATATTAGTTCTACTCTAACGGTAGTTATTGTTTTGCTTCTTGAGTTTCAATTTTTTGTGTGCATTACTGTCCAAGTTTTATTTACAGTAGTTGTTGTTAACAAAAACTTCATTTTGTTAACAATACATTATTGTTAAACAGAGCTTCACTGATCTGAACCTGATCCTATGGTCAGTCAGTAATTAAGCACTCAGTCAGTTGCAGTCAGTTAGTAAGTAAGTAAGTATTCAGTCGGTCAAGGCAGATATTGTGTATCTAGCAAAACATGGGTTTAAATAAGTTGAACAAATTTTTCGTTTCAGAATCATCAGGCAACGATTTGGTCATGTCGTCATCTTCCTCAGAACCGAGATGTGTTCATGACAATGGGAGGCAATGGCTCTCTGAATCTCTGGAAATAGTAAGCCAATTTTCTCGTGATTGTAATTTTTTAAATGTAAAAATAACTTTGTTAGTATCTTTATGTTACCAAAAGCTTATTGGAATATAGCTGTTATCATCTACACATATGTTGAACAATATCATAGGATTTATGGTTATACTGTAAAATGTGATTTGGTTCTTAAGAAACTTGACTGAAAGTTGCTGATAATAGGAAGAGTAGTAACAGTAAAATTTGGAACTATGTACGCTTATCTCCGTGTTTTTAACCCTTTAATGGCGAGCATGTACTAAAATGCATGGAAAACTAATCCCTCTCATTATTAAGGATGAAAGACTGGTTTTGAATATTTTGACCAATGTTTTGTGGTTGTGATCAGGCCCGCATTAAGGGGGTGCTAAGGGTGTTGCAGCACCCAAGCCCGCAGTTTTGAGGGCCCGCATTTTCGGAAGTACATTAAAATTGTTATTGTACTTGTAATTGGGCTCCGCACTGATGGCTATATAGGTATCACAGCAACTGGGCCCGCACTAGCCTTACTGCAGCCCTGGTCGTGATTTCAATATCTATTGCTTGCTGTGTTAGTTTGTGACGAGACTAATACCAGACTTAGTTTGCGTGTGGGTTTTACTTTACAGTTTCTTTATAGTGACCATCAGATACCCAGTGCATTATTACAGGGCACTACAATAGTTATTAAACTAGGTTGATCGTCATGTGTGACATCTTGGATCATAACTGGTTGCTGTTGTTCAATGTTCATGGATTAATCTTATTCTGGGTTTTAGTTTTGCTTTTGATATCATATTTAGTAGAATTACGTTGCTGTCGAACATGCTGGAATGTGGATTTTCTCATCCACACATACATTAAACAAGATCATCGGATGTTACTAATATTCTTAATGGCATAATTAACGGTACTTGAAAAGATAGTAATAATAATGTTCTTAATGTACACATGTAATTAATGGTGTTATTAATATTGCTTTTTTGTTTGTAGCAACTACCCAGCACAGAGATCTGCCAAGGATGCAGAAGAGCTTCCGATGGGTGTTGCTGGAACTGTTTCTCTTCTCCAAGACGTGACTTTTTCCACGCAGCCAATTGCTGGATTTGACTGGAATCAGGACAAACAGGGACTCTGCGTCTGCGTCTCGTTTGACCAGGTTGTCCGGGTCCTCATAGTAACAAAACTGAATACTTTATAATAGTGACTTTGCCTCCTCCAGTACATAGCTACATTTTCCGCTGTGCTAATCCAAGTGTCATTGGATGGTATGTCAAATAATAATAAGATTCGTTTATTAAATTCAAACTGACAAGTACGCAGTAAGATTACATGATATAGTAGTAACAGATGATAACAAGTTTAACAGGAGTCGAATTTAACTGTATGGCAGCCTGCAAGGGGCCCATCTGTCGTACTGCTCATTTTACAGTTGTCCACTAGGGAGTGTAGGGAGTGAAAAGCCATTAAGCGATTGTGCTTAGCAACTGTGTGTGAAGAACTTGCTTAAGATTCTTACACAGTAACAATATCGGAGGAGGCTCAACCTGCTAACCATGTATTGCATGCTGAATGCTGAAACCAACTGGCTACCTTGTCAGATGACCGTTTCATAAGATTATGTCAACAAGCCAAAACAGTTGTTTCTGTAAACCGGTCTCTTCCTCCATCTTGGCAATTAAGTAATTAGAATGTTAATTAGTGTTTCTCTGTCACTGTGCTGTGCAACCAACAAAAAATCGTCCAATTGTTTAAGGACAGTCTAAATGCTAAATTTCAGCAAAATGCCATTTTACCCTACACCACGGATCCTAGTGTTCAAGTAAAGCAGTAGTAGGACTGATTGTTGCAAAACTGTCATTGAATAATGCTTTCCTGTTGTCACATGCTCAAAACTTCTTTACCAGAGCTATTGCAAAACCCTGTTTATGCATGTATGCATTATCTAGACTCTTGCTATAGTGCATTTTTTTCAGTACCTCACAGAAGCACTGTCTCTGCCAACCTAGATGATATTAAGTCATTAAGAACAAATGGTTAATCAGCGAACAGTGCTCAGATAACTGGAAGAGTCACCGATGGCGATGTGCAAACATACAGAGAACCAGATCGATGGATTCCTATCCAGAGTTGATAGTAGACATTGTTCAGAGTTCTGGACTATGCAGCATCGAAGAAGAGGAGAGAGGACAGGTGACGAGGCTTGCAACTCACGAGCCCCAACATCTAGCAGTCCCGCATTGATGGCAGAAGAACTATGTCCGGGCATCCTGCGCCAGGTGTGTGGAAGATGACATTTTTCATAGTTGGTCGTAGAGCGTCACTGCAGTAGAACTATTGGCACCAATCGAGGACTCTCTTTGCTTTTACTGTTCAGTTAATAGTCACCTGAAACCCCTTCGCGTGGAGCAGTCCATGAGAGAAAGAACTCAACGAACTCTATACCAGCGTTTCCCAAACTGTGGGTCGTGAAGCTCTGGCAAGTGGGTCGCCAAATTTTTTCCAGAAACATTTATTTTTTGCAGCAACAACATTTGGCTATGAGTGAGCTATAACTAGCTGGATTGCAATAAATTGTAAACTGTTTTTACCTCAGTTTCCTTTTTAATGGTTTAAATTTCTAAGCGCTATACGTAAATCCACATATTTTGATGCTAATTTACAAAGCAAAATTTAGTACACAATGCCTAATTTTACACATTGGGTACCGAGACTCCCAAGATATTCACAAGTGGGTCGCGACCCAGAGAAGTTTGGGAACCACTGCTCTATACCATGGGCTCAGCAGAATGATGTCTATATATCTTGTGAACTGATCTGGATATTGACCTGATTACAGTGTCTAGGTTTAGGTGTCCCATCATTTGATGTCTTGTGCATTAGAAACCGGCACAATAGAAGTTACTAATCACAATTACAATATCTATATTCATTATTATATTCAACTATACCTGTTTTCATTAGTGACCTCATTTACTTTAGAAAGATAATTCTAAAACACAAAAGCAGAAAACAACACAGTTCCGTTTGAACACATTTAATCAATGCATTTTAAGAAACAAATTCACAGGCTGTGGTCTGTTGTTATCTTGGTCCAAGTTCACAGTGCCCATCGCCACTGCATCTTTGTTGTAAACTAATGCACAGATATTTTAGATGGATAAAGTACAGCACAGTGAAACATGAACACTAACTTGGCAACCTAAACCATATCTGGCATAAAGAATTGTTGAAGGCCAAACAGCAAATTTAAATCGCAGTTTTTTCCCCATTTAACCATTCACTTGTTAATTCATTTTGAGTATAAAATGGACTAATAATGATTTAGCAAATTAGGAAATTTAACATACATTTAACAATTCATTTAATGCATTTCTAGAATTGCACCTTAAAATCAACCACAAATTGTCACCAACAACAACTCCATGTTACTTGCTCACATAACACAGCCAATGATTAATTTTAGTCAACACTCCACTTTAATCAGAATATATTACAAATTTTTATTTATTTATTGTAGTAAATAATAAATTCAAGTTACATAAAACAGTTTGGTTCTGCCTCGGCTTAATACGATCAAGTGGTCTAAATGCCAAAAAAGTAACAACATTCATATTCATTTCAAGCTGCTGAAGTTAGATCTATGAATTTGATTGCTAAAATTCACAAAATATATTGCCTAGTACGTAAAACTCAACAAAAACTGCAGTTTCAACTCTACAATTACTCTGTTAAGCATATCATCAACTGTAGAAGGTTATGCCGCACTCGGTTCAGTCTACTCGTTCGTCGCTCATGTTTATGTCTGTATTCTGTACCACAGACCAAGTGACAGAGCACGTTGAGGGTAATATGAATGGTAGATTGGACACAACAGCTACAATGGGATAATGTAGTTTTATGGCTCTTCTATCCTTAAAATTTAATAAAAACATGGTATGCTATGAGATACATGCACCATGTTTGAGGCAGCAGACATTAAACAGTTACACGAGTTGCACTGGCAGCAAACAGCTAAACTTTAGCGAGTGCTACAAAAGCTATATTCAAGTTTTATGCAAAAACAGAGCTAATCGATTACTATGATATAGGAACTATGCAAAATTCATTTTGCAGCCTTTGAGTCAAATTGTACAATTTTTCGGTGAGCAAGTGAATAGTTTCAAACTTCTACATAAAAAACTTATTAACTAAAATCTGATGCTAGTCGGGTAATCTCACACTTCCTGCCACAATTCACTTCATTACAAGCACAGGATATTTTCACTATAGCACACTCGCGAAGGTTAACACTTTGACGACGAGAGTGTACTAACAGCGACTCAGAAGCCAGTGCAGCTTGTCATTAAAGTGTCAAATATCTCAAGATTATGAGCTCAAGGACAAAACGTCTACTTCATATGGCATCAGGACCAGGGCTGTAGTGGTAAAATTAGAGGTGAGTACATGCTATCGGTGAGAAGCGGCGTCACTAGGGCTGGTGTCACCCTCAAAAAATGTGATGACCTTTTTTTAGGAATTCGTGTGAGAAAAATTGATGACCTTTTAGGAATTCTCAGAAAATTCTTGACTTTTTTTAGGAATTCCTCTCTGAAAAAGTTGATGACCTTTTTTTAGTCATTCGCCCTCAAAACCTTTAATTACCTTTCTTTTTTGTGGAAATTTCATTAGTCAATGGCTATACGGTCTCTACAGAGGTAACTATATGCTGTATACCCGCGTATACCCTCGACTACAGCCCTGATCAGGACTTGAGCACAGGTGCTGAAAAAAGGCTGATGCACTAAGATGCTTCCAAACTACACTGGCCTTTGTAAAAACCTGTTATCTGAAACGCACTTTTATTCAAGTCTTTTCAGAACTCCAGGTGCGAAAGAAGAGAAGAAAGAGGTGATAGAATTCAGATCTACAACCAGAAGAACTAGACAGCCTACCGTAAGGTATCACTCGACACAACACTTTCTGTGAGTGTAACATGAATACAGCAAGTATCAAACAACTAACAATATAATGACCATTGCCAATCTACCACACAAACGTTTGTCAAGTTTCTAAGAAATAAAATTCATCTGTACAGCTGACAAGCCTAGAAGAAATGCCAGTCTCTTAAGCGATCCAAGCGGTAACCATCCACAGTCTATCAACAGGTCCACCGCCCAAGTCAAGAACTGCTTCAAAACCAGTGTCGAACCATAGTGCTGGGATTTCCAGACAAATGTATTCAAGACAGTAAAAACTGACTGCCGACCTGGAATCACACGCAGTTCAGCAGACTTCGTTGAAAATTGTGAGTCCGTGACATCAGTCATAGACGTTAGTCCGGGCATCACAACATAAGTCGTGAGCTGAGATCAGGCCGTCGACTCTTTGAGGTTGTCAAAATACTCCATTAGTTCTTCGTATGTCACTCCGAGTGCCTCGTACTCCCATTCAACATCGGAGCCGCTGGCAACAGCCTCTTCCAGCTGTCGAAACCTCTCCTCACGCGTCATTTTTCCACGAACAGGGGCCGGGTTATGTGAAGAATCGATACTGGAGGTGTCGTGATTCTCAGATGACTGTGCCTTCAATTCCTTCTAAACAAGACAAGAATAACAAAACAAGAATAAAATCTTTGACAACTGGAAAACATTTCTCCAGCTCAAATACACTCTCCGTTTTCTCCTCTATGACTCTGTTTCTCCGTAACTAGCAGTACAGATATGTTTCACTACATTAAATTTGACGCATACCAGCTACAACAGCATGCTCAAAGACAAGACATAGATAGCAGCATTGGCGTAGACTCTGAGGGGCAGCCGGGCATGTGCCCCCAATAATTGAGGAGGGGGGCAATGCCCCCAAATATCGACAGAAGAATTTCTTCAAATATTAAATATCATGTTTCAATACACACAAATTTTTTACAAAAACAGAAAAACAGACACAGAACTTAAATGCTTTCAGAAATTCATAATGAAAACAAAGATTTATTTTTATCTTCAATATCTTCAAAATGAAAAATGTTTTCATTTTATACGCATTACGTAACACCGGAAGCCTCTGAAAATACACAAGAAAATACACAAGAAAAAGAGAAAACCACAAAATTTGATTTTTTTGTTTAAAAAAAATAAATTTCTTATTCTTGTAGAAGTAATTTTAATAACATTGATTTAATGATTTTTAATTTTCAGAAATCGCGACTGAATTAAACTGAGTTGTAGCTCTTGTTCATGCCATTTTTCATGATTTTTATGATCTGAAATCCGAAAAATCTTAAAAACAAATAACCAAAACAACAGAAACCATAAAAAAAAAAAACTTTCATCTTGGAAAAAACTTGTTTTTTTTTGCACCTCTGGTCCAACTTTTCATCTTGGAAAAAACTTGGTTTTTTGCACCTCTGGTCCAGACCCCAAGCCCCTCCAATATTTTGGACAAGTTTACGCCAGCCAGTGGATAGCAGTAGGCACAGTACACATTCCCTTCCAGATAGAACTGCTGTGCTTCACAAGAGATGATGACAAAAAACCACACCATATAACACTCATCCTGTGGTCATTCACAAGATGCTGAATGTGCAAAGTGACAGTAACAGACCACTCTGTTACACCACATCTTGCTTTAGCATCAACCTGACCTGGCTATGCCAAAACATTCAACTACACTAGTCAACCAATCCGCATAGTAGTGCATGGAGCACAGAAGGATTGGAGTTTGTTATGAAACTTTAGAGTCAACTGACTAATGCAACCCATGACCCCCTGGAAACCAGGGTATATCTGTTTCAAAGAATCTGAGGCTACCCAAAGTGCAAACACTGTCTGCATTCCAGGATCTTACACTTAAACTATAAAAAACTATTTACGTGTAATGATTATATAATATTATCAGTAATAATGTAAATAATATTAATGTTTTTTTATATAAATAATAACACATGCATACAGCAAAACATAATGACGACAAGACCAATATGAATAACAACAAACATCGTATTCACAAAGCAAGGAAGACCAGCCATTCCTCTCCAAGCATCTCACCAATATATTGTTTTTTAAATCTCACACATTTCTTGTTTTACACAACATAATTATGACATATGTATCAAACATCAAGAAAGTCAACCAACCTTAGCATTACATTCATGATGAGCTTTCTTTAGTGACATCGCCGCTGTCTGAGGTGACGACCTCTCAGTCGTGTCCTTCGCATGATTTCCATCAGTTCCACTGTCGTCCAGAATGTTGGCATTGCAGTCGGGCAACTGAGCCGTGTTGCCGGTGATCTGAACATTGCACTCGGATCCCTTGTACGTTGATACAAAGCTGTTACGATTGCTCACGGCTGAAGCCGACGAGGAGTTGCGATTGCTTCCTGGATTGGCAGACGAAGCCCCTGACGAAGACTCGGACGAGGTCTGTCCACCATGGTTTCCGTTGAAGTCTGCTTCCGGCATCAGAGCCTGCGAACATGCAGTGTTGATGGCATTGCGTTCGAGGGTGTCCCGGCCAATCCAGACCCAGTCTGGGGCACAGTTGATCGGGTCCTTTGCATCATGCTGACTCTTCTTGTGTCGGTAGCGTGTGAGGAAAAGTCCGCAGTTGATTCCAAAGACGATGAGCGCAACACAGAAGACACCAAGAAGGGTGTACATTCCGACCTCAAGCGACGACAAATTGTGTTCGTCCCCGATGTGTTTCGACTGGACCTCCTTAGGATTTGGCTGTCCATCCCTTCCACTACCTCTGGCACCGTCTGCTGACTGTCCATCGACTGCCCGCGTCTTCTGTTGGTCACCGTCATGATTCAGACTCACGTGCAGTGTGTCTTTTCCTGGTTTCTGAATCGACGTGCGACGGCGGTTGCCTTCGTAGCTGAACTGTGCAGCGTCGTTCTGTATACGTTCGTTCTCCGTTGCTGGCTGTGAGAAGTCGACCTCGATGTAGACGTGACTAAAGGCTAACAGTCGCGACTTCTTTCTCTGGCATGCTTCGTTCAACATCAGCGACACCTTCAGCAGTTCTCCTTTGCCTCGACCGAGCGCTATCACTTTCGGAACATCTGGGTTGAAGCTTTGACCGATGGCAACCACGTGGTTGTTGAGAGAGTCAAGATCAAGATGGTAATCTCCATGTGGAACATTTTGCAGCGGCAGGACAGTCCCATCATCGAATTTGATCGATATATCCAGAAATGCTTCCTGAAATCAGCAAGAAAATGTGTATAATACTCTCCAGTATCATACTCCTTGTACTCATTACTGTTACAGGATGAGTCATCATATGCAGTGCAAGTTTCTGTGGAAAATATTAGCAACAATCTGAAATCAGCCCTAAGGCAGCCATAGGTATGAAATGTTAGCGACTTCATTTTCTCGGCCTCATCATATGTGGGTGGGAGGTCAGTCCTCTCCATCGCCACTACATCTTCCCATTGACAGTGTGTGGTCAGTGTACTCATCATTGCTGAGTCGGTTAGGGGCACAGGTGGAGCAGAAATCTCGAACAAGTTTCTGTCCTGGTGGGGATTTGAACCCAGACCTCTCGATTGACAGTCCAGCGCACTAACTACTACATGCACTCCCACTGATATGCTGTATCAAAATTTGATAAACATGCAACAACTCATGTAACTAAACTGAGTGGGGTGACGATCTTTCGGGGTTGTCTCGCCTGATGGTGTTGTATTGAAGCGAACAGCAGACAATGTGGGAGTTGGTTTTAAGTCAACACAAGATGACACACAAAGTAAAGAGCAGAAAACACGTTTCTTCAGGACATGAAAGGAAGATGCCATTGAATCAGCTACCAACATATAAATCTCACCCTGTATCTGTGCTGTAGTTGACTGGTTTTCTTCACCCGTGCTACCAGAGCTCTGGGCATATCTGGCACCAAATCAATTGAAAGCGACAGTTTGGCAACAATGTCAACCTGAAGTCCCTCGATGCCAACCTTGTCCGTGGCAATGATCAGTTCACTGGCTCCAATAACTACACCAGACTTAGACAAGACCTGTTGTGAAAAATGGTCCAGTACAATCACTAACTGTCATCACCATCTCCACCAGCCTCATCATCATGCATTTTTATCATTGTTATCACTGTAGGCACAATCACGGTTGCCATACACATCTTTAAATGATGACCGCATTCTCATGATCGTGTATAACCTCAAGCTGACAATTATATGAGAAAACGTTTATGGTTAAAATGCTTTACTCTTATCGACATTTATTGACATTAATTGCTTTTTGATGGATGTACACCAGAGTGCGGCCTGGCAGCTGGTTTAATAAAGAATATACTTGCTTACTTATATTAATGTACACATTTAACATGTACATGTCTGTCATTAACATAATTATATTCATGACTGTCAACATAATGGTCCCCATCACCTACCTACAGAAAAACACCTTAGTTCACAAGACTCTATAGAAACGTATCAGATAGAAAGATCAAGTCGGCTGAGGTGCAAAAGACAGCCACAGCAATGCAACGGCAGGACCCCTGTTTAACCACCCAAATTGCACTGGCACTCATTTACAGACCCAACAAAGGATGGAGGGTTTAGTGTACCGTACACCAAGTGGTGTGGTACTTAATAAACAATTACCGAACCACTGTTGTTTAACATACCGTCAGCAAATGTACCAACACTGCCAAAGGGCCATCCATCTCATCTCAAATAAATTAACAGATACCTGCACTTCTGTTCTGCCGGGTTGCAGTCCTTCGATGATGTTACCATCTAGGACAGCAACAGACGTGTTGGCAAGACGCATCTGGCTCTGAACCAGATCAGTCACACGAAACATCGCCTTTCGGCCAACCAAGAATCGATTGTGCGGAGTATCGGCAAGAGCAAAGGACGTGTACACTTCTACGATGGCCGACTGATAGCGGACGTCACAGCTCGCAACGAGATCCTCCTTTCTTACACCTTCTTCTTGCAGCAGTAGCCCAGGATGAGTGAGGATTCCAAAGTCAGCTCCTCGTGTCTTTCGGCTACAACAAATGTAGACAGGTCAATTAAAGGTCACCTCCATGATTCAGCCTGGTTGACTGCATGCATGTTCCAAGGCAAATTAGCATAAGTGTGTTTTCCTGAATTTTCTTTCCTAAGCCTGCAAGACCACACTGCAGCTGTAATTGCAGATTTATATAGCTCCACTTCAAGAGCGACTCATCAGAGGTGCTCCTGAACTAACACAATGAAACCACAATCGAACAAAGTGGTCTTCAAACGTTTGCGGAAAAGAGGCAAAGAGAGGCTGAGGAGTTCATGTCGCAGGTTGTTAGGCAACTTATTCCAGCAGGATGGGCCGACAACAGCAAAACTTCTGTGCTGGATCACAGAAGTTCAGGCCGATGGAACAACCAAGTTGCCTTATACATATACAACATTATACAGCCTTTTGCCAACAAATGAGAATCAGACTAAGCAGAGTATGTATTTAGAATGATTTAAACTATCAATGTAAGATCTCTGCAATAAAAAATGCAAGTCAACAAATAATAAAATTTTGCAGTCAGAAATTTGTCAGCCTTGAGCTAAGACCTCCTTGCCCATCTTCAGTGTAATGGCAGTTCACACTGTTCTTCTGCATTCGATTCAAGTTCAGCTAGCAGTTTTCTTCGTGGAGAATATTTTTGGCAATGCTCCAGAAAACTTGTAGTCAGTATTGTATTTGCTGTTCATCAATTGTCCAAATGAACAAATTGTAATCCTGGAATAGTTTCATTCAATTTAAGCTGTGTCAGTGGCAACCATAACACTTTAACACTCTGACGACGAGCTGCATTGGTTTCCCAGTCACTTTTACCAGACTCTGATCGTTAAAGTGTTGATGACAAGCTGCATTGGTTTCCCGGTTGCTTTTAGTGTAATACACGCTTGTCGTTAAAGTGTTAAGAGCCATCACAGTTTGCAATGAAATACAATATTCCTCGTTTTTATTCCAGTTTTCTGGTGAGAATTGCTGGAATGAATCCCTCAGTTCCAGGAACTGAAAAATGTTCCTGCATTATTGATAACAAAAAGAACATTATGTTGCGTGAAGCCCCACAAATGAAAGCTCAGGGCCACTTTGCCCGCATAGATTGTTGGCAATTCTTAATTTCTCAGTGAACTAAATGTTTGATTCAATGGCCAACCCAACTATGTCTTCACTCAAACATCACAGATGACGATGGAATATTGTAGTAGTGGCCTGAAGAATCTATTGGTTTTTGTATTTAGTCACTGTCAAAGAAAATAAAGCTCATTGCAGGGGTAGAGATGACATAGGTAGCCTGGAATCACGCCTGGATGTAAATTTATAGCTGAATTGAAGAAATCGAAGGTATCGTGAGGAAATCGAATCTTCTTCTACTGGCATCAGATTTGAAATAAAATGGGAAAATCCTAATCTTGAATGAATAGGTGATTCAAACCAACCAGTGAGGTTGGTGAAGGGCTCAGAACCCATGAAATGAATGCCTCAAGATGATCACTAATTCCAGAAACTCTGATATGAGAAGCAATAACATACTTCTTGAACTCGGTAAGCTTAACTAGATCCACTGTCTTACATATGCTCCAGTAAATCCATGTTTAACATCAACAGTCTTGGACATGGTGAAATGTGGCAATACCTCGAACAGTGGAGGCGGCAACTTGCAGGACAGCACATGCCATTTCAGCTATGATGCCCATTATTGGTGACGACATGCTAAATTCTATCACAGCAAATGTACAAGCACAATGATCGGCTGTCATGCCAAAGCACGTACCTTTGACCTTCTTTCCAGTCATCAACACATCATTGGATCAGGGCTTTGGACTAAGCTTCTCAAGTGCCGGAGTTAATCTTGGGTCACCAACATAACAATGGGCACAGGACTTAACCGACAGTCACCCACCCACCTTGTGTTGCTTCTCCCTCAGTCACTTCAGTTTGATCCAAAGCTCCAGTCAACTGCTCAGGGACAAATGAATGCTGACCGAGTTTCTTTACTAAATGACTAATGCCTTCTCATTCTCTTTTATACACTTGCACATTCTGGGTCACTATTTTAAGCAAGTTGTGTTCTTTTTGTTGCTGCTTAATTCTAAAGTGTTTGTTAGAACATCCATTCTGTTTTGATCTGTCACAGCATATTCCTTTAGACTGTGTCTTATAGTTCCACTTTCTGGGCCAAAGTGGTAAAAGAATAATGCTTGTAAAATTAACTCATAATGTTTAATTAAATGGAAGTTCAACATTTGTTAACATGTGAGTAGTTCTTCCATTCCCCAGGAAAAATAAACGTATGACTTAAGGATGGCAAATAATAATAATAATTAGTAATTTCTATTGTGCCAGTGTCTAATGCACAAGGCATCAACTGATGGAACACCAAAACCAAGCCATAATCAGGTGAATATCCAGAAGATCAGTAAGACTGAGAGGCAGCCTATGGTGGACACGAAATTTTAAAGACGTAAATTTTAAGTGGAGAACGAAATGACACAAGTGACTGCAGAGCGCACAGACACAGAGAGAGAGAGAGTTCCAAAATTTACGTCCAGCAACTGAAAAAAAATTCATTTACCAAGAACAGTTCTCAGTTTAGGTATGACCAGAGAAAGATAATCAGATGACCTCATTGAAGAATGACAAGTCCGATGAACAAGGACTGATTTCAAGTATTGTGGCTGGTCAGAGTTTAAAGCTTTAAAAACTATAATTTTAAACCAAAAGCCATACAGACATAATGGATGAACCAAAAGACATACTGAATGAAATTCTGAGGGTCTTGTGCTTTCTATCAAATGGACATGCTTGGTACCTTTCAGCATTCAAAAAATCAAAACCTTATTTCTACCATGTACACATGGACCACCATAGTGTATATAATTCCTGCTGTCATCTCTGAGCTGCTACATGGTCACTCTATATTATTACTATTATTATTTTTTTTCTTGCCCTGAGGTACACAAGATCCCTCAAGGACTTAGACATTAATTGAAAAGAGTGACATGACATCTGGAACGGCACCTATTATTATTATTATTAATTAATAACTTCTATAGCACTGGCGCCTAATGCACAAGGCATCAACCGACGGTGCACCAAAGCCAGGCCGTAATCAGGTCAACACCCAGATGAGGCCGCTGAGACACAGAGACAGCCTATGGTGGATAAGCTCTGTTGACTCTATACAATATTATATAGTATACTGAAAACAGAGCATTTGCATGGAGTCAGTTAAATTAAGGTTTGTCAGTTTTCAGGTTTATGTGAACACCACAAAAGTTAACCAAATTTAGCAAATGGCAACTAGTTAAAAGCATTCAACATTATTTACATTCAAAGTGTAAAGAAAACACAACTGATTGCTTAATAATTAATTATAAAATATCTTGAAATGTTTGATGATTACAGTGAACATAAACTGCATAATAACAAACTAATAAAAATCAATTTTCTGTAAACCTTGATCCTGTTGGCTGATTTGGAACCTTCCATCCTTTTATTTGACTGAGCTGTGGATCAGAAAGAGTTACTTCGAGTGGAATTTCAGGCATCCAGACTTGAAAGAAGAGGAACTTGGTGTGCCGACCATATTTCGTGATGACCGTAACACTGGAGGAGCCGCGAATCTCCGTGCCATCCAAGTATACCCAACTGCATGACTCAACCACCTGTAACCACCAAATGTTTCATCCATTAAGTGAAAATATACACACTCATAATACATAACACAACCACCTGGGAATTCATCCATCAAGTGAAAACAAATGCAGCCAAGAACAAAGATGTAACTACCTGTCATCTCCAGTTATTCATCAAAGGCAAAGATAAAGAACTTGGAAATTTATATAGCACCATTTCAATCATCAAGCACCAGTAATTCACCACCAGGTAGAGGTAAACATAATATTCAGCAACCTGACTTGACCATCCATAACTATTCACCTGTAGTTCACTACCAAGAATACCAAAGATCAACAGGAATCTTCCATATACCTCGGTAGATATATCAAAACTAACATCATTCAAACTTATTACAGATACATATATACATACACACACAAAGGTACATATATGCATAGTTACATATACATGCCTGAAAAAATCAGAGCAGTGACATTAAAGAGAAGCCCTTCTGAAGCGGCATCAGTCAGCTGCCTATTACTACTGGCTCAGTAGACCCAACACAATCAACCTGTTACACAAACCCCAAATAATTCAATCAATAGCACAATCAATATGACAATCCAACTGTTTACTCAGAACTGAAAAAGAAAACAGTGGAATTGTACCAAGATAAAATGGGAGGAAAAGAGTCCAAATGACATACATGCACGCAACATTATCAGCCAGATTCAATGCGTGTGTTTGCGTGCATACGCGCTGACATGCTTGACGATGTGGCCAATGTTATGAAGCAACGTTCGATCATGACTGAGCTATGTACTGTACTGTACACATTTTATGGGACCATAAGATCACAGTACTGGTGGATTAACAGAGACTGATCTACTGGTTAACTAATTACGATTATGATTAATCCTGTTTACGGCACAGTTATGATGTATGTGGCCCTGGGACCGCTTCTTAGAAACTGACTTAGGCCTACGATTTGCCATAAGCTGATACCTCATGAAGTCAGGCTAAAAGTTCAGGACTCTTAGTCCAAAATTAATGCACTTAATTTTTTACATCTATAAAACATTAATTGGCGGGAAATTGCATATGAAAATTCAACCTATTTCACCCGGTGTGTTGATAGCAGAACTTGGACTTATTCTAGCATACTGCTTAATAACGTTTGCAGTAACATGAACCCGCAATGCACTGGTTAGATGCTAAAATCACATTCCTGGTCGTATGGCAAAGGCATTTTCCGGCTGATCTGGTAAGGGACAAGTGAACCATTTTCTACACTACGTTCACTTCTTCAAAGTTCTTGGTGCCACACAAAACCCGTATCCGAGAGACCATCTTACTCACCATCGCTACAACATACGAGACTCAAGATTATAGGGATGTAAGCAACTACGCAGTTTTGGTTATAGTAATTACAGGCCATTCTGGTCGAATAGGTGCAGCGAGCGAACCTTCATCGCACTTACAGCACCTCTGTTACAAAGATCAATGATCTGATCCAGGCAGCAACATATATCACCAGTATCTCTGATACTGATTTCCATACCATCAAAGTCAATATATCATCGTGATGGGGCGTATTATACGAGTGACCAGAGGGAGCCCCTGGTATTCCTCATACGTTGCCGTTGGCTCGGAGTGATCCACATATCTCCTAAGCACCCAAATAATTCATCCGTCGAACACGGACGGCTTCTCCCGGTAAACGGGAAGCGAGATTCCTGTTCCCTGCATCCGCAGCTCGGCTAAAGTTACAAAGCACCTGGCGTCCAGGCCTCTACATTGCAGATGTCTTATCTTGCATGTCTGAGGTCTATGTTCATCGGCTGAAGCAGCAACATTAGGCCGACTAACAGTGGTTAGTCCAATGTTGTCTACACAAACAGCTCATTCTGCTTATCCCAGGATGGTGTTCTGCTTATCCTAGGGTGAAATGCTTCTCCGACTGGTGCACAACTGGGACCATGAAATCTATGTGAAACTAGCAAAAGCTTCCATGAAATCAGCAACACACTGAATAATAACCTATAAAACTCTCACAACAAGCACTCCTACCCACCTTCAACCACAACTCTCTTTACATCCCAACACAGTCTGTGATCGTCTGGGATAGGTCTTTTGGTTGAGCCTCGATTTAGCACTGTCATGGGATCTCATGCATTCCATGTTGCTGCCCCCAAGGAATGGCGACTGACTAACCGCACCTCAGATACACCCTTCTGTGTGACCTTGTGTGCATTAAAAACTTTTCTAATAATAATAATAATAAATAATAATAATAATAATAATAATAATAATAATAATAATAATAACAATAATAATAATATTGCAACAGTAATTTTTTTTGCTGGTTTAAGTAATGGTAATCGTAACTGCAAATTTATACAGTGCCCCTTCAAGAGAGACGCAACAGAGGCACTCCCAACCTAACACAATGAAACCACGATCGAACAAATGGTCTTCAAGCATTTGCAGAAATGAGGCAAAGAGAGGCTGAGAAGCTCATGTCAAAGGTTGTCAGGCTGCTTGTTCCAGGAGGATGGGCCAACCACAGCAAACTTCTGTGCTGAACCGTGGAAGCCCAGGCCGGTGGAATAACCCAGTCGCCATGCACTGAAGAGCAGAAAAATCTCCGACCGAGGAAGGAAGATACTGAACACAAATATCCTTGAGGTAAGATGAAGCACAACCTGCCAGACAATTACACATGAACATCAAGATCTTACACTCAATGCACTTTTGCATGGGTAGCACCAGTGCAGTTCCTCCCACATAAATGCTGATATATGCCGAAACCTACGTATGCCACCAAAGTCCGTCTTGCTCCTCTTCAGTCCGTTCTCAATGCTGCTGCTAGATTAATTGCCCGTCTTCCTCGATTCTCTCATATCACCACCTTTATGGCAGAAGAACTCCACTGGCTCCCGCTTTCTGCCCGCATCCAATTTAAGGTCCTCATCCTTGTCTCTAAGGCTCAGCTTGGTTTCGCTCCAAAATATTTATGTGACTTATTTCATCGCCCTCACTCTGCGGCTTCTCTTCGTCCTCTTCGTTCATCTGACCGTTTGGACCTCCTCGTTCCCCGTGTCAGGACTTCACTGGCTCAATCTAGGTCGTTTGCTTCCATTGGCCCTGCTCTTTGGAATGGGCTTCCTCCGTTTGTTCGTTCTTCTATTCTCTCAGGTAGCGTCTCTTCCTCTTTTACCTTTCTTAAAACTTGCTTTTTCTCTCGGGGTCTATCGCACTGGGAGCGCTTCTGAATGGCCCTCCCGCTAGAAGCGCTTTATAAATATCCGAATACAATACAATACAATACAATACAATCAGACGAGCAGCAGCATTCAAAACAGATTGCAGCTGATAGATGTGAGAAGAAGTAAGGCCTGCGTAATTGGCATTACCATAATCAACCATGCTCTAACTTGACACACGGCTCATGAATAAGATGGTGCTTTGCGCTTAGCTTTAGAATAGCACTTTAGAAACTTGGAGTTTACGATTACAACTAAACAACACCCAAAGCAAGTGACGGTGTAGTCAAATAACAAAACTCAGCCAGAATTTGGTCTCTTCCATATTTCTGTTACATAAACCTACCAAATCATGCGTTGGAAAACTGGTTTCACCAACAAAACATAAACAGTCAGGTCTTGACATTTTCCATCACCCGCCCCTTTAACTGTCGCTCAGTGACTCCGAGGGAGTATGGATTAGTTCATGTCTGTGCGTGGATTGTGCCACGCATGTTTATGTGCTGCGCTGACCCAGCGGCATTAAAAAGAGGAAAAGGCTGAAGCGACTGCTTTGTTGGGCGTAAACTCCAAAGTCAGTGTGTTGATTTGTGATACGGTCATTCTATAAATTTACCACGTCAGTGCGCAAGACACATCTTAACCAAGACCCGACAAACAAACAAAGCCAACGTACAGAAGAAGAAGATCAATTTAACCACCAGATTACGGCATTCACTTCCAGAGGCTCCATTAATTTAAGAGGCTTTACGAAAAGTCCGCTAGTTAAAGCTAATTTCCACTGACAAAACAGGCTTTCAGAGTAATCCCAATAGACTTAATCTTCATTCATTTGCTGAAACTCTGAGTTTAACCATACAAGTCTAATCGTAGCTAATTTACCGTAAAAGTCAATCTTACTGTTTAAATTTAATTTAGCGTTTTACCCCAACTGGCACCAGGAGTAAATGAATATTGATTGATTGAGCAAGGTTTTGTAATTAATCTCTATTCCACAACAAGTCTTCAGAACAATCAACATGGTCCATCACCTCAAATAAGCTATGGATATCATATACCCAAACTGTCTTTCATTCCAAACCTCAATTAATCTCAATTAATTTCCATAAAACGTATGGCAACATAGTTTTTAGGGTTTGAACCACAGCTTTTCAGAGTGGGCTTACCATTAAGACAGTATTTTAACTAGCAGTGTAAGTTTCGGATGAATTTCACAACTCTGTAACCCAATTTAACCACCTTGTTAGGCTAATTTTAACCGCTTTTCCCAGTGTGCCCAATATAAAATCAATTTAAAGTTTTTATTACTGGTAAAAGAAAATATTAATGGTCTTTAGATAGCTAGAGGCAGTCTTATAACAAGTTGTTTAGATTTGTTAGGTGGTGTTCAGACATCTATCCATCAACTGGATATTTTGTTCTTTAAGTGCATGGTTTGACACATTCATTTGTATGAGTGTCCTTTAAGAGAGTCCTGTGAACAGGTTCCATACCAATTTTCATAATGATATCGATTTGCTAACTGCATAATAATTATGGTGCATAAGAAACTCAACCACTGGCGGTGCTATGTTTCCCACATGGGGGGAGGCATTTCATGACAACTGGCAGATTGAGAAGTTTAAACGGTCGTACTTAACTCCTCAGAATAATTTATTTAGAGTCATCATACTTTTAATGATTGCTTTGTGTTGCCCAATTCCTTACAACCTTCCTTAGTCATCTGTGCATTCTGATGTTACCTTAATCATAAGTTTTTATAATCTTTAATGACATTCTCCTGTTTGTTGCAGAGACTCATATTAAGTGGCCTATAATATAGCAGATGACTGACAGGGACAAGAGGTCAACCACCTGCCTTCCTGTAGAAGGACACGTGAACCGTGGAATCCACTGCATGTGTAACTAACTGCACCTATTCAATGGTATTAAAATTGGTCTCATGAAGTGATCATTGACCAGTTAATAATAATAATAATAATAATAATAATAATGACGACAATTTCTATGGCGCCATAACACAGCTCATGCCGTTACAAGGGCGCCTTGACAAACAACAACAAAAACACACACAATTTGTTCATACACTATATTAAGTCATCACATTGGATTAGATAAGATTAAATACCCTGACCCTGGCTTGTTGAACTCACGTTACGCCCAAAACTAACCATAAGTTAACACCAATGGCAAAGAGAGAGTTAGGTATGGGTCCCATGAACTCGACTGTCTGGGTTGAGTGGCCAACACATTGCAACATAAGTCACACAACTACAGCACTCCCTAAATCTTACAATCATAACCTAACAACAGTTTAAAGTGGCTCAGAGTGCAATTATAGCTTGCTACGTTCATGAGAAGACATGTAATCTGTGTTAGAACGACTGCAAGCTAACCTGGAGCTCTTAACAGCCCATCTCTCCCAGTTTCCTCTTAAATGCTGTGATAGAGTCCACTGAGACAGTACTGCCATCAAAACCATTCTACAAGTCTACAATTACAATGAAGAATTTCAGCCCCAATGTTCTTTTTGGTTTCATTACTTTTTGGTACAAAGCTGTAACATTCATTAAATGGAACAATTTACTCACATAACTTATTCATAAATGCCTTTTTCTGTAGGCAATCATGATCAACAGAGCGCTCAGACAATTTACCTTGAGTGCATCCTCGTCACCTGAGTGACACGTGGCCTGGGGTGTCACCTCGTTTAGTCTCCCCGTGTGAGTCACAGAATAGATTCGCATTGGATACGTCAACATCTTTCCAGTCAGTACCGCAGTGTTTACAAGTTCCGAAGTCTACAGCAATCAGTAATGTAAGGTAATTAGACATTTATAGAAAATTCACAGAAAATCATCCTCAGTGCTGCTTACAGAAAAACAGGCAAGAAATTTAGTCAAACTTTGCAGTGATTAATCAAATGAAAGTACAAAGTTTCCATGTACCTGGTGGAATGTAGTGGAGGCAGTTATTCCTGCTCTTCCACCCATGAGCAGGCAAAGGGTGAACTCAAAGGTCATGGATCTGGGGTCAGTGCATGACAGGGCATGCTGTTTACTTACTACCTTATGGTGGTACCAGATTCTGTGTCTAACAAAGGCATGTGTAATTGTGTATGCTAACAACTTTGCTTGGTCATCACATGGAGTCGTCACCGTATGCTCAAACTCACAGCCGTTAATTTACACCAAGCATCACACCGAATAGACCACTGCATGAAATACATTCAAACTGATCAATTAGTTAATAAATTAAATATTTCATGTTTGGTTGTTGCAAGAGATAATCATTAATCATAAAGTGTTCTAATCAAAGGTTGGCATCATCATTAGAAGCAAGCAAGTAAGTGAGTAAGTTATATGTTCACCACAATCAGTAACAAGAACAAATATCAGCAAACAATGATTCAGTGGCAAAGTGCCAAGAAAGTGTCATAGGATAAGCAAAGTCACACAGCAATGCCTATCTGAAACACAGTAAGTCAGCTGCCAGGTAATAATGCGGTTAGACATCCAGATTTTGACGGCAGTGAGAAATAGTAGCTTTAGGTTTAAACTAGTGCCCAATTCATTTATGACTGAGTGAAAACCTGACACGTTGAGTTGGTTGGAAATGGTAACCCACTGGTTAGAGTGCTGGCCTGGTAACACTGAGAGTATAGGTTCAAGCTTCACCTGAGATGGTTAGCATGTAGGGACCTTTAGTGAGCAAGTCCTTCACTCACAAATTACTCAGCACCATTTATTGATTGGTGCTTGACTGTTATATAGTGGTGCTTAATAAATTGCAGAATAATAATAATTGCACTATCAGAATTCTTTGTTTTTATTTTTTCTTTCCTGATTCTATTACTTGTTCTTCCACGCATTTCAGATTGGTTCATAAACTCTGATTTTTTCCATGTTCGGTTACTTCAAAGGTCACCTATTCCACATCTCCATGGAATCAGTCCAACGGCATAAGACGATTCTCGATTAAGAGCAGACACTCGCCCGTGGCACTCCTAAATCAAATCTCTAAATACTGCAGAGAAAGCAAAGGCCAGAAAACCAGGACACAGGTCAAGAGTTCAACTAAAAGAGGGCACTCCAAGGCCAACCATTCTGCACCATTTCATTTCCGTGGGGTCAGGAAATTTATTGAAACGTCTATGCTATGTCATTTTTTTCATTGATTTCCATTCAGATAGCAGTCACTTTTGTCTGACAGTGATGCTTTTCGGCTACAAATAGTCTTCCTTGAGCGGCGGCATTGTGCTTAATGTTCCAATCTCAGTAAATCACGTGAACTTTGAATTTACTAGACACCTATAACACTGATAATAATCTTGATCAAAAGTGGTTAAATGGCCATCATAAAATGCTCAACTTAGTCATTTGTTTTATTTTCTTCCAATTATCACAAAACACTGATCAACTGCAGCAGTAAAGCCTTAGAATGGAATAGAAAGCATGCATCTATGTATGTATGTATGCATGCATGCATGTATGTATGCATGTATGTATGCATGTATGTATGCATGTATGCATGCATAAATGTATTTATGCATCTATTTATGTGTGTATGCATGTATGTATGTATGTATGTATGTATGTATGTATGTATGTATGTATGTATGTATGTATGTATCTATTTATGTGTGTATTTATGTATGTATGTATGTATGTATGTATGCACGTATGTATGTACATATGTATGCATGACATGTATGTATGATTGTATGTATATATGTATGCATGTATGTATGTATGTATGCATGACATGTATGTATGATTGTATGTATGTATGTATGTATGTGGCTATTTGCAAAGTACTTTTAAGAACCTCACAACTGCACTTAACATGGCCATCTAATAGATCTGAAAAGGTGATGGCTTGAAAATGTTTCTTGAGTTTTTGCCAACCGGTGGAAAAAACCGTTTTTTCCACGAAAAAAACCGGCATGGTAAAAATAGTTTTTGTTACCAAAACTACTTTTTGCCACATTAAGATTTAATAAATATTCTCTTAGTATTATTACCTGTCTTAATATTGAACTGTGACAGAGCCATGCATTGACACATACTTTCACAACAGGCCTGCTTATTTGAACTTAATTCACAAGCATGACTGATGAAAACATATTGCAGTTAGTAAATGATTTCAAGCTGTACAAAGAGACAAAGGGCTTGTCACTACAGCTGAAGTGAATACCGATAGCTGCGGCTCTTGACAAACTCCAGAATGATAAAGTAAGTCTGGCCGATGCTTGTCATGAGTGGCTAATGCTGACTGAGTATGCGAGTCTAAAGCATCATGCAGGTCAGCAGGTGCCATTGAAGACAGGTTGAAAAAGGCTCTTCAGCCATTTCATCACTTGCTACTGGATGCTTTGTGGTCCTCGGTCCTAATGCATTGGACACTGAATACAGAACACTGGATTTACTCACTGATGAACTGGGCAGTCACACCATTATCAACATGTCAACCTATGCTGATACTGATACTGACAGTGACACTGGCTGACTGACACTTTGAGAAATGAATAACTGTCAGAACACGATTAGCATTTTTAGAAAGCAATGCTGACATAAAATAAACACACCATAGTTTATTTTCGTTATTTTTAAAGAATTTGTTATGATCCCAGTAGCTGCAGCCTGCAAGTTTTTGCCATGGTTTTTGCCGGTTATTATCAGTTTTTTCCACCATCCGGGCTAAAATACTTTTTGCCCTGGCAAATTCCCATGCCTGATTTGAACAAACAAATCAACAATTGTTCAGCTAGGATCAAATGAACAGTGGAATAAATCAACAGTGGCATAACAAGAGGGTTGGGTTCCAAATAAAAGCAAACAGACGTCCCACCAGCTGTTCATTTTCTGCGTCGGTCCTGCACAATTTTTATTTCTACTTAATAAACCTATCACTCCACCTTTTCACTGTCTTTCCATATTCCATCAATAAATGTTTGCTTGTCTCTGACCCTGTTGCTCTGCCTCTGTCCTTCTCAGTCTGTCTCCATCTCCGCCTCTCCATCTCTGTCCTCGGCCACACCACCCACACACATTGCCATATCTCATGTCACGCTGGCACCGGTTGTTGTAGCTCTTTTAGTTCACCTCAAAAATAGCAATTGCGCAGAGACGTCTGAATCTCAACAAGGTTTCATTTGCTTGCTTGCAGCCACAAACTCGTGGAATTACAAATGCCACGGACGACTGTCAAGCCAAACGATGATAAATTTGAAATCTGCACCACAAGTTTTCTGTTAACGGAGGAAACCAGCGAGCCAGGCAATAACCAACTTATCCGCTTTGATTAGTAACTCTGTCAGACGCCGATGCTGTTTCCGTTTCCTGTTGCTTCTCGGGTATTTGATACGGCTGCACAGTTGGTGAATTTTCTGTCAACATTTGCTCTTGCAATATGGTCTCTGTATGAGCAACATGTGCTGCCACGAGTCCGACAATTCTGTGAGAGACCGTCAGCTGGGTTCTACAAGCATGAGAGAGCCTGCCAGAGATGACTATTCCTGATATTCGAGCACCACTGCCTTACAGATGACCTGGGTTTAAAAAGGGCAGCAAGGAGTGCCTATAAAAGGAACTTAGAAGGCACTACAAAAATGTTCAGCTACATAATACATACATACGTACATACATACATACATACATGCGTGTGTGCATGCATACATACATACAGACATGCATACATACATGCATAATGCGTATGTACAAGCATACTTATGTATGTACATATACATACATACATACATGCTTATATAAATACATACATACATACATACAAACATACATACAAGTGTATGTACATACATGCATGCATACATATATGCATACATATATGCATACATACATGCATACATACATACATATATACATACATGCATACATACATATATGCATACATACATACAAGCATGCATACATTATGGGTTATATCCTTGGAACTAATGGATTCTACTGTTCAACAACAATGAGAATAAAAACAGTGTCCAAGGCGCAACTTTCTGCTGGTGAGTTACTTCTTTGGCGCTCTGCCAAATCAATTTCCCAGGTCCTTGACAAAACAGGAACGCAGTAAATGATTTCCTACTGTTTTCATTATAGCAAGGGTCTGCTGCTTGAAGGGAAGCCAGCAGGCTGCTTCTTGTACACTGCTCGACACTCAAATTGCCCACTTCAAGTTTGTAACATAAGCTGCCATCCACAATTCAGCAACCAGTATATCAAAATATCAGACAATCCTTCCTTCCAATCAAGGCGCATTGCTTTATACTCGAATATCGCTCTGTCTATCAAATTCATATAGCACCAGACACCAGTGTCCTTTCTGCGCCATGAAGAGGGGTAGTAGCAAAGCCTATGACAGGAAATTAAAAGTGCAACATATATCTCGAGAGAAGCATCTATTATCTTCATCAGATGACAAAGCATCAATAGAAGGCCATATGCAATTGTGCACAGAGGACTTCTTTACGGTACATCAGCATCATCATCATCATAATCGCAACCACCATCATCCTTAGTAAACAGGTATTTATGGTATACTGCATACAAATAAAGAATAGTCTCAAAGGTATCTGAGACAATCTTAGGAATTCTGCGTATTTCAGTGGCCACACTTTCTTATGCGTGGTCGAGTCTTTGATATACGAACCTGTGTACACCTCTACAGCCGCATAATTTTTGTCTCGGTGGAGAAGAAGTGATGCGGGTCTTTGGAGCAACCTAGATTGTCAGGTACAGGTTACCAGGCGACAAATACCTATTCTAAGTGTATCGCAAGGGATTTTCGGATGTGTGTCTTCTACCACCAATGAGAGGTGGCTTGGCAGTGGTGTTATAGTGTGCCACGAATGTTACTGCCTGTAGTCACTCCACAATATCCATGGAGCTTGGTGCTTGGTCCAGAAACTCTGGACATGATGCTACCTATAATTTGGATGGAAATCAGTTGCATCCAACATGTGAGCGTGGGTCGGCCACTGGAGACTCTGCTAGCTTTCTGTGCATTGTTATGATTACTGATGACACTTATGTTCTTAACGACATTTAACGTCATTAAGGCTAGCGCAGAAAGCGCCTCTGATTGGTTTTCTAAAGTGGTGCTATATAAATTCTAAGTAGAATTACAATTATAAGGTCATCAGATATGTCAATGGTGTAAAACACGTGTTCAATGATGATAATGTCTGGTAAATATGAAGGTTTTAAGTGTCTGTATGGGTTCAGACAGTGAAAGGGTCTTAGCCTTGCACTCTGTACAGCATTTCACCCTATCAGGACAGAACCTATGAGGAACATACACTGGCTCAGGCAAGGCTTGAACATGTACACTTTGCATTAAGAGTTTAACCTTTAACCAATCAGCCTATCCAAAACAAGAACTGCTTATACTGCAATGAACACAAAAACAACACTAGAAACGTCAGTGTTCTTCTTAACATCACAAACAAATCTCTGTTGTAACTGAATGTGAAACATAGAAAGAAATCGGAAAAAATTACCTGAATCATAGAAAAACCGTCTGCAAGGAAGCCACCTACTGCACAAACATTATTACTACTAGAACCAGTATGCATATCACCATCACCATCAGTTCCTGACGCCAGCCATTTGGCGGCGATGGGTACAAATAAATGACCTCCTTTGTCCTCGGTCATTTATCAAGTCTACTGCTTCTCTTAGTTTTGGTCCAAGTGATGTCATGTCCTCATTAATATTGTTTATCCAGCATAGTCTTGGTCTACCTTTGTTTCTTTTCATTCCTACCAAACTTATGAATGCCAAATGTTACACTAATCTCCTTTATTGTAATCATAATCGTAATCTCCAAATTTCCAAAGCGCCACTCGAATTCTAAGCACAGGGCACCAGCCTATTCACAGGTGCTGCGTCAAATCAGAGGGGTTATCCAAAGAGTAGTCCAAAGGAGGTCCGAGTCCAGTTATCAGGGATCCAGATAAATTGAGAGGTAGAGCAGTTCTTAAGGCAAGTGTCCATTATGGCGAGAAGAATTGGAGAATAGAATCAAATCTTATCGAATCATTGCAAAACAAACCTTGATGACAGGTACAATGGCAAACACGTTGTCTCGCTGAATCTCGACTCGAGCAACTATTCTATTTTCAACGGACCGGTACATTTCCTTCTGATGCACGTTCATTTCGTACTCGACAACGAGATTGATGCGTCCCCGATCGTCACCAGAAACTTCTTCATTCACCTCAAATATCCACTCATAGATATCTGTAATCCTGTCCACAAAAGAAAGACAATCACACAAACATATAAGCAAGCACCTAAGCACCTATAGTGACTCTGAAAATCTCTCAAGAGCGCTCATGACTTTACAATGAGATACTTTAAAGAAAAAATTCTCCTAATTCTATTTACCAGTATGTACATAATAATTATTATGTATGTATGCATGCGTGTATGTATGAACTATGTATGTATGTACGTATGTAATGAATTGTACGTATGTATATATGTGTGTGTGTATGTATGAATGTATTATAAAGCAGTTTTATATAGCGCCCCTTCAAGACTGCCTACTCAGGAGCACTCCCACCCCAACCATGTATGAATTGTATGTATGTATGTATATTTGTATGTATGTACTGTATGCATGTAAGTATGTATGTATGTATCAAGACACTTAATATAAACACCTTTTAGGCATGTCTCAAATACACTGAATCATAGATGCAACTTAAAACTTCCATTATTATTTTTACTATTATTATTATTATTAAATTATTATAATTATTATAAAATAATAATAATAATTATTATTATTGTTAAATTACTATTATTATTATTATTATTATTATTATTATTATTATTATTATTATTATTATTATTATTATTATTATTATTATTATACACACAAAGCACAAATTGATACAAATAAATGCCACACATGCACTAATAATACGACTAAATATGCAGCAAATGTGCCATGTTTGGTGCTAAAACTCCGACATAACGTCTGCATATAAAATATTGAGCTACACGTTCAGTTTTATCTTGTTTACATCAGCTGAACCAGAACCTGAAGTTGTAACATCAGTCTGAGAAAGTGCGACCAGGAGATGCATCTCAAATTTAACTTTACACATTGACTTCATAGTCGTCAGCTGGTTTTCATTTATTCATTTTGACCGATTTATTTTTAATTGATTTATTGCCCTGATTACATGTGTGTGGTCAGCACCTTGAATTTCGGGTGCAGGACCTGTGGCTCCTGTCTCTCTTCAGTTCTGCAAGTGCTGAAAACTTTCCTGTTAGTCAGTGATGACAATGGCCCGGGTTGGGAGCACCACTGACTTTTCTGAGTAGTGCTTTATAAATTTTCTATCACAATTACAATTATGCCCCCAACCACATTTAGACCATGAATTTATAACGAAGTACTATAGACAAACTGCGACCATACGTTACTTACTGGCATGATGTACGCGTACCGTACGTAAGTTACTGAAGAGAATAACGGACGCGTACATTAAAAATATAGTTGCAGTTGAAGAATGAACAAAATACATTTATGGAAGATACTGAACAGATGAATGATGCACATGAGTGAATAAATTCATTGTTGCTTGACTACGTGACTGGATGACAGTGACAGGCTAGCTATAGTAGCTAGAGCCTAGAACTAGAGCTATGGACTAGTAGGCTAGTTTTGTTGGATCTGTTGACTTTGTTGCGCATAATGTTATGTATTTTATTTTCGTCACGAAATGATGTCAATGTACACCAACATATGGCATAACAATGTATGCATACTGTACGTACGTCATAGAGAGAAATAACGTTCATTCCGTACGTAGGGTCGCACAATGACGATAGATAGAACCCCAAATGTAGTGCTATATAATTATATCTTATATATATATCACTCAAATGAGCAATGTTCAGTTTGTTGAATCTGTCAGTAAAGTGCAACATACACTTTGACACATGAACAGCACTACGAAGAAATCTAACTTACCATACAATACAATACAATAGCGTAAATACACTTTTCTTGCCAATGCAAGACATATTAACTGAGGCACTAATGACTTTCAAACAATGCTTGGCTAAATTATGCCATTGTGTTCTCGAAAGTTACTAAATAAGTCTTCAGACACATACACTCATACATACATACATACATACATACATACATACATACATACATACATACATACATACATACATACATACATACATACATACATACCTACATACATACATACATACATACATACATACATACATACATACATACATACATACATACATACATACATACATACATAAATTCATATGTTGAACATACATAATGCATACTGGGGAACTTAATTGAAGAGCAAACAAAGAACTCAAACTGTGTCACTAAAGCAGAAATAACTGCCTACCTACAAACACAAATATTGAGCCATACACAAGTATATGCAGACATACACTCACACAGACGCACCGAGGCAAACGCCAATACCACCAGCAATCCATGCATACATACACAGGTTAATGGCCTATTTCCAGGTACGCATGGGTTAAGCAAGAGCTTGGAGAGGAAAACAAGAAAATCCCTCAGGTAAGCTGGAAGTACTTATGGTGGATGGACAGAATTCCACCTGCCAAACCCCTTTGGTCATTATTTCTGATGTTGGTCAACGGAGAAGAAGATGTTGACCCCTTCGGATGTGGTAACAAAACAAGAACAGTAAAGCTTCACAATGACAACATCATCCTGCCAGCGAGTGTAAACACTAAACAGAGTAGAAGACAGACAGACAGATAGACAGACAGACAGAGATACAGAGAAGGACAGAGAAACATCAATGAACTGTGTGCACTTCTACCTCTCTTTAGGGATTCTGCCAAAGCATAAGGATGAAGCACTTCTGGACCACATTCAGCAAGTGCATTTGATGTACATGTCCACACATGAGGACTGCAGACACAGCCAGACAGAGACAGTGACAGCAAGACAAGGGCAACAAGACAGGGACAGCCATGGCATAAGGACACAATACAAGAGAGACAAAGACACAGACAGTAAGACAGGCAACAAAACAGAGTTAGACATAAAGAAACAGAGAAACAACCAGACAGAAAGAGAGAAACAGAAATACACAGACAATGAAACAGACATGGACAAAGAGAGAAAGAGACAAAGAAAACATCAAAAGACAGATAGAGCAAAGACTCATTTGTAAAAAAACTGCATCAAATTGTTTCTTAACAGGCGCCACCGTCCTCAGCCAGACATCCTTTGAAGATGGTCTGAAATCCTCTCTTCAGCAGCCGACTAATTCATTATTTGACACAACATTCAATCACAGAGGACAGGAAGAACATCTGTAATAATTCGCTGTTTAAACGAGGCATTCATTACATCCACCTCACGAGACGTCAACACAAAGAAATGCAAAGATTTACATTTTTGATACATGGGAAACGAAAGAAAACTTTGTGTGACATTATGTGATGTACAGACTCTTTTAATTTCTTAGTGTTGTGTTAAAGTTGCGTGCTTGTATGAACAAACCACCTAGAAATTCATTTCTGCTCCACTAAATCCATGAAAACTGGAATAGGTACCATTAGCACGTAAGTGTCTAATAAAGTGCAACCACAAAGGAGCCAGCATGTCTGTGTTCTGTACTTGACTTGATGTTAGCAGAGGATTCATGCAACTGATATAGGATTTCAAACTTAAATAAATATATTAAGAAGATATTGTGAGAAGGACAAGCTTTTATACACATAGACAGACAAATAGACAGACAGATACAGATAATACAGATAGACAGATTTACTTACAGACACACAGACAGACTGACATACAAACAGACACACAGACAGACTGACTGACAGACAGACAGACAGACAGACTGCACACACACACAGCAAGACAGACAGACAGCCAGGCAGACAGACAGATGAGCTGAGACAGAGAGAAACAGAAAGAAGGATACAATGAAAGAGATGGAAAGAGACAAGAAAACTTTTATGAGATTCCATACCAAAGAATTTGACCAGCAAATACTGATGTGTAATCCGCAAAGTTGAAATAAGAAAGGAGCCACTGGAGGATGGAATAAAGAAGGTATGTCATGGATTTAGTGACTTTGAATGCCTAAGTGCAGCATAGTTGGCTGACTTGATAAGGCTGTTGAACAGGAAACCTGAGCAGAAGTCTAAAACCATAAACTGCAGCAAGACATACCACGGATTCAGCAATCTCCAGAAATGCTCTTCCTTCTACGAATCTTCCCTTACACAAATTCTTTTCTGGACCATTTCCCATTTCCCATTTCCAATCCGCACCAGTCAAAATATTTTCATCAACTCTACAGTATATACCTATGTTTCGGTTATATCTTCTGTTATGATGCCATAAAAATTCTTTCTAGTACACCAGAAATTCTCCTCTCTCTTCCTCATACCATCTTTTATGCCACACAAATATCCTCCTCTCTCTTCCTCATACCATCTTTTATGCCACACAAATATCCTTTGCTCAGCTCAGCTATCATTCTCTTGGTTCTTCTATACAAACACTGCAATCCGATATCTGCTTACCATCTACATGTTTACGTACATCTAAATCCTTCCACTTCTGACATTCTCCATTCCATCTTTTCTGCTCCTTCGGCTTCCTGGCCACTATAATTTGGTTTTTAAGCATAAAGGATCTCAATTCCCCAAGCACCTTCAGAGCTGCCGAATGATGTTGTATGTAATTTCCCCTCTGCATCAGCCAGTGTATAGTGGAACAAGTCGATTGCCTGACTATACATCACCTATATCAATCATCACATACAAACCTCAAAACAGCAATAACACACAAGCACAGAGATTAACACTACAGTAGATTAGGTTACACGAGACTACATTGCATCTGAAAACATCCCATTATATTGCATGACATAACATTATGCTAGACAAACATGCATCATTCTACGAGATTACTTTACAGTACAATGATTACAATACGTTAGATTACATTGGTTTACATTACATCAGACATTAACACACATTACATTATGTTGCATACCATTAGATAACATGACATTAGACCATATTAAACAGGACTACTTTACACATAACATTAAGTTAGACTACGTTAGAATACATTGCCATTTCAGTCAGTTTTATCACTAGGTGACCTAGAAAGGGAAAACTATGGTAAATAAACCTCAAACTATAATACCTTCAAGCACTGGCGTAAACTTGTCCAAAATATTGCAGGGGCATTTGGTTATTCATTCTACACTTGTTGCATTGAGTGTACAGTGCATCTTAATTATTGGGGGGCGGGGTGCGTGCCCCGGCTGCCCCCTCAGAGTCTATGCCTATGCCTTCAAGACATTTATCTGGAGAAATCTTTTGGCATTACCAATATTGCCCTCCTGTGGCTTCAGTCCTTCCTCTGGGACCGTTCCCACTCTGTTGTCCTTAGGCACATACGCTCCGCCTGGTCCTCTACTCCTTTTGGCCTTCCTCAAGGTTCTGTCTCGAGTCCTAACCCCTCTTCTATATATCCTGTACACTGCCGACCTGGGAGGGATTCTCCTTCCAATCGGTGTTGCTGTCCATCAGTATGCAGATGACACCCAGGCCGTTGCTCATGGCCCCGCGGATGCTGCTCTTGCTTTGTTTAACATAACAACATAACATAACAAGGGTTTTAAGTGGTTCAGAAGATGTTTAGTCTGTGTTAGAACCTCTGCAAGTTAAGCTGCAATGCTTAATAGCCCAATTTTCCTAGCCTCCTCTTGAAAGCTGTGATAGTGTCCACTGAGAGAGTACTATCACCAAAGCCATTCCACACGTCCACAACTCTTGCACTGAAGAATTTATGCCCTAATGTTCCTTTTGGTTTCTTAAATAATTTATACCTATGACCTCGAGTCGCCTTGTTTGATGTTAATTCAAAGAACCTCTCCCACTGCACTACACTCTTTCCAGTGATAATCTTGAAGTAGGCTTCAATTAGTCTCCTCTGCTCCTCCTTCTCTCTGATGTTGTCAGTTCACATCTTTCCAACCTTTCTTCATAGCTCAAATCCTTGTAACCCCAACTCGTTTTTGTAGCTCTTCTTTGCACTTTTTCTAGATGTTTGAGAGGACTCTTGATGCAACATCTGCTTTTAATCTCTACATGTCCTCTACCTGCCTTCGATTAAACTATAATAAGACCTATTTCATTTGGCTTGGTGGTCACGCCCAGCTTGCTAAGATCAACATCTTATCTTGATGCCAGATGTTTCTGGACATTCTTTTCTCTTCCACAGTCCGTGATCTTGGAGTTCATTCTCCTTTCATGCCATCAGTACTTTCATTCATGCCCTCATCTGCACCAAGGTGGACTCTGGTAATGCTAACTTGGCTGGATCTTCACTAGCTAATATTTCGAAGCTTCAGTCTGTTCTCAATGCCACTGCCGATCTTACTTGGGGTGTCCCCAGGTTTGGCCAAATAGCTTCCTTTATGCAGAATACTTTGCCCTGGCTCCCCATCCATAAGTATATTCAGTTTAAGATCCTGACCCTTATATGTAATCGTCTCATCAGCAATGTTCCATCATACCTTAGGGACTTCTGCATTTCAGTCTCCTCAGTCCCAGGTCGTGGTCCCCTTCGGTCGGCTGCCCAGGGACTCCTGACTGTCCCTCGTATGCATACTGCTACAGCTCAGTCCAGGAACTTTGCTACGTTGGACCCACCAGCTGGAATCGCCTTTCTCAAGAGCTGTGGTTCGAGCTCCTCAGTTTGTCCCTTCCACAGTTCCGCAAGCACCTGAACTTCCCTGAAGTCTATATTATTCGACAGGAATTTCACTGGTACGGGTGTGGAGCAACACTGATGAGTTTATTCTTGAAGTGGTGCTTTACAAATGTCAGATTACAATTACAATCGTAAAAGAGCTAAGTAAATGCCAGTTACAATAATTATACTGATAGCAAGATTAAGAATAATTAAATTAATATCTGAACATGAATTTTCAAATATTTATAATAATAATAACAATACTGAACTCAATAATGTTTGTGATTATGACACGTAACAGTAGTCACTGTGAAAATATTAATAACGACGATGACCAATGATCATGCTGATAATGATGATGATTGAAATGAAGATGATGAAGATAGCGATGATGATGAATATGAAGATAATGATGATCCTTATTAGAACAACAAATTACTCCTGCATTAATTTTGTGAATAGTATTCAGTCATCATTTTAATTTGCCCACAGCTGCATGCGCACGTTCAGCTGCTCGCTCTCAACTCCAAAGCACACCTACTTCAGCTCATATCCTACAACCACTTGTAGCTCACTTGTCTTAACAGCCTCAGCTGGTCAGTCCACTCATTCGATCACCCGGTCAGCTTCAAGTTGGACTTCAATAATTCCTGTGCAGACATCAATAATTTTACTGCCATATGAAGAGCACTCATTGACCACCCAACCACCTGATCATAACTACCACCATCACGACTACCATCATCCATTCCACTGATTTCGTCCTCACGCAACTGAACCATCTCCCCTTTATATCTTCCACCATGCCAGTCAGTAATTGCCTGAAATTCATTCAGTGCACACTGAACCTTTTTAGGTTTGCGTTAACCTGTGATGACCAGAAAACAGCCATAATAAAATCATGATATTTATGCATCAGCATAATATATATATATATATATATATATATATATATATATATATATATATATATATATATATATATATATATATATATATATATATATATATTGTGTGTGCACAGACTCTGTATATATAGTCTCTTTCTTTCTCAATAAATGTCTCAAGGAAAACTGTAGCAATTTTAACAAATTATTCATATAATATAAGTGAGTCTAAATCTACAATTTATTCGGAACTAAAGTGGTTATGTAAAGTAAGTTTATGTATTTGATACAGAATTACTTGCTTATATTTAAGTAGAGCATCATTCCTGCTTGCAATTTTAATTGGAAATTTGTTAGCAATGCTTTATGAGAAGGTAATTAACAGAGACACTCTCTGATTAGTTAATAATTTTATATAACTTTTGAATGTTCTTCGGTGAACATCAGAATTTGACTATGAAAAATATGGAGAGGGTTAGCTTGAAAGTGTATGACAGAATGGAGCATGTTTAACTGTTAGCTTTTAAGAGTTTTAAGTAGTCCTACAGAAGTAGTTTCAGTAGACATAGTGAGATTTCCTCAATGGACTTTGGTATTTTTATAAATAAAGGCCAGAACTTAGACCACACATAGCAGTGATGCAATGGAAGTTGGGAGTTAGTTTGAAAGCACTGACACAGGATAGGCATTTGTAAAACTTAAACTAGAAAAGTAGTTTTGGGGATACAAAAAAAGAATTCTACCATCAAAATCAAAAGCACTGTATTTCAGCAGATTTCTTTCCCAAGCAATTCAACCCTTTGTCTTTTACATCTTCCCCTATACCAGCCAGTGATTTCACCCAAAGTCAGTACAGTTAATCTTGATAGGCTTATGTTTACTTTAGCCTATAACAAGGACCAGAGAGCAACAAGATCCATTAGATTTCTGCATTACTGCCAAATCACACTTACCACATCTTAATTTTTTTTTATTCTTGAGGGTCATTCCTACCTTACGTTAAAATAATAATAATAGTAATAACATGTCAAATTTTTCAGTACTTATCAGTTCCGATCCAGTGCTTTGCAGCTATTGCTTTCCACAGCACAGTCCCTCACATGAACTTGAAGAGGTCTAGCTGATCCAGACACTTTTAACTTTTTTAATTTTGAGGGATCACTAAATCAGAACTGTAGTTCTGTAACAGCACAAACTAAGTGATTCAAGGTAAACACGTACAGATTACAGTAAAACCATAGTCTTTCATCACCCCCAGTGCCTTACAATACAGCTTTCTATAAACATATACACGTATGTACAAAGGGTGTTTTTGCAAGGTACTTAAAAGTCACTATATTAAGTGTCTTCAAACATACCAGTATATACACATACATGCATATACACAAACAAGCATACATCCATGTTTCTCGCATATCTAAACTTGTTATCGCTACAAGCATTTCTTGCTGACTCTTCATCCCATTTGAAAAGATTGCATTGGCTAGCATCATCATTACCATGGTATCCAGTCCACATACTTCCAGTTGCATAATTAATTGTTTGGTCTCACATTTAAATTGCTATAATCTCATGTTATAGCACCACTTTGTCATTAAACCTAATGCTGCTTGGAATTAACTAGCTTATAATGAATTCCTATATCAAGATTAATTAAGACAAACAAGGCATTGATAACCCTTGCATTTAACACATACATAGTTTTACATACATACATATATACCTGCATGCATACATACAAATATAGATACATACAAACATGCATACAAACAGTAACACATGTCATACATATATGCATACATACAAACATACTTACATACTTACATATATGTATGCATACATGCTATTTTAAATGTCTTGATAGATGCATACATTACATATATATATATATACATGCATGACATATACATACATACATGTATACATACATACATACAAACACAGATACCTACAAACAAGCATACACACAGTAACACAGACATACATACATACATACATACATACATACATACATACATACATACATACATACATACATACATACATACATACATACATACATACTTGGTATGCATTGAGCCACATGGCCCTGTGGCTTTATGGCCACAAAAATGCAAACAAAAACAAGGGCAGGATTTCGATCATGCAGATAATGAGATCCTCATTTCAAACAACAATCCAGGAACTCTATGAATGCAAATCTATACTCGGATCTGTTTGAAGCATTCATAGGCAGACAAGAATTTATCACTGGCAGGTACACACGCATGCAGCAACAGCATCTGTGGACAACCGCTAATGCCTAGAAACCCTGGACACTGGTGTGTCTGGTTTGTATAGCCATTAGTTGTTGTCTAAACATTCCAGCCACTGTTGGAATTCCAATACGTGATGGGATTCCGACATAACTCGTGCAGCCTAATACTCTTACACTAGATTGCTATTCTCAGTGTGTGGTCAATGTTTCAATGCTCTGGAACCCACTGCCTTTGTTCTCTGCGAATGTCATACAGATCCCAACTATAGACTCCTCTGTTTCAACATGCTTACCCACCTGACTTCTGGTTTTTCCCATTTTGACCTGGTCTTCTCCAACTGCGTACTATTTTATTATGGTGTCACTTCCAGCAACTACCAACGGATGCCTTGTTGTCCAGTTGTATGTCCAGTTGTCCACACAACTGGACATACAACAGGACAACAATTATGATGATGGCACCACAGAAGTAGATATTTATCTGTCATGTTGGCATGTCTCATGCATTTGACAGTCTATACTAAGGAGCCATCTTCCTCATTCATTCGTTCATTCGTTCGTTCCTTCATTCATTCATTCATTCACTCATTCATTCATTCCATCTATATTACAACTGGTTTGCCTTAACACTTTAACGACGAGCTGCATTGGTTTCCCAGTCACTTTTAGTACACTCTCGTTGTCAAAGTGTTAACTGCATTTGTCAGAAAGTTTGTCATGCATGAGCTTTTGTGAGGAACTTATAAGGCGCTATACTAAGCATCTTCATACATACACATGCACATGCATACCCGCATACATATATATACATACATACTAAAATGAATATATACATACATACATACATGCATACATTCATACATAAATACAACTGGATATACATACAACTAGACATACATACAACTAGACATACATACAACTAGACACACTGTTAACCAGTGTTGTTTTAGTTCCAGCATTAATTTCTATTCCAGTTCTTATTCTATTCCACTGCTATCATTTTTGTCCTAGTTTTAGTTCCTCTTTAGAAATAAATTTCGTTCTAATTCTAATTCCACTTCCTCTTTATAATTAATTTTAGTTTCAGTTCTAGTTCCACACAAAATTTGTTTGCAGTTCCGCTTCCAAATCCACTTACAGTTCTCACAGTTCTAACATGAATGGTTAATGTCTGTCGGACAAGGCGAATGCGACTGTTAATAAAACAGTTTATAGGCAGACACACTAAAAAGTTACAAGTCAATTATTTTACTGGCGAGTTTCAAAAACACCCGCATCTCCAGGGATTTGCTCAATCGATTTCTGCGACCTGTAGACATCCATCCTGCAACAGAAAAGATTCTTTCTACGATCGCCTCTGATGCGGGAGCTGAAACTAGATCCCTAAAAATTAAGTTTATTCTATTCCGTTCTTGTTCTAGAAAAAAATTGAAATTTTCATTCCTATTCTATTCTCGTTCTACATTTTTTTAATCCAGTTTTCGTTCCGTGGAACTAATTTTAAATAATTATTATTCATATTCTATTCTAAAATAAAACTGCTGTTAATGACATATGTTTCAGCCACACCAGCGCCTGCTTTGAGACGTTTTTACTTTTCCAGACCCAAGTGTTTAATGTCCTAAACCAAACTGCAGACACCACATAAATCTCTGGTCGCTTTACACCCGATTACACTACATTACACAACATCCGGGTCAGATACATCATCGTTCATCTCAACTGATGCAGCAGCAAAAGCAGCTGGCGATTTGCGGTGAACGTAATCAGCCGTCACATGACGACGGGGACCAGGACATCAGTTGATTCGATCTGCCCGTGTTTGCATGTTTTTTGAGGATCGTGGCCACTGTGCACAGTCGACGCCAATCGCCTTCTTCTTCTTCCGAGATTGCAGTGGCCACTGCCATCATCGCCACAGCAGCATCATGCACCACCAGTGCCAACTGCACCACCAGCGGAAGCAGCTACCACAGCACATTGGCCATTGCACATCGATCGCCTCTCAGCGCTGGCACAACGACCATGCTTATGTTGCGTTGTCTAGACAGCCTGCTGACATATACATGTGTACAGAGAGAGACAGAGAGAGACAGACAGACAGACAGAGAGAGACAGACAGAGAGACAGACAGAGAGGGACAGAGAGAGACAGAGAGAGAGAGACAGAGAGAGACAGAGAGACAGAGAGAGACAGAGAGAGAGACAGAGAGAAAGACAGAGACACAGACAGAGACAGAGATACAGAGACACAGACACAGACAGACGGACAGACAGACACACAGACATATGTACGTGTACATACGTGCATAGGTGGATATACTGATATATAAGTCGGCCGTCCAGATATATACACAAAGACTGTGATGGACAACAGGAACGGAGACAGACAGAGAGATAGACAGAGAAAAAGAGACAGGCAGACAGACAAAGAGGCAGATAGAGAGACAGACAGAGACAAAAACAGATACAGAGACAGACAGAGACAGACAGACAGAGAGGCAGATAGAAAGACAGATAGAGAGAGACAGAGAAAGGCAGAGAGGCGACCACCCACCCACTACTGGTCGGCTAATGGTTGGCTGGTCTGCGACCGACGCTATTTACGGCAAAGTCGTGTTTCAAAATTAATGCTGCTTCTGGCCGGGCAGGTCAGAGGGGGTTCTACAGGGATCGGCGCCTTTGCATCCTCCTCGCTCAACAGGACCATGAACTTCCATATACATTAAGCACGATGCTTAATATATATAGGAGTTCATGACGGGACCTTCTCGCCAGATCAGATGGCACTAATGCCGCTGGGCCACACTGCACCTCCCCTCCCCTCCTTCCCCCCATCCCGGAACAGCAGCAGGCAACCCATAGATTACGGGAATCATGTCCTTAGCTGATGTGTAGCGTCTGCACGATGGGTAGATTTTCAGCCAAAATTCATCCATCAGATTTAGCCGACATTACCTTCTTTTTATTTTTGAACCACTTCAATCAAAAATGATCAAAACATCGGCAAACAAACTCGCCAAACTAGGCAACTGCACGGCTCAAAGGATAATATGCATGTCCATAAATTAAAGGAGGCAATCTAGTTCACACGATATTCCTTTTTAAGCATGGCAATCATGGGCGGCGATCCCGGGGGGTCGAGGGGGCAAGACCCCACCTTTAACAGTGGGGGACACACTATAAAATTCCCCCCCAAAATTTTTTTGAAGAAACACCAAAAAGATCAACGAAATTTTTTCGCCTCTTGTTTGACCAGATCAGCTCAAAAGTGTCCCATGTCCCCCACTTGTCAAACAAGATCGCCGCCAGTGATTGCAAAACAAGATGGGAGATTTTAAGCTTCTCACTACTAGTTAGGTTTATTCATTATTTATGATTATTATTATTATCGAGCAAACAATAGTGAAACTTTCATAATTGTATCATAAATGTGAGGAAATTGAGAACAACATTTAGTAGTCGCTATAATTTACAGCCTAATGTTTTGTGGGCTTTAGTAGGAGCCCATGCGTATGATACGTAATTAAACACCGGTCCCTTAAATTATCTGCTTTAATCTTCATCTATTATTATTATTTTTTACCGAGGTACAAATGATCCCTTGGGAGTTCAAAAATTAGGGGGCATTGTTCTGGAATGACTAGTATTATTATTATTATTATTATTATTATTATTATTATTATTACTATTATTATTATTACTATTATTATGTCAACAAACTCATATGCAGACGAATTATGTTTACTGTTTGCAGCCATTGTATTTGTAAGCCGTCATTCAGTCCTGGGCTACTTGGTCTTCTGAGATGTTCCAATCCGAGGTGCCTAAGACAGACAGGAAGTTTCCAATTTGAAGGGCGACTGATAAACACTGGAGCAGATGGGTGGTTTCACACTGGTCAACTGTCGCTGCTTCAATCATGCCTCCCAGTTCTTGGACAAAATCCAGTGACTTGGTATGCCAGCTTCCTGCAGTTTCGACTGCAACAGGGATGAAATGGTGAGACTGTGAGATAGCAGCATGTTTGCACTCCTTATTATGGGCTGCTTTTTCCACTGCGGCACCTTTGTTTTGCGATGTTAAATACTCCCATGATGTTGCGAATGTATCCGGCACTGTGACATCCCACGCCAAGCAACAACTTGTGGACCAAAGTATAATGGTGACTCCATCAGGCTTTTGACGTCAGATCTGGAGAGGACATTGGGCTCTTTGATGACCAGAATTTTGGCCCTGGTGAAAGCCCGCCAAATCACATCATTGATGTCATGTCGTTAATATCAATTATTATTATTTTTATTACTATTATTATTATTATGATTAATTTATCGTTATTGTTATTATTACCTGGGTATTTGTTAATTAGGCGCCAATATTTAATGACCAAGCATCAATCAATAGTGCCGAGCAATTGTATGTGAAAGACTTGCTCAAAGTTTCTACACAGGAACCATCTTAGCGAAGACTCGAACCTGTACTCCACATATTACAAGGCGAGCGCTCTAACCAATAGGCAAACTGTGTCCAACGGAGGCTTAAAAACATTCTTCAGTGTTACCCAATCTAATAAAAGGGGCTTCCAAAAGGGGGCAGAGCAACTCTTGGTACATGATAAATCCATTAGTGTATTAAAATGTACAGAATTGGTAGATAATTATTAATGCCACAACTGAACCCTTGCCCCTTCCCAAAGTTCTACCTATAATTTTGGGAAGTGGTAAGGGTTCAGATGGGGCACTGCTTCCTTGATCACCACTGCACAAAGACAATAAACTAGTTCAATAAAAGGGTAAAGTAACACGAAAATCATACAGTTATTACTTGCCCAGTGCTAGTGGGTAGTTTGGGAGTTTATGGAGTTGAGCTTCAAACTTAAAGTTAACAAGTCAACCCAAATTTAAACTCGAAGACGGTTAATATCATGTATGCAATTTATGCCCTCAGATGCATAACTTCCAGATAAAGACGCTAAAAACTATATACCCTGTATGCTGTACACTGGCGTAAACTTGTCCAAAATATTGGGGGGGCATTTGGTCATTTTTTCTACACCTGTTGCATTGGGTGTACAGTCCATCTTAATTATTGGGGGCATGTGCCCTGAGTCTACGCCTATGATGCTGTATAAAAACACTACGTACCGAGACCCAAAACTATGATTATCCCACAAAACTCACACTTCCAATTACTCATGTTACAAGCAATATTTTACCTGCCTGATTGTCTTAATAAACGAATATACAATACAATACAATACAATATGTCTTACTTCAAGCACTATAGTGCTTCTGGGAGATTCTTACAAATTCATTCATTCACTCACTCATTCGATGATTTATATAGCGCCCCTTCAAGGGAACTACTCAGAGACGCCCCCAACACCAGCATGCTCGAATAGTACAGTTTTAAGATTAGCAAGGAACAGGCCATGGGGGACCCAGGGAACATGCGCCCCAAAAGGGTGTCCAGAAGCATTCTTTTCAATTGTGGTTTGCTGTTGTCAGGACGGGAGTGCCTCTGAGGAGTTTGTCTTGAAGTGGCGCTATATAAATTTACGATTACATTTACAATAAAACCCCAGACACATACATGCATACATATAGTACCGTAAGTGCATTTGAGAATCTGTCAAAAGATCTGCATAATTTTCTCGATATGTCATATACAAAACAACGTAAACATGATGTCTGCGCAACTAATTGACAAACGAATTGACGACTCAATAATTAATTCAATACAGACAATACGCACAAAAATAGCAGTGCAGACAAGAAAAGCAGGCAGGCAAACAGGCAAGGAGGAAGGGATACATACATACAAGAAGATAAAGAGATAGACAGACAAGTTAGTTAGACTGACTACGTAAGTCAACGGCTGGCGTGTTTTGGCCTACCTGTCATTTTTCTTGGCTGTCTTTTTGTCTGCCACGAAGGCAGTAACCATGGCGCCATGCAGCTTGTGGTTCAAGTCCAGAGTGATCCTCCACTCAGAAGAATTCCTTGCCTCCGCACCAATCACGCGGACGCCATGTCTTGCTTTTACCCTAAACAACAATCGCACTTTTCTCATATGATAAGACTCCTTAGACATCAAACGATGAAAAGAGGCTCTTCAGGAACACAGGAACCGATTGCTTGAGCACATGCCTTGCAGCCGTGGAACACTGTACCTGATTGGTTTGAGCCCTCGTCATGTAATGGGGAGAGTATGGGTTCGAGCCTCTCCTTAGGTGGTAACTGTTTAGGAACTCTGAGCAAGTCCTTTACTCACACTCGCTCAGTGCCATCAACTGATGCGCCGTCATTAGACACTTAATAAATGCGTAATTATAAAAATAATAACCATTACACACTCCATAAATGCATAATTATAAAAATAATAACCATTAGACACTTAATAAATGCGTAATTATAAAAATAACAACTCGGAGTGTTACAGTTCAAGCCTCCTTTAATATGGTCAATTGGGAAAGGAACTCCAGCCAGTCATTAGCATGAAATTGCCTTCTTCAATCAACTTCTGACTGTAAATCATATCCAGAGCAGCAGTGCTGCCATGTTTTAGAACCTTTGTGAGGCTCCAAAAGCAGTTTCATCAATAGCCAAATACTGCTTCTTCTCATCGACCCTGCGTTCTCTGAATCAGCTTGATCTGTTTGTTCCCAGGGTGAGGTCTGCTCTAGCTCAGTCTCACTCTTTCGCTGTTGTGGGCCCATCCCTATGGAACTCCCTTCCCTTGGTACTCGTGGAACCCTACTTACTAGGTTCTCTCTCTCTCTCTCTGTTGTTCATCGTTGAAAGTCTTTTCTGTTTCCGCGAGGTTCACATGCTGAGAGCGCCTCTGAAGAGTTCACACTGTGAGAGGCGCTTTATAAATTCCCAGATACCATACCATGTATGAATAGAAGAGGTAATAGAAGAAATACTAGTTTAATGCAGTTGTTGTATAAAACCGTATGAATTTTCTCTGACACTTTGGTGATGTTAACAATTACAATTCTGATGATGATGAATTATTCAAACACCAGAGATATTGGACATGGATAATTAAAAGTAATTATTCGGTATCATTTGCAAGGACTGTAAGTGTTCAATTAATTAACAAGCCATCATGAGAGAGGTATCAAGTTTCCTGTTTGCTGCTTTAGAATTCATGTGCCAGAAGTGTCTCCAATCAGTTTCTGTGTCAGGATTACATGACATCACTGGACAGGACAACACACTACAAAACACTACAGTATACACTACAACCAGTGGAATGGGTAGCTGATTGGTTAAGGGGAATCAGCGCTTACCTTGTGACATGGATAGTAGGCCCTACGGGTTCTAGCCTCCTCCCCGAGACGGTTACCGTGTACGGACTTTGAGCAACTCTTCACTTAAAATTGTTCAGCGCTGTTGATGCCTCATCAATAGATAAATAGGGGCTTAATAAATGTGTAATAATAATAATAATTATTATTACTATTCGTTTATTATCTCCACACGTTGTCACACCACAACATGGTACAAAGCGCAAGTTTAAGATAATAGAATGAAGAGTTGCTAGATTGTAAATAAAATTTATATAGAAACAGAATAATCACAATAACAACGATAATAAAAATTTAGCTGTCTTCATGACATAGCTTACTTCATAACAAAAATCTGGAGATCAGACTCGGCCTGCAACTTGACAGGAACCCTGAACTTTGACCCCGGATAGAAGCTGGCCTGTGGAATGTAGACAAGGATGTTCTGGTCCTCCTTCAGCTCTTCGTACGTCAACTGCCCAAGCGTCAGGGTCACGGTCGAGATGAAGTTCCGCTCTTCCGACGATTCGCCGTTACTTCTGTTCCGGTTCTGAACGTCCAGGCAGTTGCTGTTCTGATCCAGAACCGAGGCGGAGTAGAATACCTGCGCATATTCCGTCTGGTCCGCGTTCCACCACCAGTGCGGAATTCCAATTTCGGCCAGGCAGACGCTAGTTCTTCCGTTCAGAACACAGAATGAAGATAGAACGTTGAAATCTTTCTCAACGTGAGCCGTAAGACAGTACTTTGTCTCCGTTCGATAGTTTGCCGTGGTTCCCTGACCCGATGACAAGTTCTTTCCGGGTTCCAGCGTCTCCGAGAGCCGTCTCCGCGCGTCGACCCGGAAAGCGGGTAAGACGTTTCCATGAAAGAGGACCTGGAGAAGAGGACGATCCGTTGAGATCGTCTGCATCACGACGTGAGCGCTGATCTCCATGTCTTCGATGATTGTACTCGGATGAAGGCGCTCTGAACCGAGCGCTCGCCTGAGCAACGTGCGCGGCACCGTTTCGCTCGCAATGAACTCTCCATACTCGGCTCTGACGGAGGTCAGGAGCAGTGGATGCATCACTGGGATGATCACATGATTGTGCTGCTGACCTTCATCCGTGTCCTCCTGACCTCCGACTGACTCCGGTTTCAGGAAAAACCCAGCATCGGAATCACTCAGTATTACATTCAGATTTGTTGCAAAACCTGAGAAGACAGCAAAAACAGGATAATGCTTAGTAAGCAGACGAATTAGGAAGGCAAAACCTACGTTATTTTGTCCTAAATTTTACTTATTTTCTAATCTTGAGAGATTATGTTTGAGATTCCTGTTCCATAGCCAACTCAGCTATGATGAGTACACTGACCATGCACTGTTGGTGGGAGATCAGATGGAGAGGGAGAGGGGCTGGCCACTCGCCTTCATATGCCGAGGCTAAGAAAATGAAGTCTTTCACACTTCACACTCATGGCTGCCTAAGCCTGCCTCTCGGGCTACCTTAACACTTTAACGACAAGAGTTTTATATATTTGAAGAAAGGTGCTTTTTCATCAGTGTTCCCAAATGCTCCTGCACACTTGTCAACTACTCCTTGCGACCCACGTCCAACAACTAGAACAACTTCAGCAAGCAGATTAAAAGAGGAAAAAAGACAGCTTGTAACTCTTGAAACCTCATTTGCAACAGAATATGATGTGTCTCATTGCAGCCTGGGTGAGACCTGTGATAAAATACTAAATAAAGCTGCAATTCCTGGAAGTTTCCAAATAACAATATTTGAAGATAAATTACTGATTTCCAAGATGGGTTTAATAAATGAAGTGGCTTCTATAAGAGCTTGCGTTACTGTAAGAACAAATAATCCACAATACTGGACACAGTAGCAAAACCACAATAAGCACAATTTATGGATATAACTTGAACTTGTAACATGTACATATGTACATACACATTAGGGTGGGGCAAAAAGTAACAAAAACTCGAGTTCAGTTCCCGGACAAACCTATATCGAAGGTCCATGTTAAAGTTGATATTGCACCAAAAATTGATTTTTGATATGTATCACCGTTTTCTAGCAACTTTGTCTGAAACACCAGACCGAAAACGCAATATGTTGTAAAATGAGAGCTGGTCTTACATCAGCCGGTTTAATGGTTATGACTTTCAAATTAAGAATCCAGAGTTAAAGCTACAAACAACAATGAGTAATAAAATAAATGAAAAAGCATCTGACACAGTACTGCAGTGTAAATGTTTTAACTTAGTTCAGGAAATCAGCTTTAGTTTCTGTAGTTGGCAAGTCCAATCTTGATTTCTTCATTTGAATGATAACACCGTGGCGTGAGTCATGTCCGTGAACTCGGCCTCAGACTGCAGAAACTCTACTTAAACTTATCTCTCCTCTCTGGTTGCTACACTGCGTTTGACAGATCCCAGATCTCGTTGCTTGCTCTATTTGACATCTCTGCTGCCTTTGACATGGTTGACCATGAGATCCTCCTGCAACGTCTCGAGTTCTCAAGTGGGCTCATCTCTTATTTGGTTCCGGTCCTATCTTACAGATCGCACACAAACGATAATCTGGGGTGACTCCAGAACACACTGGGTTACTGTCAAGTTTGGTGTCCCCAGGGATCAGTACTTGGCCCACTCCTTTGCCTGCTTTAATCAGCTGATATTACCTCCAGCTTTGTAACGCATTTAACCACTGGCCGCCTCTATGCTGATGACGCCCAGCTCTACGTGCATTGGTCTCCGTATGCTCAGCTGTTTCTTACTGCTTGCATTGATGCTCTCTTTCATGATCTTCAAGCATGGCTGTCCTTAAACATGTTTTCTTTAAACCCAGCAGAGACCCAATTGATTTAGTTTGGCACTCGTCAACAACTGGCCAAGGTTGATTACCCTCTTTTATCTCAAAGCTTTCCTTTTTATACATTCTCTGCATCTGACCGCAACCTGGGTATAATTCTTGATAGCTCCCTTTCTTTTTCTGACTATATCTCTAATCTCACCCGCTTGTGCTACTACCATCTCCGACGTCTCAAGGCTATCCGAAGATCTGTCTCCTCTCCAGTCTTTACTCCCATTGTCTATGCCTTTATCTGCTCTCGCATTGATTACTGTAACTCCCTCTTTGTTGGCCTCCCCAAAGTCCATCTCTCCCCTCTACAATCTGTTCTTAAAGCAGCTGCCAGACAAATCACCCGTCTCCCACGATTCTCCCATATTTCCACATTCATGTTTGAACATCTTCACCGGATTCCTCGTACTGCCCGCATCCAACTAAAGGTACATATATGACTTATTTGTTCCCCAGTGAGAAAGGTGATGGTCCAGTCTCGTTCCAACTAAAGGTACTTATCCATATTTGCCGATCTTACCTGGGTCTTGCTCCTAAATACCTCTGTGACCCACTACGTCTTCCTACTTCAGCTAGCTCCCTTCGCCCTCTTCGTTCCTCTGATCGACTTGACTCATTTGTTCCCCCAGTGAGAACGGTGATAGCCCAGTCTCGTTCCTTTGTTACTATTGGCCCTTCATTGTGGAATCAGCTTCCTCATTCGGCCCGGGCTGCAGTTACTATCCGGTGGTCCTGCCACAGCTTTTCGTTGTCTTTAAACTTGCCTTTATTCCCGAGAACCTTCGCACTGGGAGCGCCCTTGATTGGTGGGAACTTGGTAGAGGCACTTATAAGTTTTTAAATACAATACAATACAATACAATATAGTAGTGTACTGTGTAGTGTGTAATTTGTGTATTAAAGTGATTGTGTAATATATTATAGTCGACATTAATGAGTTTCTATGACCCTATTGTAATAAGATTAATGCATTTGTTATTTATTTCTAATGAACTATATGACGTCACACATTTTTCAAAGTTGCGACCCCTAGACATGATACAAAATATGAAAATTAATTATTTCATTAACCAGTAGATGAGGGAGCTTCTATTTATCGTTGTCTGGTTGAGGCAACCGGTATTTGCCCCACCCTAATACACATGAACATATGTATGCATGGATGTATGTATGTATGTATGCATGTATGTATGTATGTATGTATGTATGTATGTATGTATGTATGTATGCATGTATGAATGTATGTATGTATGCATGCATGTATGCCTATATGTATGTATATATGTATATATGTATGCGTATATGTATGTATATATGTATTCATGCATGCATGTGTTTATGCGTTTGATTTATTTAATATTGCACCTTTTATCAGTCTTGTTGTCCTCGAGACCAAGGTCTTGGTCTCGAGTGCACTCGAGTTCGTTTTTAAAAGTCTTGGTCTTGGTCTTGGTCTTGAGGTTCAAGGTCTTGGTCTTGGTCTTGGTCTTGAGGTTCAAGGTCTTGGTCTTGGTCTTGAGGTTCAAAGTCTTGGTCTTGGTCTCGCAAGACCAAGACCAAGACCGGCTGTTAATATGAACAGTCATTTAACAGAACTCAAGAATTCTGTATCAAGCCTGCTTGCATCATATACGACCAATATCTATGGATGGATACAAGTCATATGTTGGACAGCAAAACCCATTGGCTGCAGCAACACTGCAGTTATTCTGTATCAGACGGTATGATAAACCATGGGAAGATTTCAAAAGGACTCACTATCTGTACATTTACATCCAGTGCTTGAAAAGCTACTCTGTATGTGTCAGTGACTTCAGCACCTGTAGAACGTATTTTTTTCACATGGCGGAATTTTTATGAGGCTCACCAGGCACGTCTTGGTCAGAAAATTCTGAGCGAATTGGTTTTTATAAAATACAAAAGGCATTTGGTATAAGAGTTTGCATGAAGGACTTTTGAATACAAATTCGGATTTCTCTGCAGTTTGCATTTAAAGTTAATTTGCTTGAATAAAATGAAAGACTCATGTTTTAATTAAAATAGCGAATATTCCGACTTGAAAATTTTTAGAAGTCTAGACCTGATTTAGATTTTTTGGGTCTTGGTCTTGGTCTTGGTCTTGAGGTTCAAGGTCTTGGTCTTGGTCTTGGTCTCGAGGTTCAAAGTCTTGGTCTTGGTCTCGAGGTTCAAGGTCTTGGTCTTGGTCTCGAGGTTCAAGGTCTTGGTCTTGGTCTTGAGGTTTAAGGTCTTGACAACAAGACTGCCTTTTATGAACCTCGCATATAGGTGCTAACTAGCGTAACTAGAATTTCCAAATGAAAACGCATTCTGACATCGCGTTCTGACAGCCGGTCAACCTACTTAGCTTCCCAATAGGTCCTTGTCACATAACAGGTCATTTAATTCGACCCAAAATGATGGATCACGGATGGTTATGACTGACCAGACAAAATACTCAATGACCTGTCAGTTCTGATTAATCGGTCACCATCTGCTGTATTTGTGCGATGACATCTGCGTCCGTTCCTCTGACTGACAAATCACTATTACGAACAATGGAACATTGTCAGTGGAAATGCTAGTCGTCAAGACGTATCTGTGTAAAGAAATTTCTCAGCTGGTACATAGTAAGGTTTAGTATGTTCATCTTAGAAGAAGAGGTGGAGCAGTCCCTTATGCTAGACCTGCAACACCCATGGGTATGCAGTGTTAGCGACTTCATTTTCTTAGTTTCGGCATACGAAGGCGGGTGGCCAGTCCTCTCCCTTGCCGTCTCATCTTCTCACCGACAGTGTACGGTCAGTGTGCTAACTATAGCTGAGTTGGCTAGGGAGCGCATGTGGAGCAGAAATCTCAAGCCACATTTCTGCTCTGGCAGGGATTTGAACCTCTGACATTTCGATTGATAGTCCATTGCACTAACAACTACACTATCGAGCATCCCCTTTAATACAGGATTGGTAGCATTTGATCTGAACCGCTGACATTTCGATTGACAGCGATTTAGCCTTGGAGAGGTCTTTCTACGCGTGTTATTGGCACAGTGTAAATGTTCGTGTGTTGCTAATAAGATTTCATCATACATGGTATTTTAATATCTAAATTGCCAATATCTGGATCCGAAATACACCAGCCACGACTCACTGACAGCTGAAGAATTACAAGAGATTATCTCGCATTCCGCTGTTCCTACTTCCGAATGCATGTACAGACTTATCTCCTATATGTCTTGGGTTGTCTGTTATTACTACCAACAGAAGCAAATGTCAAACTGCCAGGCCCGACATCACATCCAGAATCTAAGATCAGGTAGTCGATATTAAGCAGCAGGTTGCCATTATTTACGTAGCAAATGTCATATATCTTGGAAAACTTCTTCCAAAGCACTGCGCAGAAAGCTAGTGAGAGCACAATTTATAAACATGAAATATCAACAAGGAAAAACCACTCAAAACAGTGAAAATACATAGACATCAGCACAGAAACTCCACTACACAATACTAGTGCATTCAAACAAATGCAGAAAATCACTGAAAACAGTACGACAACCCAATAACATACAGTGCAGGCTGTAGGCAACATGGTAATGTCTGCCTGAATCCACAGTACTTGAAAGAGGAACAGATTTCTATAGAGAGCAACAGAACTGTGCTTTGGACATTCATTCAACTGTATTGTATTGTATTGTATTGTATTGTATATGGGCATTTATAAAGCGCCTCTCGCGGTATAGACCATTCAGAGGCGCTCCCAGTGCGCGAGACCCAGAGAACTGTAACATGTTCAATTGTTCATGCATTGGTTTTTAATTCATTTGGCTGTTAATTGATCATAGAATCATCGTTATCATAAATAACATCAACATATTTCTATTAAAAGTAAAAGGCAAACCAAGAAAGGGCCTCGTAGTAACGCTGCGTCCAAACCAGTGTTGCTTTTTAAACCAAACTGAGCAGTGAGCACCTCTTTTTTTCAGTCTATCTCTCAAACCAAACTGAGCAGTGAGCACCGAGTATAAATCAAAAGCACAATGGGACTCAACTGGAAAATAATCTATAGTTGTGAATTCACAAGCATTATTAATGACTAGAATCTACAGATTTTTGGCAAATAAAAACACTACTATAATATGAAAAAAGTAAAACTGATGATGTGGGACAATAATGTTCTGCAGTTGCTGCACATACTACATGTTTACAAAGTCTCCCTCGAGATGTGAAAATGCATTGCAACTTTAGACTTCAAAATGGCAGCTTCAGATATTTTCTTTCACAATCTTGTTCAGCAATTAAACATGAATTCATGTACAGTGTGCTTTCCTCTGACCCAATTAACATGCTTCTTTAATGCATCTAGACACTGGCCCCTCCCGAGAAAGTATAGACCCTAGGCTTCTAGGGTTAGAGCCTTCCCAGTAAGTAGGCCCTAATTCCAAAATGGAGTGACATACCTATGTACGGTTGTTAAAAGGTGATATATATATATATATACCCAGATATCTACTTATGTACATACATATATACACACATACATATACACATACATGTTTGACTTAACAAACAGCTTTCTTGCTCAGGGCAGTCAAAATAACTTTAGAGTGGATGAGATGAGATTAGGTAACTCTGCCATTCACAATAATGTGGATACCTGGTATGTTTGCACTGATGTTGTTACAATGCTATATAAATACTTGGATCTGTGAAACAGAGAAATTATTTCAAAACGTGGTGTAATTGCTTAACAGACACTGCACCTGCACTCTGGTCAACCACACTATGTTAACCGCTCATGCCATCATCATCATCAACCTTATGGTTGTCCCTCGCATGCGATCTTCCACGGCACAATCCAGAAGTTTCGCGTATGTTGGCCCCTCTGCTTGGAACTGTCTCCCCTTGTTTCTCCGCCAAGAGCTTCTTGCCCTCTCTCCTCTCCAGTTCCGTAGACGCCTGAAAACTTTCCTTTTTGCCGGTGCCGGCATTGATGCGGGTTGAAAGCGCCGCTGATTTGAGTGGCGCTATATAAGTTTTCGGTTACAATTACAATTACAATTACAATCATCATCATCATCATCATCATCATCATCATCATCATCATCATCATCATCATCATCATCATCATCATCATCACCATCATCATCATCATCATCATTTCCTGATGCCAGCCATTTGGCAGTGAAAGGTACGAATAAATGATCTCCGCTGTCCTCAGTCTTTTGTCAAGTCTATTGCCCTTCTAGTCCAAGTGATGTTAAGTCCTCATCTATATTACAAACATTTATAAATATTCTAAATAGTTGGATATGTGAAACAGAGAAATAACTTCCAATACTGGTCAATAGTGGTCATGCCATTCTTTTCTTTTTCTCCTCCGTCAAGTGTTCACCGACGATGAGGCTCCAACAAAACTTCTCCATTTCGGCCGGTCTCTTGCGAGTTCTATTGCCTTTTTTAACTCCCATCCTCTGTCTTCTATGTCCTCCAGTACATTATCTATCCACTTCTTCTTCGGTCGTCCCCTGCTCCTCGTTCCCTCCACTTCTCCGTGCAGCGCCTTTGCCGGCATTCTTCCGCTCTCCATTCTGATCACATGTCCATACCAAGTTAGTCTTCTTTTCTTTATTCTTTCCACTACCGTTTTCTTCTGTCCCAGTTCTTCTCGTGTTACTTCGTTCCGTATCTTTTCTCTCCGTGATCTATTCAGTAGCCCTCGTAGCCATCCCATCTCCGCCACCAGCAGTCTTCTCTCGTCCTCCCTTTTCACGCACCAAGACTCTGCTCCATACATAAGGACCGGTATTACCAGTGTTTCATATAGCTTGGTTTTTGTTCTTATTGAGATGTTGCCTGATCTCCATAGTTTCCTCAGCTTCCCAAACATTGCCGATGCTAGCCCAATTCTTTTCCTTATGTCCCTTGTCGATTCTGCGTCTTCCGTAATTACCCCCCCCCAAGGTACACAAATTCCGCCACCTGCTCCAACTCCTCTCCTTCCAAGGTGATGGTCATGCCATACCTGGAGTAAATACTGCATTTGGCAGCAGGGCTTTCTTTCTTTGTTGTTGACCCACTTTCATAAATCTCTTCGCCTGGCTGTATCCTCGCCATCATTTCATTCTTGACTTAAGATGTTTTTGCGTCAGGATGCCTATCCCACTTGGGCGCTGTCATTGTCTCACTGGACTGACCCTTGGAACTCACCGAATTGCCATTCTGTCTTGGAGTGCCATTGACTTATGGATACACCCAACAAGAGAGTTGAAGCCATAAGAAGGTGGTGAATTGCTGCCTATGGTCAATTTTGTCTATAAAACCATAAATGGGAAATCCCACACACGTCTCATACAGCATTCAAGCCTTAAAATATATAATAATTGGCTGGTGGAAAATATCTTTAAAATATTTGCTGTGCAAATTGCATAATTAACCATCATGTGTCAATCAACATTAATGCAATCAATAGCTGCATTTTCTGTTATTCTACTCTAATAATGCCTCCGATTTCTGGGGGAAATACTACTACTCTACTAAAATACTGTGCTTCCAGCATTTAAAGTGGGTGGGAACATTTGGGAACAGCGTTCCACAGTTTCCACTGCTCTCAAAATTCTTTGCTCGTGTTCCCACTGCTCACATATGCGTTCCAATAAAACTCTTCTTTCGAGTTCCCACTGCTCACCGAAACCACTTTAACCACTGATACTTTCAACATATCAAAATGTGAAATGTAAATGTACAAGTTTTTCTACATTATACACATATGTATCCTGTCTCTGGGCATTTCCGTATGACGCCTTCTTCAACGGCGAGTGCCTCATAAATGCAATCCTTGCTAGCCTATCAATGTCAGAGGGTTTGTAAGAATGACAAGTTCATCTGTCATGAATAATGCTCAAGCAGCTCAGAAGGGTCTCTGCAGGCAGTCTCCTGTAGATGCATATACACTGTCTAACCAATTCCCATCAACAGCTGACAGACTATGCATATTCATAGTCCCTGGTCTGGATCGACAAACAACACGAAGGTAGCACTCATAGTGCACAAGGATGCTCTCGGACTGATAATTCCAAGGATCGCAGTTGAGTGCGTTGCACCCAGAGGTCCCACCCGTTCCGTGGGTCAGTGACGTCCGATAAATTTAAAAAGCCCTCATCGGCAAGAAACTCTCCAAACCGGACAGTCAATACCTACCCAAAGCTCGTCATTGAAGAACTAATCCTTGCCTTCCCGGGTGCATGCAACAGCATGTGATTGCAGGCTCAACAGGGTCAAAGGGAGCTTGACTCTTGACGACATATTATGTCGAATGAGTGCTGGCATTTGAAGGAACCATGACTCATCAAAGCTGACATTGCTGAAAACGTAACATGCCTGTAAACCTTGCAAAGCACACAAAGCCTGCATAAACCCAAGAGTAACTTATAATCAATAATAGTTAAAAACAACTATTAAAGGAGTATAACCCCTATTCCAGTGTAGAACGATATGTCAGATGGTAATGGCAAGGGTGTAATAAGCAGACATAATCAAGAATAGTTTAAATAGGTGGTAGTAAAGTAACTTGTCCAGTTTCCAACATATTTGACATCATTATCATCAATAATCAAGTATCGGTTGTTAGGTCATTGTCATATAACAACGCCAAGAGGTTTTGTAAATTTTCCTTATCTAAATTGTCATTAATGTGAGGACTTATCGTTTTATTATGCCAAGGGGCTGGAAATTTGGTGCTAATTAAAGTGTTTTTTATGTTCCTGCCATTTTTAAATGCTATTATTGGGTAAGAAGTAAAGCATTTCTGCAGTTTGGGGTTTTCACTAAGAAATTCATGCCAAAATTTATATACTGTTTTCCTAAGGATATTTTTCTTATCGTATTTATTTTCATACGTTAATATTAGAATAGGTGTATCAATTTTGTTAGGCTTGTCCTTATATTTAAGTAACAATATTCTATCCACCTGGTTAAGCCTAAGAATAGCTTCATTTAAAATGGGGTCGGGATAATTTCTTAATTTAAAGGCGTTGGTCATTTTAGAAATTTGGTGTTGCAAGTCTAAAGGATCAGAGATAATCCTTTTTAGCCTCAAAAATTGACTGAATGGAATTGCTCTTTTGGTGTATGTTGGGTGACTACTGTTAAAGTTCAGGTACAACTTCTTGTCAGTTGGTTTTGTGTATATCGAGGTTTGAAGTCCATAGCCAGATTTACTAATTCTAACATCCAAAAATGGTATTTCTTTACTAGAGTGGTTTAAAGTAAATTTAAAGTTTGAATGGAATTTGTTAAGGGTATTGAAATATTCAATTAGGTCATCCAAAGTGTTATTCCAAATTCCGAAAAGGTCGTCTATGAATCTATCATGATTCCAAGCTATTTTTGGGCAATTGTCATTAAATTTTTCAAAGAATGTGTACATCACTATGTTAGCCGCTTGGACAGAAGATGAGCCACCCATTGTAAATCCTTGGACCTGCTTGTAGAGATTTCCATTAAAGGTAAAGTAACAATTTTTAAGGGCAAATTCTAGGACTTTTTTAAGAAGTTTTGAAGGGACCGGTTTTATGTCTATTTCAAACTCTTTCCAACATTTTAGTGTTTTAAGGTAATGTTCCGTTATGTATTCTATTCCCAAGTCCAGTGGTATATTGGTATAAAGGGATTCTACGTCAAGGGTTACTAAAATTGTCTTTTCTGTGATTAGGTTATCATATTTTTTAATTTTTGTCAAAAAATCTGTGGTGTCCCTAATCAAATTAGGGATCTGTGTCTCACCAATTTTGAGTAATTGCTGTAGGTATTTGTGTAGTTTGTTAGTTAGACTGTTGCATTGCGAAATAATTGGCCTGATAGGGTTCCCTGATTTGTGGACCTTAGGAAGCCCATATATAATTCCATGGTCATTATTAACGTCCCTTAGCCAATTACATTGTTTTTTAGTAAGAAAAGGTTTTAACTCAGTGATCAATGCAAAGTATTCAGTCGTAAGATAGTTTTCCTTAATGGTGTCTTCCGAAACCCTTTCATATGCGGCATTGCCATGGAGATGAGCAAGTACTTTATTTTCATAATCTGTTGCATCCATAACTACAATACCCCCTCCCTTATCCGCGGGCTTAATGATAATTTGCTTATTGTTTCTAAGTCGGTTAAGAGCATTCCATTCATTTTTGCTTATGTTCGGGGTATTAGTATATTTATTAGAAATTTTTTTAATTTCGTATTTCAATCTATTACATAGACTACTAATGTTGGGATCAGGTTTTGGAGGGTACCATGAACTGGTGATTTTAATAGGTTTAATCTTAGTGTTTTTGGATAAATTACGTTCCTGAGGGTTATCCTTTTTCTCTGAATTTTTCAAGTTATCTATATTTTTATTAAAATATGCCTTAATTTGGAGGTTTCTTTCAAACTTTTCTATCATGTTAATATTATTTTTCAAGTGATTAGTATTATTATTCGTGTATACAAAATTCAGACCCTTATTCAAAATAATAGTTTCATAATTATCTAGTTGATAATTAGACAAATTATTAATACATGAGGTATTCATGCTTGCTAAGTTCTTAGTTAAAAAGGTTTTATATCTGCTAGACCTTTTTCGACGCCTCAAATTGTAGGTAGATCTCACAGAACGAAAGTTATTCTTGTTGCTATACTTGGAATTGTCGATGTTGTAGACCGGAGGTGGAGTAGCCCTTAGCACAGCAGGTTCCTGGAAATGGTTAAACAATTGGGGAGTTTCTTTCGTGCTGATAGGTGATGAAAGAGCCAGAGGAGTCTTCGTCATTGAAGGTTCTTTGTTCTGGTTCAACAATCGTCAGGCTTTGCGATTGGTAGTGTGGTTTAGGTTAGGTGGGTGTGATGAGTCCTGTAATGTTATCGTCTGTGTATTTGCTATGTTGTCTGCTATGCGGTCCGGTTCTTTTTGTAGTATCGGGTTACTAGGTCGTGCGGTCTGAATAGTTGGACATGGAGAGGCGCAGTCGCGACTGTGAGAAGGCAACGTCGATTGATGTTGAGTATGAGCCGACATCAGTTGCTCGGTTCCCACATCTCTTCGCATATCTCGACGGGTGTAGTGCTGTCGGTTGTTTAGACCACGTCGCTGTTCGTATTGCGTACTGTAAGTGTAACCGGCTCTTTCCTTTATTGGCTGTGTTCTAGTTATGGTAGGTCTGGATCTCGACGAGGCCTGGCTATAGAGTTGCTTGGTCGAGGGAAATTGGTTAGCAGAAGTCACAGGGTCCTTTATGGTTAAAGGGGGAAAGTTTGTATGGTCGCCGTCACCCGTCCAATAGACAGCTTCCGGGTTGTTTCTGTTTATCTGGTTCTGATCCCCAACCTTGGATTTGAATAAGTAACTACTAGCCTGAGTAGCAGCCTTAAATGCTTTCGCGAGTATTAACTTGCCTTTACTGTCAACTGTATTGGTAGTAAGTGCACAAAGTTCTGCGTTGAGTCCCAGTAGTCTAGAGTTTGCCTCCGTAATCACCTGCCTCAGTAATGATATCTTCTGTTGTTCAAAGTTCCGAAGGAATTCGTCGTACTCCGGGTTAAACATAGCGGCCAGTGATCTGATAGTGAGGAGTGGCGGAGTTGGCTCCAACGTTGGTGCCTTGAGTTCCTCAAGTTGGCGTGAAAGAGCCAAGCCTGTCTTAAGCCATTCTGTAAGTTTACTTCTGGTATCCTTAAATGTGATGAAGTCTTGGTCTGTCAATCTATTCTTTAGCTGTTCTTGTAGAAAGGAAGATTTGATTGTCTTCATTTGCCCGTAGAGTTTGTAAAACGCGCTCCTCGTGTCTTTCGTAGAATTATTAAGCCCAGATATTATATCCAGTCCTGCAGTGTCCAAGTCCGTATCCATAAATGCTGCATCTGTTGCATGCGTTGTAGCTTCCTTTTCCATCACGTCCCTGGCCTTCGATGAGGTGATTAAGCTGTTTACAAGCTCCTCGAGTTGGGAGACACGGTCGCCTAACAGTTTGTATTCCGTCGGAGATTCTGTGGTCACTCTATCTTTTTTTCTTTTTTTGGGATTATTCCCAGAGGTAGGAGTAGGTCCCGGGAGTTTTGCAAACATAGCTTCCACAAAAATATCTACGTGGTCAGGTTCCTTTTCTTTATCGGGGTTCGGCTGACAAAGGTTTAGTATAGGGGCACCAAGACTTCCCTCACCAGACACTCCCGCTCGATAAGGTGGGGTTCTAGGTGTGATCATGGATTTTTTTTCCATTTATATTGATGAAAGACAACTCTTATCTGTAATGTATTTGCAAGTGTTTAATCACATGTTAAAATTGCTGTAGCGCTTTCGGCGTGTTTGGTGCCTCGTCAGCAGCAGCCTATAATAATGTTTATAATGTTTATCAGACAAATTATGCATGGCTGGATACTACCTCAAATCAAATAAATAAATGATTTAAAATCGTATGACTTGTTTCTTAATTAGAACAATATATCAATCAAATAAAAGTTATATATCATCATAACTGTCTACAAAATAATGCTTATTTTAATTTTAAATCCAGATTATAATGTTTATCAAATCAATGTACATGTGCATGGTTAACTTAAATTAGATAAATTAACTATTTAAAATTATCTAACACGTTTCTTAATTAAAACCAATTTGTGAATAAACAAAGTGTTAAACTATATATCAATAGTGATAATACGAAGGTGAGACTATAAAGGGAAGGTTGGTAGCAAGGAAATAAGCAACTAAACAGACCGTAGTAGGAAAAAGGGGATACAAGAGGGTAACAAGTTTATATTCGTCTGATAAACATTATAAACATTATTATAGGCTGCTGCTGACGAGGCACCAAACACGCCGAAAGCGCTACAGCAATTTTAACATGTGATTAAACACTTGCAAATACATTACAGATAAGAGTTGTCTTTCATCAATATAAATGGAAAAAAAATCCATGATCACACCTAGAACCCCACCTTATCGAGCGGGAGTGTCTGGTGAGGGAAGTCTTGGTGCCCCTATACTAAACCTTTGTCAGCCGAACCCCGATAAAGAAAAGGAACCTGACCACGTAGATATTTTTGTGGAAGCTATGTTTGCAAAACTCCCGGGACCTACTCCTACCTCTGGGAATAATCCCAAAAAAAGAAAAAAAGATAGAGTGACCACAGAATCTCCGACGGAATACAAACTGTTAGGCGACCGTGTCTCCCAACTCGAGGAGCTTGTAAACAGCTTAATCACCTCATCGAAGGCCAGGGACGTGATGGAAAAGGAAGCTACAACGCATGCAACAGATGCAGCATTTATGGATACGGACTTGGACACTGCAGGACTGGATATAATATCTGGGCTTAATAATTCTACGAAAGACACGAGGAGCGCGTTTTACAAACTCTACGGGCAAATGAAGACAATCAAATCTTCCTTTCTACAAGAACAGCTAAAGAATAGATTGACAGACCAAGACTTCATCACATTTAAGGATACCAGAAGTAAACTTACAGAATGGCTTAAGACAGGCTTGGCTCTTTCACGCCAACTTGAGGAACTCAAGGCACCAACGTTGGAGCCAACTCCGCCACTCCTCACTATCAGATCACTGGCCGCTATGTTTAACCCGGAGTACGACGAATTCCTTCGGAACTTTGAACAACAGAAGATATCATTACTGAGGCAGGTGATTACGGAGGCAAACTCTAGACTACTGGGACTCAACGCAGAACTTTGTGCACTTACTACCAATACAGTTGACAGTAAAGGCAAGTTAATACTCGCGAAAGCATTTAAGGCTGCTACTCAGGCTAGTAGTTACTTATTCAAATCCAAGGTTGGGGATCAGAACCAGATAAACAGAAACAACCCGGAAGCTGTCTATTGGACGGGTGACGGCGACCATACAAACTTTCCCCCTTTAACCATAAAGGACCCTGTGACTTCTGCTAACCAATTTCCCTCGACCAAGCAACTCTATAGCCAGGCCTCGTCGAGATCCAGACCTACCATAACTAGAACACAGCCAATAAAGGAAAGAGCCGGTTACACTTACAGTACGCAATACGAACAGCGACGTGGTCTAAACAACCGACAGCACTACACCCGTCGAGATATGCGAAGAGATGTGGGAACCGAGCAACTGATGTCGGCTCATACTCAACATCAATCGACGTTGCCTTCTCACAGTCGCGACTGCGCCTCTCCATGTCCAACTATTCAGACCGCACGACCTAGTAACCCGATACTACAAAAAGAACCGGACCGCATAGCAGACAACATAGCAAATACACAGACGATAACATTACAGGACTCATCACACCCACCTAACCTAAACCACACTACCAATCGCAAAGCCTGACGATTGTTGAACCAGAACAAAGAACCTTCAATGACGAAGACTCCTCTGGCTCTTTCATCACCTATCAGCACGAAAGAAACTCCCCAATTGTTTAACCATTTCCAGGAACCTGCTGTGCTAAGGGCTACTCCACCTCCGGTCTACAACATCGACAATTCCAAGTATAGCAACAAGAATAACTTTCGTTCTGTGAGATCTACCTACAATTTGAGGCGTCGAAAAAGGTCTAGCAGATATAAAACCTTTTTAACTAAGAACTTAGCAAGCATGAATACCTCATGTATTAATAATTTGTCTAATTATCAACTAGATAATTATGAAACTATTATTTTGAATAAGGGTCTGAATTTTGTATACACGAATAATAATACTAATCACTTGAAAAATAATATTAACATGATAGAAAAGTTTGAAAGAAACCTCCAAATTAAGGCATATTTTAATAAAAATATAGATAACTTGAAAAATTCAGAGAAAAAGGATAACCCTCAGGAACGTAATTTATCCAAAAACACTAAGATTAAACCTATTAAAATCACCAGTTCATGGTACCCTCCAAAACCTGATCCCAACATTAGTAGTCTATGTAATAGATTGAAATACGAAATTAAAAAAATTTCTAATAAATATACTAATACCCCGAACATAAGCAAAAATGAATGGAATGCTCTTAACCGACTTAGAAACAATAAGCAAATTATCATTAAGCCCGCGGATAAGGGAGGGGGTATTGTAGTTATGGATGCAACAGATTATGAAAATAAAGTACTTGCTCATCTCCATGGCAATGCCGCATATGAAAGGGTTTCGGAAGACACCATTAAGGAAAACTATCTTACGACTGAATACTTTGCATTGATCACTGAGTTAAAACCTTTTCTTACTAAAAAACAATGTAATTGGCTAAGGGACGTTAATAATGACCATGGAATTATATATGGGCTTCCTAAGGTCCACAAATCAGGGAACCCTATCAGGCCAATTATTTCGCAATGCAACAGTCTAACTAACAAACTACACAAATACCTACAGCAATTACTCAAAATTGGTGAGACACAGATCCCTAATTTGATTAGGGACACCACAGATTTTTTGACAAAAATTAAAAAATATGATAACCTAATCACAGAAAAGACAATTTTAGTAACCCTTGACGTAGAATCCCTTTATACCAATATACCACTGGACTTGGGAATAGAATACATAACGGAACATTACCTTAAAACACTAAAATGTTGGAAAGAGTTTGAAATAGACATAAAACCGGTCCCTTCAAAACTTCTTAAAAAAGTCCTAGAATTTGCCCTTAAAAATTGTTACTTTACCTTTAATGGAAATCTCTACAAGCAGGTCCAAGGATTTACAATGGGTGGCTCATCTTCTGTCCAAGCGGCTAACATAGTGATGTACACATTCTTTGAAAAATTTAATGACAATTGCCCAAAAATAGCTTGGAATCATGATAGATTCATAGACGACCTTTTCGGAATTTGGAATAACACTTTGGATGACCTAATTGAATATTTCAATACCCTTAACAAATTCCATTCAAACTTTAAATTTACTTTAAACCACTCTAGTAAAGAAATACCATTTTTGGATGTTAGAATTAGTAAATCTGGCTATGGACTTCAAACCTCGATATACACAAAACCAACTGACAAGAAGTTGTACCTGAACTTTAACAGTAGTCACCCAACATACACCAAAAGAGCAATTCCATTCAGTCAATTTTTGAGGCTAAAAAGGATTATCTCTGATCCTTTAGACTTGCAACACCAAATTTCTAAAATGACCAACGCCTTTAAATTAAGAAATTATCCCGACCCCATTTTAAATGAAGCTATTCTTAGGCTTAACCAGGTGGATAGAATATTGTTACTTAAATATAAGGACAAGCCTAACAAAATTGATACACCTATTCTAATATTAACGTATGAAAATAAATACGATAAGAAAAATATCCTTAGGAAAACAGTATATAAATTTTGGCATGAATTTCTTAGTGAAAACCCCAAACTGCAGAAATGCTTTACTTCTTACCCAATAATAGCATTTAAAAATGGCAGGAACATAAAAAACACTTTAATTAGCACCAAATTTCCAGCCCCTTGGCATAATAAAACGATAAGTCCTCACATTAATGACAATTTAGATAAGGAAAATTTACAAAACCTCTTGGCGTTGTTATATGACAATGACCTAACAACCGATACTTGATTATTGATGATAATGATGTCAAATATGTTGGAAACTGGACAAGTTACTTTACTACCACCTATTTAAACTATTCTTGATTATGTCTGCTTATTACACCCTTGCCATTACCATCTGACATATCGTTCTACACTGGAATAGGGGTTATACTCCTTTAATAGTTGTTTTTAACTATTATTGATTATAACAAAATCTTAATTGTCTAAACTTTTCCAGAAGTCTTCAAGCTTTTGTTAAAATGTCAAGTCTTTCACAGACTTTAATTAAGGACGGACATCAGTTGCCTTTCCCAAATTCAATAGATAGCAAACGTCTAATGACCGGGGATGACTCGATAAGCTATTACAGCTTCTTCTCCTCGGGAATTGTCTTCTAATGTGTCTAAACATTTCTTGCAGTCCTAGTGACTTCAAGCTACATCGATATAATCAGTCCTAAGAATAAAAAAACAATCTACTTTATACTTTGTATATCATTATGTTACTTACTCTTATAGGCCTAATACACGATGTTATAAATAGCTAGTCGACTGAAAAATATTTCTGTTTGTATTCTGTTTGTACTCGATTTCTGTATGTAATCGATTCAATAAATGATTTGATTTGATTTTGACGTCCACACGGCGAGAAGAAGATGATGTTTCCTTAATATGTCATCTATAGGATCACTCAGTTTGTAACATATAGATTTTTGCTAAAAAATTATCATGTCTACGGACTTCCAATGTGACCATTTATGAGTTCAAGGAGTTATCTCTTTTTACATTGTTTCCTAGTGTTTTGAGTGTTGTGGATGGTATTTGGATGTTTGTTATCAAGATCTCATGCTTTATCATGGACTAACTGGTTTCAGATTATGAACTGTCAAAGTTGCTTCATTCGCAAAGGCCAAGAATCCATGCTTGGGTTGGTACTGACCGTACCCTGCTCTACAACAAGACACAGGTTGCGAATAAAGTCATCCTGCACAGACCTGCAAGAGACTGCCTGATGTTTGGGTTCATTTGTTGAGAGCCTCATCGTCTGTCGATTGCTCCTCTTTAGTCCAGAGGACACTGAACATAGTGTTTACTATCTGCTCTGGATGGGAATCCATTGGTTGGGAGGCTCTAAGTGTTTGCAGGAGCTCATCAGTGGCGACTCTTCTAGTCATCTGAGCACAGCTGTGTGCTTACTGATTAACGACTTTAATATCATATGGGATGGTGAATGCAGCACTTTTTAGGTACTTATGATGTTATATACTTCTTTAGGTACTGAATATGTTACATACTTTTTAGGTACTTATGATGTTATATACTTCTTTAGGTACCTATGATGCTATATACTTTTAAACTGTGCTATTAGATATCTGTACACCAAAGAGCGATTAGCAATTGGTTAATAAACAATATACTTACTTACTTACCTACTTAAGATGTGCTATAGTAAGTATCTAGATGTATACATATACATATTAGTCACTCCATTTTCTCAGCAACTGCATATGAGGCAAGCCAGTTCCCTCCAGTGCTATATGACCTTCACATGGACATGGATTACGGTTGATATACACATCAAGTGATGGAGTTCACTGCAGGGCAAATAATAGTCTAGGAGCTAGCTCATGTTTCGTGTGCACTTCAATGTACCCTCAGTTTGACCTCACAGGGTTATTATAGGTCATCAAAGTGTGTCAAAAAAATTGGTCACATGATCCGCTTATTGATCGCTTAGCCGCCATATTGGATTCAAGATGGCGGGAAAAGGACTTTTTAAATCACTTGTATCTCGGCCATTTCTTATCCGATTTCGACGTCGTCTTTGTTAAATTGTAGGTCTTGATAAGAGCTATCTTTTTGGTCTATATGTATTTTTGACTAATTATAGCCGTTTTTGAGAAATTTAGCAAAAACAATTTTTTTTAAAATAAATTTTCTGTATTTTTTACTTTTTGCCACTGAAGGAGTAGAAAATGGGAAAATATTACTCTGACAAAATATAATCAGCATTTAATAAGCTTTCAAATGGTACTATTGAAAGTAATATTATGTTGTGCCATTTTCTTCTAGGACTCAAAATTGATATCCAGTGCAGTGCCATTCGAGTAACCAAGCGTACCTTTCATATGCCTGTTCCACAGCTGTTTTCCATTCGATTTTGACATTTTTTTATTTGAATTGTATGTCTTAATTAGAGCTATCTTTTTGGTCTTTGCATATGTTTTGCTAATTATAGCCGTTTTTGAGAAATTAAACAAAAACAATATTTTTAAACAAATTTTCTGTAGTATTACACCAATTTTCAATCTTTTTTGTTTTTTACGTTAAGGTTCTTATCAGTATTCAGGGCCCTAATGGAGAGTGTACATTTAAACAATGTTATGAAGAAGACACATGACACCTCATGTGTTATCTGCCAAAAGAGGGGGGGGCGACAAGCTTCCCGCTTACAGTGAGAATAATGGCAGGAAGAAAATTCAAGAAGCATCTGTTGTTCTCCGGGATATCTTGTCAGAAGTCTCAGAAGATGGTATGTATGGACTGTTAGTAACGTCCAACCTGAAACGAGCTGATCTGAGCTACCGCCCCCGCCCCCCCCCCCCCCAAAGCGTTGTAGCAGCAGACATTCTGAACAATCAAAAGATTCTTCATCTGTGTGCGTGATTTGTATGAATCACGTGAGTTATGAACAAAATAAAGTTTTGTATATGCGAAAAACTTCGCTCTGGATTTTTAAGTGTTACTTGATACTATCAAGATGATGTTCTGAGAAAACTTCCACCCTTCAAGATGATTAGTTTTGCTGGTGACATTATGTCTCACAAGAGGTGCATGAACAGGTATATACTGAATTTCAAAACAGATAATGAACCGAAGACAGATAGCCCTGATGACTGTATTAAAAATGGATTTAAAGATATAATTGCCATATTGCAACTTGAAACAACAGATTACAGTATAATCTTCGTAAAGAGAGAAGTAGAGTAATTTAATTAATATCTTTCTGGAGATTTATGTATGTTTCAAATCGCCCGATGAAGACAATGTTGATTGAACAATTTGGTTCATCAATATGTTTCACTTACACAAGAAACAAGACACTTTTCTGGCAGTTTCAAGCAATCTTGAAGAATTATGCTACCCAATCATGAGAAATTAATCTTATCAAATCAAGGAACATTGGTATTGATCTTACAACAGAACTGGCATGAAGCTCCCAGTTTCCACCTCTAAGAGATCATGTGAGGTCTCTGAGTATTGGAATATAGGCAATGATGAACTGATACCAAAACTTAAATAGAACACTTTTGTTAACACCTTCTGCAACATGTTCAGCCATCTGACTCTGTAGAATGTGGAGATCTTCATTGAAAGCGCTGGTGTAATGATGTGTTTTCTATGGATCCTTTGATGTAACAGCTTCCTGTAGAGAAACCAGAGTCCACTAATTCTTGCTCCAGTAGGATTTCATTACATTCCATGAGTGCTATCCACAGCAGCCTTTCCATTGCCTCAGCTAACATAAACTGACTTCTAAAGGACCGTGCATAGCTTCCAGCAAGAGTGGTCTGAACTATTACAGGACCAGACACCAGGTTCTGTTGTAAAACTGTCAGCAACACTGTCTGATAGATATGCACCAGTGCAGGCATATACTTCTTTAGCAGAATGGAAACCTTCGAGACCAACAAAAAGGTTGGTAAATTCTTGGGAAAGAAGCAGTTGCAGCTCTTTTGCCACACCTTCATCACACCAGAGAGCACCAAATGGTTGTCTCACTTGCAATAAGCAATCCTGGAAGTTCTTCATGCAAGTACCGTATATATTGTGTTATAAGCAGTTGCAGGGTGTGGTATTATAGGAGTGGACGCTGTGGTTTGTGAGTGGTAAACTTTGACTGGAGGTTAGACTGCTGAATGCACTGCAAGATGGGACGATTTGCTTGTCAGTCTCTTTCTTGGAAGGAAAGTTTTTGCTGTGAAAGAATCTAGCAAAAAACCGTATTTTATCCATGATTTCTTTTGCCTCACTTGTTGTGTTAAGATCCTCTGTCCTCTCAGCTTTGGAACAAAGCCTATTGGAGCTTTACCAAGCATGCAACGTTTACGATAGTGGAGTAGTTCCTGGCAAGGCAATCGTCCCTGGAGAGACCCATTTTTGGAAGTCTGCCAAAGTGGCCAGATTGTGCTGATGACTTGGGTGACCAACACCATCAGTTTGTTCTGAAAAATTACAAGCACTGTATCATGACTGTTACCTGTTACCCTTTCCTGATAGAACATGCTCATTATGGTCGAAATAGTCCAATGCACCTGAAATGGGCACATTTCTCTGCATTTCAGGTGGAAGTGGTGTTCTTGAGTAGTTTGCTTCCTGTACTGTTTGAGTCAGTAGAGTATCATTCTGTCATTCCACCTCATGACAGCTAACACCAAGGTCAAGTTTCTTCATGCCTGTAATGTCTTTGATCGTGTCATTTTGTGTATACTTTGTGAAATCATGTTCAATAAGGAGGCTTTCCTTTATCCATCATGTATTGGAATACTAAATCACATTTTCGTTTCACAGAATGTGATGCAGAATATGATGGTAAAAGTTTCCCATAACTGTGGTTTAGAGGCTCTAAAGTTCTAAACTCATCAAGTGTTTTTCTTAGATCATAAGCATTGCCAACTGTTCCTTTTAATTGAAAATCGTACTCAAGACATTCTTGCTGTAACTGCTTTGCACATTCCTCAACAACCGGAGTATCTTTCAGCCTTTATCCAGAGTAACTGCAGTGACCTTTGTGGCTAGCACTATTTGGGATTCTGTCTTCTTGCTTGTGTGAGTGAAACATATTAATGAACAAAATTGAAGGGTGGAAGTTCTCTCAAAAACATCACATTGATAGTATTGAAACTGTAGCATTTAACTGTAGCATTTAAAAAATCTAGAGCGCATTTTTTGTCGCATATACGAAACTGTTTATTTTGTCCATAACTCACGTGATTCATACAAATCACGCACCAAGATGAAGAATCTTTTGATTGTTCAGAATGTCTGCTGCTACAACGCTTTGGGGGGGGGGGCGGTAGCTCAGATCAGCTCGTTTCAGGTTGGACGTTACTAACAGTCCATACATACCATCTTCTGAGACTTCTGACAAGATATCATCCCGGAGAACAACAGATGCTTCTTGAATTTTCTTCCTGCCATTATTCTCACTGTAAGCGGGAAGCTTGTCGCCCCCCCTCTTTTGGCAGATAACACATGAGGTGTCATGTGTCTTCTTCATAACATTGTTTAAATGTACACTCTCCATTAGGGCCCTGAATACTGATAAGAACCTTAACGTAAAAAGCAAAAAAGATTGAAAATTGGTGTAATACTACAGAAAATTTGTTTAAAAATATTGTTTTTGTTTAATTTCTCAAAAACGGCTATAATTAGCAAAACATATGCAAAGACCAAAAAGATAGCTCTAATTAAGAGTTACAATTCAAAGAAAAAAACGTCAAAATCGAATGGAAAACAGCTGTGGAACAGGCATATGAAAGGTACGCTTGGTTACTCGAATGGCACTGCACTGGATATCAATTTTGAGTCCTAGAAGAAAATGGCACAACATAATATTACTTTCAATAGTACCATTTGAAAGCTTATTAAATGCTGATTATATTTTGTCAGAGTAATATTTTCCCATTTTCTACTCCTTCAGTGGCAAAAAGTAAAAAATACAGAAAATTTATTTTAAAAAAAATTGTTTTTGCTAAATTTCTCAAAAACGGCTATAATTAGTCAAAAATACATACCGACCAAAAAGATAGCTCTTATCAAGACCTACAATTTAACAAAGACGACGTCGAAATCGGATAAGAAATGGCCGAGATACAAGTGATTTAAAAAGTCCTTTTTCCGCCATCTTGAATCCAATATGGCGGCTTAGCGATCAATAAGCGGATCATGTGACCAATTTTTTTGACACACTTTGATGACCTATAATAACCCTGTGAGGTCAAACTGAGGGTACATTGAAGTGCACACGAAACATGAGCTAGCTCCATGACTATAAACACAGAACTTCCATTCAAGGCTGACAGCTTACACTTTACAGAAGCCCGATGAATCACCCCTTAGAACATTAGAGAATGGTTCAACTCAGTGGCCATAGATTCAAAACAGCTTTTCTTATCTGACATTGTCAACGGAGTGGGGGGGGGGGGGGTGTTTCCTTATTAACCTCAAGATCAACAGAACCAATTGGCTCTTCTTATAAGGACAGCATTTTGTTGTTGGCTCTTCAGGTTTCAGAAGAGACATATGTTCGCTTGGGAAAACATGTTTTAAACACTCTAATAATAATAATAATAATAATAATAATAATAATATTAATAATAATATTAATAATAATAAATTGTAAATAATGATGATGATGATGATGACTATAGATGATGATAATAACTCTGTTGGGGTTAGCTTCATCCATGAGCTTGGCCAGCGTCTCTTGTCCGTTTCTGGAGAGCAGCGGGAGGTCATTTTTCTCTTTCAGCGCTTTTCCATCTGCATCCAGCGCTACAACGCCATCGCATTTCGTGGCACGTTTACTAATGTTGCGGATGAGGCCTGATTTTTCAGACATTCAACAAGTTTTTTAGACTCCTGAGGGATTAAATGTACCTTGGGAAAAAAAATATCGTGCTTATTGACAAGCTTGCTGATAAACCGCAGTAAGTAACATTGAAACATATGACAGTACAATAATCAAGATCTTATAGAACACACGCCCTGTTTTGGACTCTTCGTCCTCTGAAAGACGAAAGGAACTTCACAGAGAACAAGTCAATAAAACAGTTTCGTAAAAGAATGTGCTAAGTTTAGTTTACACTTTGGGTCATAGCAGAACGCTGGTGTGACACGGTGGCCGAATGGTTACAGCACTTGGCCCGTAATGCGAAGTGTAGGGGTTCAAGCCTCGCCAGAGGTTCCTCCGGTGTAGGGACCTTGAGCAAGTCCTTCACGCACAACTGCTCAGTGCCATCGATGTTCTGTCGTATATGGTTGTCTGCACTTCTGAACTTTGGAAGAAGAGCAATATCATATACAGCTGTGTTGTATTGTATAAATACAGTTGTGTTAAAACTCATATCCAGCAAGTTTTACAGTGGCTGTTTGCTTGGCACCAAGCTTCTGAATCGAGAAGAAATCCAAAAACCCCAACGCTTTGTTAATTAAGGTGAAAAACATGGCAGCCATAACTCACACAAATGATGAGAATTTTACATTATCTACAACAAAGGAAAATAAATACTATTGGTTTTCTGATGAACAGCAGCATAAAGAATGACCCACGTACGTGTGCTAGTAACACTACAGCTCATTACCACCTTCCACTGAAGCACTCATTAGGCCAATTTTCCTTAATGGACTTGTATCCACGTTAACGCTTTAACGAGCAGAGTGTATTAAAAGCGACCGGGAAACCAATACAGCTCCTCGTTAAAGTGTTAGCACCACATTCAAGCTGGTTCTGCCAATTTTTGCCATAAAAGCTGAATAACGGCCATCGAGATAGATGTGCTTACTAACACAACACTTGATGTGCTGGCAACCTTCCTGCAGTAGCATCCCCCATTACCCTCCACAGACCAGCCACACCACTTGGACCACTCAACTGGTACTTGATCTAGCAAAGGTGGTGGAATAAAACAAAAACGGTGCTGTGTAAGACACTTGGCTAAGTCCTGATCCAGTCATGAGTGTGAAGAGTTGGCCACTTTGCTTTCTTAGCCTGGGCATATGAAGCTGGGTGGCCAGTCCTCTCCCTCACCCTCTTATCTTCTCACTGACAGTGTATGATCAGTGTACTCATTATAGCGGTGTTTGACAGGGCTGCAAGTGAAGCTGACATTTTGCAACATATTTCTGCCACAATGAGGATTTGAACCACTATAAGCTTGGTCAATACCTTAGTGAGTAATTACTAATTTGGTCATTGATTAAAAGCTCAGTGGGTCAAAGAACAGACTGACAAAATCAGTGAATAAGCTACATTAAGCTGAATGGGTCAACGATTAAGCTGCATGGGCAAATAAGTACACTGTTTGGGTCAACCATTACACTGATTGGGTCAACCATTACACTGATTGGGTCAACCATTACACTGATTGGGTCAACCATTACACTGATTGGGTCAGCCATTACACTGACTGGGTCAACCATTACACTGATGGGTCAAATGTTGGGGTCAGTGATCACTCACTCTGAATTTATTGGCAGATCATGAAAAAGTATCAGATCACTGATGGTGTAATCCAGAATCAAGCAACTGAATTATCCCTGAACCTCAGTTACCTCCGTAGACCTACCTGGAGAATAACTCAACTGGGCACCCCAGTTAACCACCCCAGTTAACCACACCAGTTAACCACACCAGTTCAATCGGTCTTAAGGTGCAGTAGTTCCACCTTAGCTAAATATTTTTCATTGAGATAATTATACATTTTACCAACATTACATATCCATAACAATATTATATATAAAATTTATAGAAAATATACACCAAAGCAAAGATTTAGTAAATAAAAAGATAAGGACTGTTGCACCTGGTGTCGAAAGTCAACTCTGTATGGAAACTCATAAAGGATATACTTACTTACTTGTTCCAGTATCAATCATCTGCAGATTTGTTCTTAGCTAACTCTTACATCATTTAGAATCCTAGGGAGCCCTTCCAGAGATACTGAAAGGTTCTACATAAATACCTTAGTACCTTAAATTATATATAAACCATGGTACTTTACACTGGAATATTCAAACCCAAGAAAACATAGGTGAAGTTATGAAGCATTTAACTGTGGGGGTCCTAAGAAAGATTAGGGGGTTGAACCCCCAACCCTCCTGACAATTCCCACCCTGCACATTACACAATGATGAGTTCTCTGCCAAAAGGCATGTCCATTGGCTTTATGCCACCATGGGATGAGATGAATAAGGTGGTTTCCCATTGCCTTCTTCACAGACAGTTGTGGGTGAGCAACCTGTCCAAGGTTGCTACACAGCAACTCAAGGTAGATTCGAACCTGCGCCCTTCGATTACAAGGCACAGAACATACCACTACACCACCACGTCCCACTACATTACACAATAACAGATGTTCAAACACAACCAACATTAGCCATACAGTATATGCAAATGGCAAGAGTTTTGCTGTTTGTCATTTTCATTTCATTCTAGAATATCTAAAAGCGGAATTCTTCAATGCCCCTTTTGTGTTCCGATTTATACCACTGAGATCGATTTTCTGTTTCCTAGTTATTTACAGGCGAGACTGCCATGGTTTTGAATTTTCAGGCAGTCATTCTGCTCATGATTAACGACCTTTTGACCTTGGACTGATCCATCTGTACTCAAGGGGATGACAGGTTCCAGTTGGACGGTCATGCCTCATAACTACAGACCTGTCTATGCCATTTGAAAAGCAAGGATAGGCTTTGGAATAGCTTCAATCAACTACCAGAAAGGGCTTCTAACATCAATAGAAAATGGCTGTCCGTCACAGACTGACCTGGCGTGGACGTGTCCAGTAATGTCCAGTAATGTCCAGATGCCGTGTGCTCTGCAGCCCACAAGGTTTGATTTGGAGGGTGGACTCTAGCCCTGTCGTCTGGGGTGTCATCTGTCAGTTCTAAATAGGAACCTCTTCAAAGGGTTTGGTGTGCATGAGTTGCTACTGGTGGATGAACATTTGGTTCTAAGTAGTTACATTTAAAATCATTTCAACTAGCCTAGAAAGTACTGCTGATTTTGATACCTCACTAAGGGGTGCTCAATAGTATAGTGATTAGAGTGCTGCGCTGTCAATTGAGAGGTTTGGGGTTCAAGTCTCCACCAGGGCAGAAATTTGGTTTGAGATTTCCACTCTGTGCGCACCCACTAGCAAACTCAGCTATAATGAGTACACCAAGCATACTCTGCCGGTGGGAAGATGAGAGTGAGTGAGAGGGCTGGCAAATCACCCTTCATATGCAGAAGTTAAGAAAATGAAGTCGCTAAAACTTCATACCTATGGCTGCCCGAGAGGAATGAACAGCCATGGGTAAGAAGGGACTCTATCTCTCTCTCTCTGTCTCTCTCTCTGTCTGTCTCTGTCTCTGTCTCTCTCTCTCTATCTCTCTCTGTCTCTCTGTCTCTCTCTCTATCTCTCTGTCTCTCTCTCTCTGTCTCTCTCTCTGTCTCTCTCTATCTCTCTCTCTCTCTCTCTCTCTCTCTCTCTCTCTCTCTCTCTCTCTCTCTCTCTCTCTCTCTCTCTCTCTCTCTGTCTCTCTCTCTCTCTCTCTCTCTGTCTCTCTCTCTTTCTCTCTGTGATACCTCACTCTATATATACAATTGCAATCATGATGCTTCAACTAATTAATGTCATCTGTATTGTTATTGGTACATGACTGCACTGCATTTATGTAAGCAATGGAAACTATAATAGTAATACATCGAAACATTTTAGCTTAAATTCATCAGAAAACAGTAGCCTGTTTTTCAAAATGAGACACTATCTTGGAACAAATCCTCTGGCAATATTGCAAAACAACTGTGCACAGATAGTACTCCATCATTGTAAAAAAAGCACCAATAAACTGATATCAGAAACATTTCTGTCCCTTCTCATATCTCCCAACACTTATTTATACCACTGTCGCCCAGGCAGTACAAGTGGGAGAGAGTATCTAAAATTCCCTCCTGCCCAAGGGCATCAAAATAAAGTTGTTCTGAACACAGGGAATTACAATCCATTATAATTGCTAATTCTACCATACACAATCTTGGGAAAGAATGGGATGGAAGAGGTGACCTAGCTTCCATACTTACTTACATATAAACGTTTGTTCTCGACAAACTCTAACATCCCTGATGCTAACATAGGCAGCACTTAGTGAGGTACAAAACGTAATATATTAGACACCTAGATACATTACATACATCACCAGATCAAGCTTACTCTTTTCCAGCTGCGTTGTTTCGAAGAGCAGCTGTATTGCCTTATATACATTTACTTTGCGTGAGTATAAATGACCCACTCTCACAAAATGAGCCTTTAGTTGCACGACACAATGTCCCAGGACTGAGACAGAAAGGGTTTTAGCCTGAAATCGCCCATACTGACTTTTAATGTTATTTTGGTCCTAAACTGTACAATTATCACTTAAATCTAACATTTTCCATGGTTAAAATGTTAAAATTTAATGACTTTTCAATGTATGAATTGTGATCAATGGAGACAATTTTAAGTTCTATATTTGGGTTGAATTTTTGCAATCATCTGCCAAGTCACATAGACATTATATTATTATTTATCATTCAAAAACTCTTTGTCCGTCCAGGCTCTCCCCATTGAAAAGGCTTTTAATTAAGGGTTACTGATTTCCAAGGAGCTCACAAGTACCACTGATAACTGCATTTTACTAAGAATTGTAAAAGGCTTTTAATTAAGGGTTACTGATTTCCAAGGAGCTCACAAGTACCACTGATAACTGCATTTTACTAAGGACTTATATAGCGCCCCTCCAAGGTACCTAATCAGAGGCCCTCCAGCCCAACTCCCACAATAAAGAACAGTTTTTAGATGCTTGTACAAAGTGTATGCAGAGTTCAATTGACAATATCTCCAGTACTACCGTACTTGTAAGTTTTGTCGTCTATATAGTTTTAAACTGAACTGAATGCATTATTATTTTAATTAAATAAAAATCTAAACATGCGACAAATCTGATTATAGACTCATATTGCCATGTACCTAGTAACATATATATACAAAATAACATTCTCCAGACCTTTGAATTAAATTTAAAGCTAAATTTATTGGCCAGCTCTTGCTTCAAAATTCCTGCATTCAGACAAATCAAAATAAAGTCTGAAAGCAAAAAAATATAATAAAAACATTTCTTACAACTGTGTGTCTTTAACTATTTTTTTAAGATTATAGAAATGTGTGCCTATAAGGCTTGTTTTATTCAAAGATCATTAAAGATGTGATAACGCTTTCAAAGCAAATTTACACATTTGTATTTTAGTGCTATAGTAAACCTGATGCTTAACATCTTCAGCATTTAATTGTGTTCATGACTTGTTTGGTTTATTTCACGCAATGCCTAATGTCAGCCAAATAATTGGTCCAACTACTTTTCCAGCTGCAAAATCTTCTACAAATTTATGCTATTTCCCTGTTTTACATACAAGACCGTTTTAATCGCTACACAAAACCTGCTGCACAGTTAAATCAATTTCCTTTCCTTCACAGTGAAGTACAACAATGAACACTTTAACGACAAGAGTGTACTAAAAGTGACTGGGAAACCAAAGCAGTTCGTCGTCAAAGCGTTAAAGCAATTCACTTGAAAATGAAGTCTTCCATCAGACTGTTGTTGAAATAGCACGGTTTCATTGTTTTCTCGATCTAGAGCAAGCCGAGAACTGTGGATGGCTTCTGGAACATTGATTTACGAAACTACTGGGTCACCTCACACAACAGCAAGCCCTGCATGTAAATTACTTTTCAGCATAAGCTCAGTTGACAGCTGTTAAAAGGTGCAGAAGTTTGCACCTAATAAAACAGTATTATAGTTTCACAGTTCTTGTGAGGTATGAAAATTACACCTGCATCCACACTCCTTCAAAATCTATAGGGACACATTCCCAACCCCCATGGATCCGTCTATATAATCGTAATCATTTGCGCACATACAATAAAGACTCAAAATGCTACCGAGACCTCACAACAGATAAACAATCAAAAAAGACAAGGTGTGAGTGTTCACCTGAATGCATGGGCGTCCGCAGGAATTTTTTTAGGGGGGGCGCAGAAATTTTTTAGGAGGGGCAAAAAACTTTTAGGGAGGAGGCAATGACGCTTTCGCATAGAAAAATTTGCATAGAAAAAAAATAAATGATGATCAAGGACTTTACCTAAATAATTAAGTGTTTCTTCGCATTGAAAATCCTGTTGGGACTGTTGTAACAATCATAATAATAACAAGATTTTATTTTTTATAAAATATTTGCAAAATCCAGGGGGTGGCAAATGCATCCCCTTGTGCCCCCCTCCGGACGCCCATGCCTGAATGACAAAGTCGTGGAACAGACAAAAAAGCACTGACTGAATTCTGTAAACGTAGACCAACAATCCAGGAAATCTTTCTGCCCAATGCATAAAATCCTCAGAAATTTCAACAGCACACTCTTCCTCAAATTGTCAAACTGTACTTAAAGTACTGAACTGGAACATAAAATTTCAGGCATTAGAAATTTGTGTGTAGTTGACTTGAACTAATTTCTCAAAAATTTATACTACACACTGCACACTACAGACAAGTCAACTGTACACTAGGGTGGTGCTCAAAAACGCTTTTTTGGAAATAGATGGGACAGCCCCTAGTTATGTTCCTTTTGATATACTAAGCTAGTGTGCAAAATATTATAAAAATATTCCATCATTTAGGGGTGCCACATGAGATGACAAGTTTTCCAAATTTTAGACAAGGAATGTAAGCACAATTGTGATAATATTATCAATATTCTTTTGTATTTTGTGAAACCGAAAGTAAATTTTAAATTGCTAGGTTTAAAGTCCAGTACTTAAAGAGTATTTGTGAGCATAATTGAACTCTGTCAGTTTGATTGAAGAATAAAATATTTATTAGTCCATTTTTGTGACCGTTAACTTCTTGGGGTCCGGATACTTTTTCCAATGTTCGGACACCACATGGAGCAAGGCCTGCTTTTGACCTTCATCCTTGGTCAGTATGTGATTGTATTCTTGGATCAGTGCCAATCCCCTTTCTGCCCTATCATTCACCACACTCAACCTTTCTGATGACACTCCCGATAAATAATAATAATAATAATAACACGGACAATTTCTATAGCGCCGTAACGTGATCATGCCGTTGTTCTGTTTCCACGAAGTTGGATCTTTCTCCAGCCAATCAATGGGGATGCACAGTATTCATCATGTTTGATGCCACAAAATCTCAAGAGTACATTCATTCATTCATTCATTCATTCATTCAAAATGGGCATTTATATAGCGCCTCTTCAAGGAGTACTACTCAGAGGTGCTCCCGACTACATGAAGCCGTGTGTACAGTAATTTGTGGACATTTGGATGGAATGCCAACACAAACTTTGGTTCTCATTGTCTGCACCAACAAGGCCTTGGTAGCAGCATCAATGCAGTCATCGAAAAAGCAGAATACGACCAAATCCTCACTGAGGTACCAAGCATGACGGAAAGTGCCTTTAGAGTAGAGTGTGAAGTTGTGAACCAGGATCTGAGATAAACAAAGCAGATGAACAGGTTCAGGGAACGTAGTAAATTTATTTTCCATAAGGTAATTCGCAATTGAGATCGTAAAAGGAATACTTTGTGAGAATAGATGGCCTTGGCCATCCACTTGGCCCATACATGACACCAGAGGCTGTAAAATGCAACCCTCGAGGTGGGATATGACCCATGTAGATCAGTGCAAGTTCCAAGAGCTCTAGATAATCATCAAGAGGCTAATTGTCTCTCTACAAACATTCCACTTCAAATTCAACAGCATCTTGCATCATTTCTTTGTTATTGTTAAACTGCAATTTCATCATCTGATACACCATCAGCAATCATGTCATGGACGATCAAAGGCAATGCATTCTGAAATCGTTTAAGCATAGGTATTTCAGGTCCAGGAAATGGTCCAGCCAGAGCGTTGAAACATCTCCAAGCACAACTTTTAAAATGTGCTTAATTTGAAATGGATTAAGAATAATGTGGGATAGTGTGAGTAAGTAAGTGAATAAATAATTAAACTTTAGAAAAGCCTTAAATGTACAGACTACAAAAGTTCAGGAAATTGTTTAAAAAATTGCAAATATTTATTTACTCCTCAGCTCCAGTTGGTTCTAATTTATATATTTATTATTTAATCATTTATTTATAAACAAATCATCAAAGAATAAGGTATCCAACTATCTATGGTGCATCACACTCGTCACATAATTACAGTAATCAAATAATAGGTTCTAGAAGTGATGAACTTTTATCCAGCTCCTGAAAAAATAAGAAAGTTGATTTTTACGGCTTCAATGATGCATAGTGTCATATGCAAAACTTAAGTTGTCATGTGGCACACCTAAATAATGGAATATTTTAAAAAGATTTTGCACATGAGTTTCTACTACCAATACGAACAGAACTAGGGTGTCCCAGGCATTATTTAAAAAAAACTTTTTTCACTACCACCCTACTGTACACCCAACAATGTCAATTGTTGAATGTGCTTTGTGTCAGAAAACACTAATTTAGGCCCTGCCTCTGTGGTGTACCTTCTTCACTTGAAGTATAGCAAGAGTCACAGCGGCAGATGGAAGGTCAAAGGTCATGAGCTAAATGTGCCAGGAAATTATCTTCCCTATAAGATATTCTTAACCAGGTGGGTCGGGTTGAAATTTCGACATACATAGGTTACTATGATACATACATATCTTTTTACTTGATCTAATTCAATAGACTAATTGCCTGTGTCTAGTGTAGCATTAATATCTATAAATATCGTAACTGTATTCTTGAGGATTAATAGGATAGGTCTACAGTGGCAGCGCCAGACATTTTTTGTAACCAGGGCACAGCCAGGGCAGTCATACAAGTAACCAGTGCAGGACAGCGCAGTAGCACGAGCTTCAATGGCGACCATATAATATCACACTAACACGCTTGCCATAAATCGCCCCAGCACTATTATATTTGTCTACAATCAGGAGGTCAGATGGGCGAAGCCCACAGAAGCTGAACGCTTTTTGACATTTGTAAAGCAAATTTTAACACTTCAGTGAATTAAGTGAATTTATATATCAGGATATAAATAATATGCCCGAACAAATTCTGAACAGGGCAAAAATTCTGGCAGGGCATCGACCAGGGCAAAGGCTTTTTACCAGGGCATCTGCCCTGGTACGCCCTGGTGTAGCGCCGCCCCTGTAGGTCTACAGCGCTCAGAAAAGCTAAGTCGCACGAGAGAGCTTATTCACATGTGCTCATTCAAAACACAGCCAAAGGGCAGATAAGGTCAGATGTGGTTCCAGGTCAAGAACCAAGGTTCAGCTTGGTAAACAGACGGCTACAGTGAATGGTGTCTCTTCGTCTGGAACTGCATGGAACGACTAGAGAGGCGAAGCGAACAAGAGGAATCAGGATAAGATTTGTAGAAAAGGAGGCTTAGATTACACATCTCCAAAGAGTTCCTCTTCTCTTTGGGCTGCATCACAAAGTCAACTTAGAAGATCTTACCTTTATTTTACATTTATCCAAAAACAGCATCCACAAAGTCATGTTTATTATTATACATAAATTGGTGCGATTACAGGGGGTCGTTTAAAACGGGTCGACAACGGTGCAGATCCTTCCCACTTAGTGAAAATTATATACTTATGAACAGTATGTTTCACACAGTATATTGTATTTTTTCTAGTAGCCTACAGTATACTGACCGGTTTGACAGAGAAACGATAAGAAAACGTAGACCAGATTGCTTCGCATCTCCAAACGTCTGGTTGTTCTCCAAATTAACACTTATTTAACACGATCTGCTGCGTCCCGTAATCCAGGTTCTTGAACAAGTGTCAAACTACGGACGGATTCAATGGAGAATCGTCGCAGACGGATATTTTGTGCCGATAAAAGGACCGCCAACGGCACCAAGGCCAAATCCATCCCTACTGCTACGATGATGGCGGCGATGTCCACCACAGAGGCATCAAAATCAGCAGCAGCAGTAGCAGCTGATGCCAAAGACCACATATAATTCGCGGACTGATTCAGTCTTCCGTTTCAAGAGGTCATTTGATCGCTGGCGTCACCTGGCATATGGGGCCGCTAGAGAGTAGCCTAGGATAAAAAAAGCGTCGTCTAGCATGTTAAAGTTTGGCCTAAGGTTAATAGGCCGATGTACCTATTGGCGGAAAGAAGCAGACTTGTCATAAGCCTAATTCTCTGTCTCAGGTAGGCCCTATTCAAAGCGCGACTGCAATAGCAGGGACGTCATTTCAGCTTTTCAGAGGAGGGGCAGCGACGTCATTGAGTTGCCTACTTTTCCGGGGGGAAACTTGGCCATCTTGTTAAGTTTTGTATTTAGCAGTCTTGTTGTCAAGACCTTAAACCCCAAGACCAAGACCAAGACCAAGACTTCGAACCTCAAGACCAAGACCGAGACTTTGAACCTCGAGACCAAGACCAAGACCAAAACTTTGAACCTCGAGACCAAGACCAAGACCAAAACTTTGAACATCGATACCAAGACCGAGACCGAGACCCCAAAAATCACATTCAGGCCAAGACTTCTTTTCCTTACAAAAAATTGTCAAGTCGGAATAATCGCTATTTTTATGAAAACGTGAGTCTTATTTTATTCAAGCAAATTAACTTTGAATGCAGACTGCAGAGAATTCCGAATTCGTATCTACATGTCCTTCATGCAAAAATGTTATTCCAAATGCCTTTTGTATTTTTTAAAAACCAATTCGCTCAGAATTTTCTGAACAAGACGTGCCTTTTGGGGCCTCACTAAAATTTCGCCATGTGAAAAATACTTTCCATAGGTGCTGAAGTCGCTGGCACACACCGTAGCTTTTCAAGCACTGGATTTCAATGTACAAATCGTGAGCCTTTTTTGAAATCCTCCCATGGCTTATCAGACCGTCTGGCTAAGAAAAAGTCTCGGCAGAGCTTCCAGATTCAGTACTATAACTTCGTCGCTGCTGCCATGGGTTTTCCTGACCAACAATACTTGCATCCGTCCGTAGGTATTTGTCGTAGGCTATGATGCAAAAGGCTTGATAATTTTTTTAATTCTTGAGTTTTGTTAAATGACTTCATATTGACAGCCGGTCTTGGTCTTGGTCTCGCAAGACCAAGACCAAGACCAAGACTTTGAACCTCGAGACCAAGACCAAGACCAAGACTTTGAACTTCAAGACCAAGACCAAGACTTTTGGTCTCAAGACCAAGACCAAAACTTTTAAAAACGAACTCGAGTGCACTCGAGATCAAGACCTTGGTCTCGAGGACAACAATTAAGTCTGGTATTTAGTCTTCATCCATATGCAGAACTGTAAAGCAATGCTCCATGATGTGTGCTGCAGTGTGCACATTGTCACTTAACATAATTAGGTTTTGATGAATTTATTTTTTTACCCCTTTCTTCTTCCTTCTTTTCTTGTTCCATCCTTTTTCCTCTAATTCACAAATCAAGGGGGAAAATGTCCCCTGCCCACCCCCAAATGACGTCCCTGTGCAATAGCCTAGTGTCATATCCTAATGATGGTAAATAAATTGTTAATGTAGGTCTACACGATTTTATACAGGCCTAGCGAGCGTAGGCCTATGGCCTCGACCAGGGTGAGAATTGTAATGGGGTTTGAAGGGTTCACCCCTATAGTCTTTCTTCGGACCCCCCTCCACAATTAAGTCTTCATTGCACACCACAGGGGGTCGTTTCCTATCTCCTCTGATCAGTTTGCCATAAAGATAACGTCGATGGTTAACTAGTTCTGGTTTTTATATTAACTGTTTATATTGTGCATATATATTTTTAGCATTTTCTTTCACAATTCACTTCGTGGGTTTCTAATAAAGTAATGAATGCTCTGGTTTATTGTGAGATTTGTGAACAAATGAACTGTATAGGCTACAGCCTACTAGTAAATTTGGTGATGCCATCACTTTAGGGAACTTTCTATTGCATAATTTGTGAATTTTCGGAAAATACGGATAAAATATTCAACTCTATGTGGATCAATCACATAAAATTCTAACCCTCAGTGTGTTTTCTACAATTCTCACACTGGCCTCAACCCTGCTCATTTTTCAATAAATTGATATAGGATATGAGATTGAGATCCTTCACCACCGCTGCATAGTTCAGATTGCAACTTGTAGACTGGCGGAGATAGCACGTGGAGCCACAGTAGGCTATAAATAATTAAGGCTGTGCCGAATAGGTAATTAATAATAGTGATAATTACTAATTATCACTATTCGGCCGAATACGAATAATTGGACTAACTATTCGGCCGAATACGAATAGTGTAAGTCTACTTCGCTTATCCATCACTGAACTAACCAACTGTAATTTGAATTTAGTTTAAAATTAACTAATAAGTTTAACTAACAATTCGCTCAAGCCTCAAACGCTGAACGTTAACGTTCACTCACTGTTACAGTAGTGTACACAAAGAATGGAGACTACTGACACTGCGATATCGCGGTCCAGGCAGTAGGCAACTCCTGGCTGCAACCACAGCATATATTATGTTAACGAGAGAGTTACTTCAGTCCACTCGCTATAGCAGCCGCATATATGCAGAAGCAGATGTCACGTGACCACTATTTGTATTCGGTCCGACCGCTATAGTCGCTACTATTCGGCCGAATACCGAATAGCTATTTGGCCCAATATTCGGCCCCGAAGCGAATACGATTATACGAACTACGAAGCGAATGTTCGGTACAGCCCTATGAATAATTACACAGTACGTCGACTCCCGGCCGCTGCAGCAGTCGGGATGTGTGACCACATTATAAACAAATAAACCCCGCCCGCCATTTTCAGTGTGAGCTGCTGCTTCACATATCAGACCTAAATGCATTATGACAAGAAAATAATATTAAACATTTTACAACTTTTCCAATTTCTTAATTTTCTGCTTATTACTGTGATGGAAACCACAAGGAACATAAGGAACACAAGGAACATTAACGAACATAAGGAACACAAGGAACATTAAGGAACACTAAGGAACACTAAGCAACATAAGGAACATAAGATTCACTAAGGAACATAAGGAACACTAAGGAACTCAAGGAACACTAAGGAAAATTAAGGAAAATTAATGAACTCAATGAACACTAAGGAACATTAAGGAACACCAAGGAATAGTAATGAACTCAAGGAATACTAAGAAACATTAAGGAACACCAAAGAACATAAGGGCCATAATGAACACTAAGTAACATTAAGGAACACAAAGAACACTATGAGATCATTAAGGAACACTAAGGAACATTAGGGAACTCTAGGAACACCAAGGAACACTAAGGAACATTAAGGAACACTATAGGTAACGTTAAGGAACATAAGGAATACTAAGGAACATATGGAACATAAGGAACACTAAGGAACATTAAGAACAAAAGGAACACCAACACTACTAATTTTAAACGTTACGACAACAGTGATCGAGGACTTCAGTGTAGAATAAACAACATTAATTATTTGTGATGTTTATGTCATCTTAAATCTATAATTCTCACTTTCAAAATGGCGTCACAAAAAAACAAGCAGAAATTTATGCGAGTCGATGTAGTGTAATTATTTATACCGTGGTGGAGCGGTGGAGAAAGATCACGCGTACGACCGATCCAGTTCATTTATCCATGCTAGCTACACTAACCCTAACCCTAACCCTAACCCTAACCCTAACCCTAGTAACAGCGCGTGCGTACGTCTTATGCACCGATATGCTCTCGGATGCGGTTCTCCTTCCAAAGGTGGCTTATAGGAAATATTTAAATTGCACGATCAGTACAGCGGGACCTTAAATGCCGTGACGACTATTCAAACGGGCAGCCGTGTTAAACTTAAAGGGTATATAACCCGATCAATTCTTTGAAAAATGAGCAGGGTCGAAGCTACACGGTCGCTATAGGCCTAATTACAAGGAACATTAAGGAACACTAAGGAAGACTAAGCAACATAAGGAACACAATGCACGCGTACTAAGGAGCATAAGGTTAACTAAGGAACATAAGGAACACTAAGCAACTCAAGGAACACCAAGGAACACCATGCAAGGAACACCAAGGAACACCAAGGAACACCAAGGAACATAAAGACCATAATGAGCACTAAGTAAGATTAAGGAACACAAGAAACACAATAAGAACATTAAGGAACACTAAGGAACACTAGGTAACATTAAGGAACATAAGGAACATTAAGGAATACTAAGGAACATAAGGAACACTAAGGAACATTAAGAACACAAGGAACACTAACACTACTAATTTTAAACGTTACGACAATATAGTGATCGAGGACCTCAGTGTAGAATTAACAATATTAATTATTTGTCGTCTTAAATCTATAACTCTCACTTTCAAAATGGCGTCACCAAAAAACAAGCAGCAATGCAAGTCGATGTAGTGTGTAATTATTTATAGGCCTACTGTGGTGGAGCGGTGGATAAAGACACGTCAATCATCTTCGATATGACGGCGTCGTTAAATAAATGTTACAAACCGTGGAGAAAGATCACGCGTACGACCGATCCAGTTCATTTGTCCCGGTTAGCTACACTAACCCTAACCCTAACCCTAACCCTAACCCTAACCCTAACCCTAACCCTAGCCTGGTAACCTCTGTAACAGCGGACGCGTAAGTCCCATCATGAAAACCGCATATCGGAGAGCATATAGGTGCATGGGACTCCCATGCACCTATATGCTCTCCGATGCGGTTTTCCTCCTAAATGTGGCTTATAGCAGATATTTAAATTTCTAGCTAGCACGATCCGTACACGGGGACCATAAATGCCGTGACGACTATTCAAACGGGCACCGGTGTTAAAATTTAAGGATATCACCCGATCAATTCTTTGAAAATTGAACAGGGTCGAAGCTACACGGTCGCTATAATTATATCTCACCCGATCAGTAGTGGTAACATCACTGGCGTGACGAGCAAGAGGTAGCGGGATCGCTTCCCGCAACCCTCTCAAAGGTCCACTCAGCCTTTCATTCGCGAGATGGCGCGTTGTTAAAATGAGATGTAGGACGTGATGGGCGCCTTGTTTGGCTGCCGCATACAGTTAAATTCGACTCCTGTAATAACTTGTGATCATCCGTTCATACTGATTTGTAATCATACTGCGTAACTGTCAGTTTGAAGATATTAAACGAAGATTATTAACTAGTCTTGTGTTGTTCTATATATCTTTGTGGACGACGACGATATGTGATGGGCGGAGCCTACGAGGTCAGATGGCTTGTCTTCGTGTCCAACGTTTGGGAGGAATGTAAATAAGAAATTATGAATCGATTGAAGATTTCGGATTGTGGTGCCGTTTATGAAGGTTATTCTTAAAACATTTATTTGGTGGCATAAGCATCAAATTATGTGAAGAATTGTCTTGTATTTTAATGCATTTCTGATTAATTTTGTGTTGAAGAAAGTATGGGCGATATCAGAGGAAAATACGGATTGCAAAGCGATGCGTTACCGTGAAGCAGTACTGTAGTGCCCTATAAACGTAATTTGTGTTTGCATCGTTTGTTGGAAGTTCACGAAGAATACAGTCGTTCTCTGTGGTCGATCGAGTAATAAGGGTTGTAGAATTTTGTCCCCAGTAAAGTCGTACCAGAACTGATTGTATCATAAGTTGGGAGTCGAGCGAAGATTCGAGTTGCTACATTTGTTGGACCCTTTTCAAGTCCAGAAGGAACTTTCCGTTAGCATCGCCTTGCTGTTAGCTGCAAGAATTGCTGTGCTATAATTGTCATCAGTTTTTGAAATTTTCTTAATAAGAGAGGTGCAATAGGTATTCAAAATTGGGTTAAATCGTAGTTTACGTTGCTAAATTGATAGTGCTTGGAAATCCGTACTTTACGTTGCTAAATTCTTCTGACGATTATATAAGTAGGATGAGCAATGAGGAGTGTACTGTATATATACAGTGATATATGCATTTGAGACTGTATATAGTGTAATCTGCTGCGATATAAAACTCTTGACTGATGACCAATGGTAATCTTTGCATAAACTTATACTTAATTACTTATTGAGAATACATTGTTAAGGGCACAACACTTTCTCTGTCCTTGTTACAGTTCAGCAAAGTGGCCAACATGCTGAGTGAAATATTACTTACCACGTTCATTATTTAGACATATTTGAATAACCACTTTTCTCTTCTCGTGTTAGAGAGCTGGCTGGAAGAAAACTTTTAAGATACAGTTAAATGATTCACCTGATTTATAAAAATTTAAATATTTTTTCAAACATGAATGACATCAGGTTCTGTGATTGATGGCAATGTGCAGAAAATACCTAAACGAATTTTTTATTAAGTATTTAAGAGAGGATGTAGGTGATTTGCGTGGAATATTCCATTTGCATTCTGTTTTAACTTTCGTTGCTAGTATTGTATTGTATCTGAATATTTCCAAAGCGCCTGTCACAATATTTGCTAATCAGAGGCGCTCAGGTATTAAGTATTTCAGAGAGCTTGTAGGTGATGTGCGTGGCAGTAGTACTGTAGTGCCCTATAAACGTAATTTGTGTTTGCATTCTGTTTTAACTTCCATTGCTAGTGGGTAAAGTTTGATGATATATAATTGTAGATTTGAGAAGACAGGCTTGCCAGCTGGAAAATGAGATTGACCACAAACTTGTATCCTTTAGTAAATTGGGAACGAACTATAGCAACTACACAGCTTTGGGAAGGTAAGTGAGTTGCTTGACTTGAGTCATTGTATCAACAGGAAGGGTATATGATGGCATTGGCAGTGGACAGTGGTGTCTACCCCCACCTGGAATGGGAGAACAACCCCCCTGCCCCCACTCTGGTCGACTTATATCTAAGAGGCTCAGAAATCACTCAGAGCTGTAAGTTAATTTTATATACATCAGTATCATGCATGGTAAACCCCCAATTCTGGCCATCATGCAAGATAAACCCCACTGCTGGCAACCATGGGAGATCGTTCTCCCAACCTCCCTGCCCCATTGGTAGACGCCACTGGCAGTGGATGAGTCACTGGGGACAGGTTTCCTAATAACAGTAGGAGAGTATTAGCAGTTGTATTGAATTTGGCAGTCTCATTCTAACTCCGGTTGTGAGAAATTGCAATTAGAATTTTAAGGATTTTGTGTCTTTTTTTAAATCTCTGATGCACCTCACAGAATTTCTACTGGGTACAGATGGGTGAATTTGTGCATTTGATATATCCTTGAATGCACGTAAGTATGTATATATGTATGGGTATGTATGTATAGTTACGTGTGTACCAGAGTATATGTACTTGTGTGTATGTGCTGGTATGTATGTGTGTATCTTAGCATTTATGGAGCAGCTTTTGAATGTAGGATTTTAGAATTTATCTGAATGTAGAAAGCTTGCAAGTGATCTTGCAAAACCATGCAGCTGTATTACAACATATTAACCCTTTGCATGCAACAAGTCCCAAACTTGTGACATCATAAAACTTTCTGCACATGCCACAGGTGCAAAGGTGCAACATTGTAGGTGCGCTTACTACAGAGGTTGGACATTAGGTAACCAGTGTTCATCCTACATTAATAATTGAACCAGTAATTAAGACGACGAATAAGCCCAGTTTTCTCACTGGTTGTTGATACATAGGGATAGTTGTGGAAATATTAGACATGACAGTTGGGAATCAGTTTCGCTTTACGATTTCGCACGATCGCAAATTTAGCCTATGTTTTACAGAAATTTGAAGTTGGATGAAGAGTTCATGTTGAAGGATTCTATGTATTTATCAGTGGCATTTTGCAGCTGTCCTCTTGGCTAAGATCAAGGATTGCCTGTTTCACTCCTGGTAGATTCTATGTGGATCATATAATAATTTGCCTGTTGAATGGCCTGATTTAATGAAGAAGGGAGTACCAGCAGCCATTGTGGATTGCTTATGTAGATCTGAAGGTGGTTTTTAAATTCTGTAGACCGCACAGCTCACTGGAATTTGCTCACCTCTTTACCCACCAACACAGTGAGTGGTGTACATATTGATAGTGTGACTGCAGATTGGTTTAGCATGGAAAGTGGAGCATGACAGAGCTGCAGTTGCCTGCATTGGACTGAGGATGTTTTCGGACCGGGACTTTGCCAACAATGTTGCCTTCAGCCTTTTGCATCGAAGCTCATCTTCCAGCATCCTCTCTAGTTTCAGCGTAACAGTAGTTTGTATTGTTGAGCTATACAAAACCTTGGAATGCTGGAGTCCAGTTCATCTTAAACTCAGGGCATAACCCCACCTTGTTAGGTTTCACCTGATGAGGTCATCAGGTGTTTGCTGTGCTGAACTATGGACTTTTAGCTATGTAATGGTTTTGGTTGGTCACTGTTTCTACAAGTGCATATTTGAAAAGCTTTCCAGTTCAGTGAACATTGTTACTTTACAAAGTAACATCATGCTTTTACCAGCTATGTGAGCAGGTGTCATTGTGTTGTATTTAGGTATGTGCCCTTATGTATAGAAGAATTTACGTGGTATGTAACTGTACTATACAGTGCAGTGTCAGCCTTTTCTCATCATTTTATGTATAGATATCAATTTCCAAGAATCTTTTGGTATACAAAGAAATTGTAAAAAAAATTCTGTTTCTCAGCGATGCTGCTTCATCCAAGGTCAGCACATCACACTTGGTTGACAACATGTCGGCCGATATTCAACAGCTACTCAATTCGGTAAGGATATCTAGTTTAACAATGTTGTCTTTGCTGTAAGTTGCCATCGAAGAAGAAGAAGATGAACAAGATCAGTCCTTTTTACTACAGGCAGCCATCAGTCTGAAGTGATAGTGACTGTATTTTCTTTTGCATCGGCATGTAAGGGCGGATGGCCACCTCTATCGCTTGCTGCTTGACCATCATACTGACAGTTTAGCTGAGTTGGAAAGAGGGTGCTAGTGGAGCAGATATCTCAAAACATAATTCTGCCCTCATTGCCCTGGTGAGGATTAGAACTCATGACCGTCCAAATGACAACCCAGTTCTCTAACCACCAGACCAGCAGTTCTCAACCTGTGGTGTCCGCGGACCACTGGTGGTCCGCGGCGATCTGCTTGGTGGTCCGCAAGCAAGGCCTACAATTTATATTTTTTTACAATTAAAAACATGGAAACAGACAAATTTTGTCAATTTTTAATTTAAAAAAAAATTTCAATTGCTAGAATCAGCTATATGGCACCATGAAACTAATAATACGCGGATTTATGGCAAAAATTTCTTTTGTATTAATTTGTTTGTGGCACAATTTTTAGTGGTGGTCCGCGACTGAGACACAAAGTTTAAAAGTGGTCCTTGAGTTTTAAAAGGTTGAGAACCGCTGCACTAGACTATCATGCACCGACTTTTCAACTGAGAACTCTTAATGTGTAGCAGTTTCATATGTTGGAGGGAGATGTTTGTATTGCAGTGCTTTTGTAAAGCTTTGACTTACAGTGCACTTTATGAAGTGTTTACATACGTGCGTTCTTACAATATTATCTCTGTGTTGCAAATAGCAAGCATTGCTTTAGTTTTGGTGTGCCATCGGTTGATGCCTTGTGCATTAGATACAGGTGCAATTGAATTTACTAACTACATGTAAAATTATCTGGAACAGGGTACTGGACAGTGTGAGAGCACGATCAAAAAAGAATCCTCCCAGCAGATATGAATTGGCTGTGAAAAATTACATGAGTTTCAGGTCTTCAGAAAATTATAAATTATGACTTAAGTAAATTCGTAGATATCAAAACAGCGCTGCTGGACAATTTCATTCAGTTAAGACTCTGATGGTTGACCATGTTGATGTCAGTTGGTCGAATCCCAGGTGATGTTATATATGCAAGACTTGAAGGAAAGAGGACAAGGAAAACCAAGCATGTGCTGGATAGATAATATAAACAAAGACATGAAGACATAATAAGACTTGGACCAAAAAAGGCATTCGTTAGGTGATTCCTAGGTAGCCATACCAGAGCACCCTTGTGAGGTACTTAAAGGACGCTGATACATACATACATACATCCATACATACATGAGAGGAGCATTGGATTTGGTAAATGATCAAAAAGGAGAATTTATTTGTACCCATCAGTGCCAAGGAGCTGTTGTCAGAACTGATGATGATGATTTTGATGGTTATGATGAATGTGTAAATGAAGTAGAAGTTAAAACTGTTGAAGAAATCCCACAGCCAAAATACTGGTATACATCTAATGTCGAGATGCCAGTTAAAGCAGTTTTTTAGAATAAGTTCTCAGAGCCAAAAAAGATCGTTGACCATGAAAATTTGGCACTCCGGTGCTCTTTATATATATGGTAATCAGCAATCACTTGTGATCTGTATTTATTCAGTACTGTATTGAATTTTAGTAATTGATTCTACAAGCGAACTGTTGTCTTTTTACTGTCATAATGGAAGTTACTTCTGAGATGCTTTCTTCCTGACACACAGTTCAGCTTGTTGAAAAGCATCTTTGCTTTTTTATTTTGTTCCAGTATTTTTTCGTAACTGAAATATCTTTTAAAGTAGCAAAACAGCAGGCAGTTATGATGAGTATTTTTTATGTTGTTTCATTCTTGTGTTTTTGTGAGCAGCTGTCAAAAATTAACGATCGGATGTCCGAGTATCTGAACTCGGAAGGCAAGAGACTGCAGACGCCAATGGTCCTACATACTTTGCAGCGACATCGTGACATATTGAAGGATTACTATCATGAATACGAAAAGACAAAGAGTAACATTTCTGCATTTAAAGAAAGAGAAGATCTCCTCGGATCAATCGATCACAGCATTAGGTCATGCCAATTTTTTCTTGCTCTTAGGAATAGTCTGGGTTCCTGTGACGTAGGGTTAATATGGCTGCTACAGATTGAACATCATCAGCACAGGTTCAGTTCATAAGTTCAAAGGTCAGATCAGGTGCAATAAAGTAGTCTTGTTAAGAAATTTAGAGGTCAGTTCTTGGAAATAGGAGTTTGCTCGATAGTGTAGTCAGTAGCATGCTGAACTGTCAATCGAAAGGTCAGAGGTTCAAATCCCTGTCAGGGCAAAAATTTGGTTCGATATTTCTGCTCCACTTGTACTCAGCTATGAGTACACTACTACTCTGACTGTACACTGTCGGTGGGAAGATGAGACGGCGAGGGAGAGGACTGGCCACTCTCCCTCATTTGTCGAGACTTAGAAAATGAAGTCACGTGTCATACCCATGGCTGCCTCAGGGCTAGTAGCTTAAGGGACCGCTCTTCTTCTTGCAAATAGTCGCAGAGTAGGTATTTCTTAGGAATAAGGTATGCTATACATTTTATAATAAATCTTAAAGCTAAATTTGAGAAAAAGGTTAGGTTTAAACCAACTAACTTCAGCAAAGCTTCATATGGTACCTGTGTAACATGAGATTACCTGAAAGAGGTTGATTTTACAACAGTTCAAGGTTATTAAAGCTTCATGACAGCCTCTGTTTCAAAGGGTTCTCAGCTTTTGTTGCTACAGGTTTGTTGTCATAAAGTTTATGACTGGTAGTTAAATGCAGAACAGTGTATCAGAATGATTTAAAATGACCTTTTGATGACTTATTCACTTGCAGGTACAGCAACAATGGCAGCCACACAGACCTTTACCTAAAAGAACAGGAACATCTCCTCAGGTAAGACAGTAGTATATATGGTATGCATTGGATAAGGTAACTTAAAGTTAGGTAATTGCCCTGTCATGGGGAGGGGATTGGTGAATGGTAACACTCTTGCTCGAAGAACTTAAGATCTTGAAAGACGTGGTTTGATACCTGTAAGCACCCTATAGCTCGACTCAGCTTTCCACTCCCTACAGGGCAGCTGTAAAATGAGCAGGTGCCTAACAGGCTGCCAAGACTGGTGTTCTATAAGATCTTGATAATTGTTCTGTCATATGTTTCAATGTTACTTACTGCGGTTTGTTAGTGAGCTTGTCAATAAACACGAATATATTATATATTATGAATATTAGTAAGTTTTTTTAGAATCATCAGTGATTGAAAATACCACCTGTGGAAGTCTGATTCATCTCATGTTGAAAATTCGTTGAAAGAAAACTTACTGGTGTTGCATGATTGTATGTATGTGCACTTGTATGTTTGTATGATTGTATGTGTGTACCATTGTATGCATGTATGTATTTTCCAGTTATTCACCCCTTTGGTGGTACGATTTGCAGCTTTAACACTTTAATGATGAGCGTGTACTAAAAGTGACTGTGAAGCCAATGGAGCTCATCGTTACAGTGTTAAACTACATTCACTTAACCCTATGACGCACACCTTCCGATCCAACACATTTAGCACACCTGGGGTCTAATGGACCCCATCGATAATACGGCCCCCAGTTCTACAATTTTAATAGAACATGGAAATGAATGATCCAAGTTTAGGTGGGAGAGAGTGCATGCAGTTATGCAACATGTTTGGATCATGGTATGATGTTATATTCACTGTAAGAAATTTTTTAGTGTGAGGAACAATATAATCAGTTATTCAAACGTACGCAGACAGATTAAACAGCGCTTTTACCGGGCTTTAGGTGCTGCCTGAAATTTTGATTGCTGGTCAAAGCCGAGTTGTCTATCGTTATGTTTCTTCCAGTTTTGTACCATGGAAGTACAAGTCTTTCCATTATTGATGTAACCGGGATTATGCAATAGCCAATGCGTCATGAGACTATTAATGTTACAGCGTGGGGTCTGTTGGACCCCAGGTATGCTAAATATGCCCGAGGTGCCTATCTGATTTTTTACTCTTTAACCAAAAACATAAATCTCTTCAAAGTTATCCACAAATGTAGGGGGATGAATAGCTGAAGATGTAGAAATATATCAGATTTTTACTATTTGTATCGATGTAGCTATCAAGAAACTGCCATCGCTGGGGTCCAGTAGACCCCAGGTGTGCGTCATAGGGTTAAGCTCTTGCTCAATGATTATTTCTAGTGTCCTCATTCTCCATTGTGCTCCTACACTTTCGTATGTGTTGTACTTCTAATGCGGAAGAAATATTTAATTGTGTAAATATGTTTTACACTTTGTTTAAATTTATTTTGTGCTGCCTTACACAGTGATATTTTACTTCTAAAAATAATTCCTATTTCAGTTTTAATTCAGTTCTGAGCTCTTCAATTTTACTTCTAATTCTAATTTTACTTCACAAATAATTTTACTTCTCATTCCTATTTTAGTTCTCAAATAATTTTACTTCTTATTTTAGTTTTCCAAATTATTATTAATTTCCGCGCTGTAAAAGTATGCATTGCTTGCATGCAAAAACGCGCCAAACTTGTCTCGGGAAAGAAAAAAACTGAAGTAAAACAATGGGTGGAACGTTAGTCTAAGATGCAGGATCTATTCCCCTCCCAAGACTTGTAATGCTTTTATTTTTCTAGTAAGTGCTGTTCCACAAAGTCCGGCATTTTCTCAGTTGGTTCTTGGCATGTAGATCTGCCTGTAGTTTCGTCAAAATGAAAAACCCAAACCGGCCTATCTCGCTTCCTTCCAGCCAACTCATAATTTTACAATTTAACGATCGAACCCTAAATTTAAAAAATGGCATATGAAACTGAGGTCGTTAGTACGCAAGTAAGGATTCTGTATAAGTGCTCATTTCCTTCATGTATAAAAGGTCCTTGGTACGCAAGTGAGACAATTAGTCCTATTAGACAACGAAGACCAAAGACTATATAGGCCTACATCGAGAAAAATGAATGGTATGCGCCTCTGATCAACCAAAGTTTTCAAATGGATTATGTGTTTGGACCGCGTGCAATTTTACTCCCCTTCTCAATAAAAAGTGCTGGCCCGAGGACTTGGAATAATATTCCTGTCACCATAAGAAATCTACCTAATATTTTAATTTTTAAGAGAAAGCTCCGTGAGTACCTAGTAGCAGTTCCTCAGCCCTCCCCATCTACATTTTACTAACAAATTACTGCCATGAATGCGCACTAGGTTTTGATGCTGACATCTGATGTGATATTACTTCGATGTTTAGTTAACTAGTTAAGTCCAAAATGTCTAATATTACAATGTTATGCCAGTTGCCACTATTTTTTTCATGTACAAGGGTAACCCTGATAGCGGGACCAAGGTCCCTTAAGGGTTTCTCTCCCTTTACTTCCACTGGAGATTAATTAATTCATCTGTTTTCTGTTAAATGTTCAGTGTAAAATGTTATGTTACTGCATTTTATTTTATATGAGGTAATAAAAATTTATGGTTATGGTTATGGTGGATCTCAACTTAAGTTACTGTAGGTTGCCTACCACAAAAAGTAGAATGATTTTACTTCTTAAAATAATTGTTAATTTCGTTCTTAATTTTAGTTCGGCAAATAATTTCTAATTCAATTCCTAATTTCATTTTTTCTGCTGAAATAATTCCTACTTTTACTTCTAGTTTTCGTTAACGAAATCATTTATTTTTACTTCTAATTTTAGTTTTCGTTAACGAAAATATCACTGGCCTTACATTCTTTACACGTCACTGTGTTTCGTCTGTGAACTTTGAACTTATTATGCTCCTGTATGCATGTTTTTACAGTTCAGACCGACTGATCGATGATCAAATAAGGTTAGTTTATTCAGACTAATTCAGATCCTGATTCAGATCCTTTAGTGATAACTAGGGATCAGCCGGAAATCGCCTCGGACATTTGCCTCGGCCGAATATCCCGTTTTTCGGCACTATTCGGAAGTATTCGCCTCGGCAAATACTGGACACGCAAATAGCAAATAGTTGTCAATAATTTTTTTTTAACTTATTCAATAAACTTACACATATAAATGATATAATAAAGTGTAATTCATTGTTTGTGAAACTTTGTATCATTTATGATTTGCCAGAAATCACAATATACAATAGTAAAATATATTAAAAAATTTAAATAAAGTAATTAAATTAATGATTAATTTTTCACTACATGAAAATGTGAAGCTTCGCATATGGAACAAATGGTACTCGGTTCGTACCCGGATCCGGCAAATAGTACATCCAAATACTCGGATCCGGTACTCGGTAGAAAATGTCTACCCGGCTGACCCCTAGTGATAACTGAATGCCAGTTACTTTCAATGGCAGACATAGGCATAACTTTATATTGTGACAGCGGTGTCTGGTCGTAACCAGTTTTAAAAGTGGTGGGGACAGACCCCACCACTCTTTGACCCGGTGCTGAATTATTTTTTTGCAAATGTGACAGCATTATTAAGGGAAGGGAGAGGAAAGAGGTGAGTAGGGAAGATGTGGTGCAAAGTTATGCCGTTGATCAGAGGTAATTGTTATTTGACAATTTGACTGCTTAACTTAGGGGTTATCTATAAAGGAGTTCCACAAAATAGTACCTAATTTGGACCCATCCCTCCTCCTTGTCCACATTTGTCTACTTTGACCTTACCCTTCCCCTTGGCGGACGTCCGCACCCCAAAGCCAGTGAAAGTAAAAACCAACATTGTGACTTATGTCATTAATAAGCTACCAGTTATTCCTGTTAGAGTTTTCAAAGCCAGAGTGTATTAAAGTTCTAGTACAAGGCATGAGGATTTTGGCAATCACTTCAATGACGTTCTCATCTCTCGGGGAAGGTTGAAGCAAGGGGGGTGTTTAAAAAACTATCAAATTTAGAAATTTAACGGATGACTCCTTATCATCTGAACTTCCCAATCATCCCAATGGAATACGTGTTAATAACTCCTTGGTGGTCAAAGTGTTAAACAGGCCAAGTTTCACGTCCAGCCGGATGTTAGTTTTCCTTATTTCTCGTTGAAGACTGAACGCGAAATTGTATAGATTGTACATTGAATTATTCTTAATTTAAGCGTTTGTGAAATTTTCAGATTGACTTGACTTGGTAATGCTGAGGTGATTAGAACTGAATTAAACAGAAATTCTGACAGCTGACAATTTTTACACATACTGAACATAGTTGTTTTGTGATTCTGATCACAAATGTGTAGTTTCACATTTATTGTTGTTTTCAGGTGAAGAGTTAAATATTTATTTTGCATAATTTTGCTGGTCTGCTTACTGATTGATGACTTATTAGAATGGATTTTAATGATTAATTATATCACTGCCACTGATTAAACACACACTCTAGCCATCAGCTGGTGATTGGTGGGTGTGCGAGGTGCTACATAAATCTAGTATTACATTACATTTATGGTTCTAGGACTATCGCTCACTGGACTATTGCTCTTAGGACCATCGCTCATAGGACTATGGCTCACAGGACCTCACTCTTAGGGCCTTTTGCTCATAGGACTATCGCTCACATATTAAATATATGCGCATCAAAGTAGGGATGCGAGCAGTTAACTTCCAATTAGCTAGCAATTATAAATGTAATCAACTAATCAATTAACTTTATATAACTTTACAAGTTTTTGTTAAATATATATGCATCAAAGTAGCGACATTCATCCATTTTGGACAAATGGACATTGATTATTAAATTGCACAGATCATATACAGTAGGAAACAAACAAGTGACTTCAAGTCTGCGTCTTCAAGTTCAAGGTCTACATTCTGTTGACTCAATTCTGTATTGAGTCTTTATGTCTTTCTATAACAAACTATCCCTGAAACAAACCTTGGCATAGATCTGTGTTTTACTAACAACTTTACTATTTAAAATAACTGCTCGCAGCATATGAGCGATAGTCCTATGAGCGAAAGGCCCTATGAGCAATGGTCTCTATGAGTGATTGTCCTATGAGTGAATGGCCCTATGAGCGATGGTCCCTATGAGCAATAGTCCTGTGAGCGATAATCTGTATACCACATTTTATTGACTTACAACAGTACTCTTACCCAATGATGGTGTTTTGTTTTTCAGCCTTGCCACAGCAACAAAAGGCAATCTTCAGTCACAGAAGGGTATTTTGTATGGTGTCACGGACAACATGAACTCTTTGGCCAGTATCCTTTTATGAGAAATATCATTTACCAGTCGATTTCTTACTATATTTGTAGTACTTTGCGACATAAGTCACACTGTTGCTGTCTTCTCATATGCTATCTTCCTCAGCCTCTACCAGAGCTGTAGTCGAGGGTATACACGAGTATACGGCATGTATTCACCTCTAGAGAACCGTATACTCACCTCAAAATATTTATGTTTATTTATATTAAAATACTTTAGCGTATACTCGCAAAATACTGTAGCGTGTACTCACCTTTAAGTTGTTTCGGAAAACTAACCGGCAGTGTGTACTCACCTAATTGTACCACTACAGCCCTGGCCTCTACATAATCAAGTCTGAGGTCATTGCTCTGCCTGCATTGATCAGGATTTTGGCTGCTGTTTCCACTTTGATAGCAACAAGTTGGTCGAGTCTATCAATCCTTGCCTTTTTAATACCTGCGTTTTTAATTCTTATACTTTTTTATCCACTCTGTGTGATATTTCTGATGAGTATAGTACACAAGAACCTTTTTAAACATCGAATATTATAACATAAGTAATTTTAGAATCATAATTGGTGTTCGCAGTCAATAAAATTAATTGTATCTTAGGAATGTTTAGGAATGTGCCTGGCTGGCCATTTGCAACTGCGGGAGAAAGATGCTGAAATGCCCAGCGCTTGGGATTTGGAACACGTTTTTGCCACAATACAGTTAACGAAAAGAGTCTTCGTCTGATTTCCTTAATTAATTTACAAAGATCGATTTCCTGTTATAAATAGCCTCATGCAGCGGATCAACCTGCGAAAAAGAAGGGACACGATTATTATTGGTCTGGTGATATCCGTCTGCCTAATATTTCTAATTGCATATAAGCTGAGTTGGTGATGTCTCGTGCCTGCTCTAACGCAATATTTCACTCTTTTTGAGTGTTGATGTGACGTCGAGGCATCGGGTTTGTTAGACTTGTAAATTCGGTAGTTTACATTGAAATGGTTTAGGGTGGTGATAGCTTGTGAAACTGCTTTTTACATTTTTGGTAATTACATATTTTTCTGTCTTATGTGTTAACAGACATGCTGTAATCGATAAATATACGTATCAGCCACGGATTATGTTTATATGAGCTTCTTTGATGTGGGGGTTTTTAATTTGAGTTTAAATTAAAACATATTTAAGTATAAAGTCTGACCTGCCATCTTCACCAAGAATCATTTTTTGAGTGTGCTTAAAAAATGTGTGGTGTTTATTATAACCAAAATGTCCTGATATATTTTAATTTATTGTATGTTAACTTTGTTGTTATTGCTACTGGTATTATAAAAATTATTGTGCTTTCCTAAATTCTAGGGCTGGTTATTTAAGAGTTTTGAATTTAGCTGGATGGGTGACATGATTTTTCTGCATTAAAAGATATCAGTTATGTATTTCTGTTTGTGTAGTGTGTGCAATTACGGCATTCATTTCAAAGTTTAAGGTCAATGGTTCTGAATAGTAGTACATTATGGGTGAAATGACAGGCTGATGGCAGGTTCATTGTTTCTAGACAAAGTCTGTTGTTAGATGGAGCTACTGTTGTGAATTTAGCGGCTCAACCTTTACTGAATTAAATTCTTACCAATTGCAGATGATACCAACACATCTCTGATAAATCACTCAATCTGGACAAAAATAATTTCATACTGTTTTGCTCACACTGGGAAGTTTCTTCTACATGTGACATGAAAGTTGCTATTGACAGTACAATAGTTACTCAGGTTACATCATGAAAATGTTTGAGTATACGATCAGCATAGAATGAGCAAAGTAAAAACTTGCCAAGAACATTAGCGTATTATTTTGTATTAGAAATTGTTTCCCTACACGCACCCTTGTGAATCTATACTACTAAATAATTCATTGTGTATCCTACTGCAACATTTCTTAGGGTTCTAACTATGCTTCTTGCTTTTGAATTTTCTGAAATTTTTTTCAGAAGCGTGAAATCAGAACAGTAACATGGTACATTGAAATGATAGCACCAAACCAGACCCTTTTTGGATTATAATAAAGTAGGTTCGAAAATATGAACAAATTCCAATTTAGCAGGTGATGTCTCAGCCTTGTTAAGTTACCAGAAGTATTGAATTGACACATTTAACTGAAAACTGTTTAACTTTAGAGATTAAACAGTTTTTTGAACAGTGAAATGTGTAGGACCAACATTGTGAAAGTCTTCCTTCTAAATACCAATCCTCTGGTAACTTAACAAGGCTGAGACATCACCTACTAAATGTTCAATAACTACTGTTTTCTATCACTCTTGCATTGGCAACATGTACTGTTTCAAATTTCTTGTTCATCACCAGTATGTTATAAGTTATAAAAATATTTCGTCTACTATAAAAGACGGCTGAAATGTGCTTGTTATAATAGGTCAAACCTGTTTATGGAGGGATTGTTTCTTAAGGTGACCTGTTGAACACTAACATTGGCTGTCATACTTAGCAATGTTTTGATTTGGTCTGTACCCTGCTGTTGCTGCATTGAGTTGCATTGAATCTTTTAACCTTTGGTGACCAGCCATTTGTACAATAACCATAGACTGTATATAACAGAGGCAACTGTCCGTTTTGAATTCATTCCACGAATTTCCTAATACTGTGTTTTAGAAAGAATGGTGGATGACTGAGTGCTATCATTTCTGCTTATTAAACACTTTAACGACGAGCTGCATTGATTTCCCAGTCACTTTTAGTAGGGTATAACCGAAATTTGGATCCGTAAACCGATTTTGCCGATTTTTGGACTATCCGCGATTGTGTGGAATGTCTAACCCACCGATTAATAACAGTTGTTTTTTCAATGGTCTCGCTGTGAACTAATAATAACAAGTTATAGGCTACTCACATATAATTATAATCGATTGTTATAACTTACTAATGCTGTCAACGGGCCCCAGAATAATCGGGCACCCGTTTGAAGGGTCACATCTGGGCTCCAAAATCTACCCACTGTAGCTGACGCCAATGATGACTAATTTGGAATTAGGCCTTAGTGCATAGATTTATTACTAATCGGAATCGGCAACTAATGGCATATGCTATCCGGTATCCAGAGTCGGCAATAAAACCAAAATCGGTTATGCCTTAACTCTTAGTACACTGTCGTCGTTTGTCACTTGTGTTAACAGTACCCATTGCTTTGTAACTTTTGCATTGTTGCTGTCACACTACAGAATTGTTTAGCTGAGATTACATCTTGTATATGTGTGTATGTATGTATGTATGTATGAAGACACTGTATGTAACATCCTTTAAATACCTTACAAAAGCACTGTGCGTTTGTGAGGTATTATTTCTATGTGAGCTACAAAAGGGACACTGGAATATATTGATATATAATAGACCCACTGGATTACTTATTAAATCGAGGGTTGAATGACATAATGTGTGATAATGCATTATTAGCTGTGTTGGATCATTGTATTTTTCTTGTTGAGCTCAATATCGTTTTCAGATGTAATTACATGTACACCAGCTGATGATGAACTAATTTTAGATCGACAATTAACAATTACTATTTAGTATCATCATCAGAACGTAATGTAAATTTAATGAATGGTAATTAATGTTTGATGTTAATGACTCTTCATAAACGATGGACTTGTGCAGGAAATTTTAAAAGGATGATTAACATGACTTTATTTATTGTTTTCTTTGTGCTTCTGAAAAAGAAACTGCTCTCCAAATTATGTAGAAGATAATACCACAACAATGTATTGTTTCCATCATGCATTGTCCAGAATAATTAGTTTGTACAGTTTTGTTTGAAATGGTTTACTGTGAAATCAGTGGCTCTATCAATGATGATGATGATGATGATGATGATGATGATGATGATGATGACGATGACGATGACGATGACGATGACGATGACGATGATGATGATTAAAGCGACTGGATAGACACTTTTCTTTTGACATTAAAAACGTTTTTCATATCCATGTTTGTGGTTTGTTGCCATTACTTGAGTGTTATTGCTTTTCAACATGTGATGTTTGTGGGAAACTTACAAAGGATACAAATAGAGGCCTCAGTGTTCCTATAAGCTGCACACCAACTCAGAAGTCTTGTGGTTTCACACTCCACAAGAACTGTCAGGTGTCATAAATTCATCCAAAACACGTTCACACGAGAATTGCAGAAATCCACACAGCGAATTTTCGATTTAGAGAAAATTGTTTGGCCTTCGTCAGTATAATGCAGCTTCTCACCTGTGGAAGGTGTAGGAATATGGTCAGAGAAGAAAAGGTTACATGTAGTTGGTGTAGATGAAGCAGAAAGATGGGAATTGATAATGATTTTTTCTTTGTAATCATTCCATTTATTGTATAGTTTTTGATGGTTTTCTTGGTGTTGCAGTCAGTGATGTGGGTTTTAGTCTTCAAGTTCTAATATTTGTTGAGAAAGATCCAGGTTTGGCAAGAGAAATTCTGAATCGTGGTTGAATATGAGGCAGTTTCCGGACTAATTTTGACTTTTGAAGTTTTATCTGTGTGAACATATTGTTATGAACCGCAAAACTGCTGTTGTAATATACATGATCTTAATGGTCTTAATCGAATCTTTTACCGGAGGACAGGAAATGGACATTATTACTATTCATATTTAGTGTTTGCCAATGTTTCTGTAGATCAGTGCTAGTTAGCATGTATGTGATGATGCATACATGTCTGTGGTGTATGTGTGGTGTCGTATGAAATAGGGGATAGTTTGAGCCAGGGGCATCCATCCCCCCTTACGTCTATGAAGCATTCCCCCCATGTGATCAGATGCCCCCCCAACGACGTCCCCAGACGATTGGCCGACTGTCGACAAAAGAGAAAATAGGCCTATCGATTACCGAACTCTGAAGCACAATTTTACTCTTGAATTCTGTAACTTTCAGTTCGCTAATAAAGCAACATTATGCATTATAAAATATGAAGGCTTGACGATGATGACGAGCAAAAGACACATCTGTCGAAAGGACAGTGGATTGAAAGTACATGTAGGCCTAGTTACGTTAATACAGAGGCATACCGCCATAGCGGCCAGACAGTACAAACGTAGTAACACAAGTACTAAAATTACAACAGGTGCCTCTTCAGAGCAGCAGAGTGCGTAGCCAGGCGATTAACAATTTCGTCTAGTTTTAGTGATGGAATAGCGCAAGGGAGATCAGGATTTCAATCCACTGTCCTTTCAACAGATGTGTCTTTTGCTCGTCATCATTGTCACTGTCTAGTTGAATTAGTTCCAGTTTTCCGTCGTCTGGAATCAATTCATTAAGAGGCACAAGGTCTTGTACGGCGCGATATGCGTGTCGAAACTCCTCGAGCTCGGTTTGCACTACCTGTGGGTATAGTGCGAACCGAGCTATGTATAAATTGTGTGCAATTTATATATACCTTGTAGTATTCCACTTGTGGTGTGTAGTACAATGTATGCGCCATTTGTCACTACGGATAAGCATGCCGCATAACGGCTCGCAACATTTATAATTCATTAAAACATTGTCTCTGGGCATGATTAGGCCTACTAGTAAAATGAAATTGCAAAGTATTAACACATCAAAATTACGAAACGCTTATAAATCAAAGTATCTCATCTTGCGGGAGGCCACGTCAACCAGAGTACCCCTCCATTCACCCCTTCGCTTCACCCCTTCACCCCTTTAGTTAAGAGGCGAGGAATCTGATACCGGTACCGGTCGACTTGTGTGCAGCCGGGCTGCTATCTGCCTTCCTCCCTGCCTGCCTGCCTGTGTTCCACCCTACCGGCCTGGAGTCGGCTCTGCAAGGTTGATGGGGCTACAAGGGAACGTGGAGGAGAAGAGGGCAATACAGGGCTGTATATGTGGGCTGTAACATTAAAACACTGGAAACCTCCTTTGGTCTGAGATTGAATATGCCGCGTACGATACGCCGACATTATGAAATTGACTAATCGATTAATCACTGACATGGAAAGAATGAGCAGACGTTTAACTTTAATGTACTAAAAATTTCTTCTTTCCCCCCCTGAAAAGGCTATGAAGATTTCTGCTTCATTCCCCCATAGGATGGACGCCCCTGGTTTGAGCACTCGCCTCTACTGGTCTCCTTGTAGCTTCAAGGTATAACACAAAGTTTGAGTGTTTGAGTCTCTCTTGCGACAATTACTTGTGTAGGGCTTGGAGAAAATCTGTTAATCTCAGTCGCTTAGCGCCATAGATGGATGCCTATATCATTATGTACTGGCGCTAGATAAATATATAAGGATAAACATGGGGCGCCAGACTAAAGGGTTTTAGAGGGCCTGATCGATGACCAAGGTTAACGCATTCAACATGTTTAACTCCCATCGACGCAACATGGTTTTATCAGAGGTTACTGCTTGAGGAATTCTGAAAGGTCCAGGCCAATCGGCAGTGACGACAGACAAGAACCAGCACGGACAGTCTCTGGCACGTAGGTCAAGGGGAATGCCTTCTACGGCTCATCATGCACCTGGTTGGCCTTCGAGGCGCCAGAGACACCAAGTAGGACGTGGAGGAGCCGTTCTCGCTCCTCTAGCTAAATCCGCCACTGGGCAGTATGATTGCAGTCCAGTGGCGGCGCGTGGATTTTTCAAAGGTGGTGCGAAGCATCAGTGTGACGCCCCCTCCCCCGTAAGGCGACCGGCCTGTCTAGTGGTCTAGTGAAATTTTGTCTGTGTTGTGTATGATGGTAGTTAGGCCTAGTAGTAGCTTTAGCCAAGTATAGAGCACAGTAGCAAATGAAGCTGATCCGCTACTGTAACCAATGGAGTGATTTGAGGATGGAAGTGATATGATGTTTGGGCGTTCTAGTGACAGCTCTGGCAAGTGAGATTTGGATAAGTTGCAGACGCTTGATTTGGGTGGATTCAAGGTTGAGGAAGAGGGAACTGCAGTAATCAAGCTTTGAATGGACAATAGAGGTAGCAATGGTGGAGTCTGTTTTAAGGTCGAGCATGGGCCGGATGCGTCGAAGATCACGAATGTGCATGAAACAGGAGTGCGGGAGGTTGGAGATGTGGCTAGAGAGGAAGAGGTGTGCATCAAAAAGTAATACCACATTATCAATATAATCAAGCGCAGTCATTATCGCCATATTCATGAGACAAGATTAAGCTAGTCTGAGCGTAGCGCCTACGCCGAGAGTAACTATTCCCCGAATAGCACTTAGTCGTGGTTCATATTCATGAGACCGGAGTATCCAAGGGATTAGTTATTCCGGGCGTAAATGGTGGGTTTTCCCCGCGCGAAAGTACACTCGTCATGATTTGAGTGGTTATGGATTATTTTAGCATGCTTACAAGGTATTTATATGCCGTCATTCCCGACAGCTGAAGTAAACAAATAAAGATTAACAGACGGCCGTTAATCAAAACGAATCATATTTAACATAAACGTAAAATCAAAACAGGCGTGGGTTAGAGTAAGTCTGGATGATTTTATGGTTAAAGAATAACCGCTAAATTATAACACAAGATAAATTAATGAGGGTAAATTGATATTCTCTGCATTATTATGAAAGATTGCATTACAGCTAGGTTACTATAAAATAATGTGTATAATGTTTGTAATGTCTATGCTAGTCAATTGCTTAAGAATGAGAAATCAACATTAATAATAATAATATACATGAAAATAAACCCGCGTTACCGACAGTACTGTAAGGAACCCATGCGCGGCACTTCGAATGCATCATCGTCAGACATCTCATCAAATTTTAGCAGTTTGTGACAGCCAGAACGAAAAGCAATATAAAGTTCGTTGTCGGTGAACAATACGAGCTAATTACGGCACCTCTGAGACTTTTTGACATCTAAAACCTCATCGAATGCGACGAATTATGACGGCCGCCATCTTTGTTTATAGCCGCTACGCTGGGAATAGCGGCCTTACTCCTAGGGTCGACTCGGAGTAGTGTTACACCCAGAGTAAGGCGGTACGCGTGTCTCATGAATACCGATTTAACCCACTACTCCGGCGTAGGCCAGATTTAAGCTGGGAGTAAGAGTTACACCTGTCTCATGAATATGGCCTGAGGTGTAGCTAGGGTGTAGCTAGGGTGCAGAGGGTACATGTGTCCCCGGGCGCCAAGGGAAGGGGCGCCTATATGAGGGTTAAGATAAATAATTTTACTCTTAATTTTGATGCAGTTTTCACTAATTCATCCCAAATAAATTTATATGATTTAATTTTGGAGCCCCAAATATATCCAGTTAAATCCATTATTACTTACAAACCAGTTATCAGGTATGATTTTGGCCCCCATTCAGCAATAAGGTGCAACATGCATGTACTATCTTTCTCACATTTTATTTAATTAAAATTAAAATTGCCATTCTATTATTTGGAAAATGTGAAATAATAAAACGGAGTGGGGGCGCCAAATTCATAGTTCGTCCCCGGGCTCAAAATATCCTAGCTACGCCGTTGCTAGAAACTAGGCTTAAAATGATCTAAATCAATTTAAAACTAAGAAATACATTGAAACTCGCATGAACAGTAAAGATTTACAGTTCACTGAATTATGATATTAAGGTTTCATTGAAATTTCTAGCAACGAATTACGTAATAACTTCAAATGAAACACTACGGTGAACACAGGAAGCACCTAACAAAATATTCCAGGTAGTCAAAGTGCCGCCCCCTCAGGTGGCCACCCGGTGCGACCGCACCCCCTTGCACCCCCCACGCGCCGCCACTGTTGCAGTCAGCATAATGAGGTTACCCTATGAAAGTCAAATTAATGTAAACATAGGGTTAGCCCTCCCGGTGACTAGACATACATGTCGATCAGTCTTGTCTCGTAAGCTAGAGCCAGTCTGGAAACAAGGGAGGTAATTCATTAATGAGGCCCATAGGCGTAATTTGTGGGGGTACGAGGGGTACCCGTACCCCCCACTTTTTGAACTGGGGGGTACTGTACCCCCCACTTTTTAAAGAATGCCAATCAATATTTTACTATGGTGCCTTCCCAGAGAACGCAATCATCGCCAAAAGTACGAAAGTACTTAGATACACAGGTAAATCCGAGAGCCAAAATTAATGAGAATACTGGCAGGGAACATGTTCAAAATGGTCACCGTGCGAAAAGCGAAAGTGGAGAAGAACTTGGTACCCCCACTTTTTAGACCAAAATTTTGGTACCCCCCACTTTTTAGACTAAAGTTACGCCCATGAATTGAGGCCAATAGTATCGAGTTGTAGACTAGCTCTGTAACTGCGATATATATCTGCAAGCCCACTAGCCCACTGTTCAGTAAGGACCAAGCAGTGCATTCGAAATAAGCGAGACTTCGTTCTATCAATCAATCAAATTCGTTTATTCAGTACATTAAGCTAACACAGACGCAACTTAGACAAGCTAGACTGTGGAGGACAATTCTGGGGCCAAGAGTACAGGGTTTTATAGGCCTACATGAAATTGTCAGTAAGCATTCTTATAAATGATGCGAGATATATATATATAGTTGCGGTCATCTTCGAGCGGCAGGGAGAAGTTATGTGATCTGGTCAGACTTGTTATATATATTATATTCGTTTATTCAAAAGCCAAATGACAGACCGCATTAGGGTACATATACAAGTCAAGTAACAACAATGTCATAGAATAATAAAGTTAACAATCAAACTAGATACGAGAAATAAAATTTCTATTATCTTTAGTAGGAAGTGAAAAGTTGTGTGGTCTAGGCCTAAGATCATATGGTATTGCATTTTTTTGGGGGGGGGGAGGGAGAATAGTGAAAATAGAACATGAAAAGGGTTGAATTTAATGCAGCGAAATAGTCTTTGATCAGTTCTCTTAACAAGAATGTCAATCGATGGAAAATCTTGGTCTAGGAAACCCAACCGCTTCATTTTACGAATTAGGCGATCAATCTTAGCTCGATCAGCAGACGAGGCGAATCCCCACCAAGCCGGGGCGGCATACAAAAGTCTAGCAACAGTAGTAGCTCTAGCAACTTCATGTAAGGAAGCATTAGATAAGCCATGAAGTCTAAGTACTCAAGTGCTTGTAAGGAACCAGAGCATGTACTAATGATATTATTAATATGAGAAGTTGACTTTAAATCATTAGTAATATTAACACCTAGGATAATCATAGAAGTAACTCGAGTGATATCTGGTAGAAGAGGTGGGAGAACAACACCCGAAGAGCGTCCAGTAAAAATCATTTCACAAGATTTTTTAGTATTAAGCTTTAGATTATGTTGTGATGCCCACAAAGCAACAGAATCTAATTCTTGAAGTAAAGTATGCCTCATTGAGGCACCAATAATGAGGTACGTATCATCAGCATATTTACTCATCAAGTCCTGAGCATAAATAGGGTGAAGATCAGAGGCATTAACTATAAAAGCAATAGGTCCAAATCCTGATCCTTGAACAAAACTAGCATTCATTATCCTTAGTAAAGATAATTTACCAGCAAACCTAGTAATGTGGGACCTTTGTTCAAGGAAATCAATAATCCAGTTATAGATATTGTCAGGAAGGTTAAGTCGAGAAAGTTTTTGAGCTAGTGTAACATGTCGAACAGAGTCAAAAGCTTTAGAAAAATCAAGAGCAACAAGAGTTACAGAAGGTTCAGTAAGTAATAAACTGCAGATTGCAGATTGCAGATTGTTGACCTCGAGACCAAGGTCTTGGTCTCGAGTGCACTCGAGTTCGTTTTTAAAAGTCTTGGTCTTGGTCTTGAGACCAAAAGTCTTGGTCTTGGTCTTGAGGTTCAAAGTCTTGGTCTTGGTCTTGGTCTTGAGGTTCAAAGTCTTGGTCTTGGTCTCGCAAGACCAAGACCAAGACCGGATGTCAATATGAACAGTCATTTAACAAAACTCAAGAATTTAAAAATTTATTAAGCCTGTTTTCATCATAGCCTACGACAAATACCTATGGACGGATGAAAGTCTTGTTGGTCAGGAAAATCCATCGACAGCAGCAACTAAGTTATGCTGTGTCTGGGAGCCCTGCCGAGACTTTTTCTTAAGCTAGACGGTCTGATAAACCATGAGAGGATTTGAAAAAAGGCTCACGATTTGTACATTTACATCGAGTGCTTGAAAAGCTACTGTGTGTGCCAGCGACTTCGGCACCTATGGAAAGTATTTTTCACATAGCGGAATATTTATGAGGCCCCCACAAGGCATGTTTTGGTAAGAAAATTCTGAGCGAATTGGTTTTTATAAAATAAAAAAGGCATTTGGAATAACATTTCGCATGAAGGACTTTTGTAAATACGAATTCGGAATTCTCTGCAGTCTGCATTTAAAGTTAATTTGCCTGAATAAAATATAAAACTCACGTTTTCATTAAAATAGCGAGTAGTCCGACTTGAGAATTTTTTTTTAAGGAAAAGATGTCGGGCTGAATATGATTTTTTGGGTCTTGGTCTTGGTCTTGAGGTTCAAAGTCTTGGTCTTGGTCTTGGTCTCGAGGTTCAAAGTCTTGGTCTTGGTCTCGAGGTTCAAAGTCTTGGTCTTGGTCTCGAGGTTCAAAGTCTTGGTCTTGAGGTTTAAGGTCTTGACAACAAGACTGGATCTGGTACGAAGATTATAACCACCAGTGCTGCGAGGTGCTTCGTTATAGGCAGGTTCAATAAAACAGTTACGTTTGTGTCTACATTGGCTGTTGTTCGGTAGGCCTATAACCGGAAGTTGGATATACCGAAGTTCTGCTGATATATTTTACCTTGTTTTTGATATTACCTTACGACTGATAGGCCCTAATTAGGCCTACAGATGATCAGATGCAATCTTCATTTATCATAGGCCTATGCCTTTTGCTTTGTTCTCGTTTCAGGATTTCTGAATAATGTCGATAAACGTACATATATCCAGCAGATTATAAAAAAATTAATGAGAAAGCGAGAGACGACAGATCTTGGAATTACTGTAGGTTTTTGTGTTGCTAACCTAAAGCAATTATTATGATTTTTAACAATTATTATTATCATTATTATTTTTTTTATCGCCCGAGGTAAACGAATCCCTCAGGCTATAGATACTTTCCTTGTGTGCGTCCTCGTAGGCCTACAGAAGTTAGAGGTCCTCGACCCAGGGGAGTTGCGCAAACGTGCCTCTGAAGGCTGCGGCGTTAAATGTAATCGCTGTAGTCTTGTTATTTTTTATGCCTCAAGGTATATTATGATCCCTCGGAGACTTAAGATGTTAATCTGCTAATATATTATTTCCACGAAATCAGGTCTCGTCCTCCGCTAAGTCATTGAACTTTATTATTATTGTTATTATTATTGTTATTATTATTATTATTATTATTATTATTATTATTATTATTATTATTATTATTATTATTATTATTATTATTACTATTTTTTTATGCCCCGAGGTATAGGCCTACAGGATCCCTCAGGGACTTAAATATTAACTAATGTAGAAAAAAGTGTCCGGAATGGCCCTAATCATCCGTTTCCTGGCTGGCGAAAGTGCCCCTAAAACCTACCGCGTTGAAACGCTGTATCGTTAGCGATAGGCGTTGGCATAAGACAGAGGTCTCTCTCATCTCTCTATTATTACTATTATTATTATTTTATTATTATTATTATTATTATTATTATTATTATTATTATTATTATTATTATTATTATTATTATTATTATTATTATTATTATTATTATTTTCTCCGAGGTACATATGATCCCTCGGGAGTTCAAAAATTAGGGGGCATTGTTCTGGACTGGCTAGTCTTCGCAGATGGTTTATCTAACAAAAGCGACAGCATTGAAGCGTTGGATTTCCATAGATAAGCGCTGATAAAGAAAGGTAGTCTCTCTATTGTCTCCTGATATTTGGGCTAGGCGGTAGCCGAGCAGGTTGATCAGTGCGAGGCCTTCCTGATTTATTGGACCCAGAGCTTCAAAGGCCAAGGCCTCAAAGCAATATGATGACAAAATGGCAGTATATTTAGATGTTTTTCTATCAGCTGCTATCTCGGCAGCAGCCTTCGCAACCTCAGCTGATCTGGTGCGGTATGATTCTGATATTATTATTATTATTATTATTATTATTATTATTATTATTATTATTATTATTATTATTATTATTATTATTATTATTATTATTATTATTATTATTATTATTATTATGTAGTCTCTCTATTGTCTCCTGATATTTGGGCTAGGCGGTAGCCGAGCAGGTTGATCAGTGCGAGGCCTTCCTGATTTATTGGACCCAGAGTTTCAAAGGCCAAGGCGACAAAGCAATATGATGACAAAATGGCAGTATATTTAGATGTTTTTCTATCAGCTGCTATCTCGGCAGCAGCCCCCGCAACCTCAGCTGATCTGGTGCGGTATGATTCTGGTATTATTATTATTATTATTATTATTATTATTATTATTATTATTATTATTATTATTATTATTATTATTATTATTTTTATTATTACTTTTTTCCCCCCGAGGTACATATGATCCCTCGGGAGTTCAAAAATTAGGGGGGCATTGTTCTGGAATGGCTAGTCTTCGCAGATGGTTTTATTATTATTATTATTATTATTATTATTATTATTATTATTATTATTATTATTACTACTACTACTACTACTACTACTACTACTACTACTACTATTATTATTATTATTATTATTATTATTATTATTATTGTTATTATTATTATTATTATTATTATTATTATTATTATTATTATTATTATTATTATTATTATTATTATTATTATTATTATTATTATTATTATTATTATTATTATGTAGTCTCTCTATTGTCTCCTGATATTTGGGCTAGGCGGTAGCCGAGCAGGTTGATCAGTGCGAGGCCTTCCTGATTTATTGGACCCAGAGTTTCAAAGGCCAAGGCGACAAAGCAATATGATGACAAAATGGCAGTATATTTAGATGTTTTTCTATCAGCTGCTATCTCGGCAGCAGCCCCCGCAACCTCAGCTGATCTGGTGCGGTATGATTCTGGTATTATTATTATTATTATTATTATTATTATTATTATTATTATTATTATTATTATTATTATTATTATTATTATTATTATTATTATTATTATTTTTATTATTACTTTTTTCCCCCCAAGGTACATATGATCCCTCGGGAGTTCAAAAATTAGGGGGGCATTGTTCTGGAATGGCTAGTCTTCGCAGATGGTTTTATTATTATTATTATTATTATTATTATTATTATTATTATTATTATTATTACTACTACTACTACTACTACTACTACTACTATTATTATTATTATTATTATTATTATTATTATTATTATTGTTATTATTATTATTATTATTATTATTATTATTATTATTATTATTATTTACTCGAGGTAGTTATAATCCCTCAGGTTATCCAAAACTACCGGTATATCCGCAGATAATACGATTTTACTCTGGCACGGCGGATCATTCGACAAGTTCTGTTTGCATGAAAGGCAACAGCATTAAAGCGTTGTATGGTGATTGACAACCGCTGCATGGAAACGTATCAAGTCTCTCTCGGGTTAGTGGGTTATTATTATTATTACTATTACTATTATTATTATTATTATTATTATTATTATTATTATTATTATTAATTATTATTATTATTATTATTATTATTATTATTATTATTATTATTATTATTATTATTATTATTATTATTATTATTATTATTATTATTGGGTCTATCATCATTATTATTATTGCATGTAGGCCTATATACAAACTAGCGATTGGCCTATGAGCTTCTTAGTTTCTGTTTATCGGTGCAGTGTCATAGCGAAGGTGTTTTGCGTCGCCCTTCTCCTTGACTCAGTACAATACAAGTTATACAACAGTAGGCCTAGGCCTACTGTAAGCCCTAATTTGATTATGCCCTCCTCACTCAGTTTAGTAGTTGGCCAACAGGAAACGCTAAGAACCATGAACCAACTTTAAGAGGTAGGTTTTCATGGTGGAGCGAAAGATATTATCTCAGCAGGAGAGTTGCGAACACGGGGAAGTAGAGAGCAGAGAGTTCCAGATTGGCAGCGGCCAACCACAAGCCGTATAGGCCTAGCAGGATTGCAGGAACAACATACTTCTCCAGGTTTGGGACTGGCAACAACCGAATACGTCAGTGGCGGAGTTTTCTCTTTGTCTTTTTATGTGCATGTTCAGGTTGGAACACAGAGTACTGTTGTTAATCTTGTTACACTGTCACTGTATAGGCTTATTGAATGCTTAACGATTTTTGGAACACTGCGTTAATTTCTGAACTATAGGCTACCTTTTATGTTGTCGTGTTTCCGTGAAAGCGTATACGCTATATAGTTTCGAGATGAAGTAGTTACAGTTAGTGCCGGATTAGGCATAAGCTAAAAAACACTACAGCCTAGGACTTCGCAGTCCGCAGAGGCCTCAACAGAAATTCATATTTTTTTGTTTGGGGGCTTTTCAATTTCATGTGTACTGTATATATGTGGAGCCAATAATAATTAAAGGACCCATATTCGCAGATGGGACCCATATAGAGTCCATTCATTCATTCATTCTGGACATTTATATAGCGCCTCTTCAAGAGACCTACTCAGGGGTACGTCCATGGTAGGGGGTCCTATCTAATGTCCATGAAAATGCTAACTAACCTTACTATTTTCAATATTCAATCTGTTCATTTGATCGTTATTAGGCTTATAATCATTATTTCTCAATGCATTTTTTTCATTATCTTCGGATTCGTCGGATTGGTGATTCATCTTCGAATCCGAACTCCTCTACTCCTCCGTTCCTATTCTCTCGGGATTTATTTGTTTTTCGGTCTGCGGCCTATTCGATCCCCGCGGCTGACACCGCGAGCCACCGATCGAGCGCATCTCATACCCTGGCCTCAGAATTCTCTATTAAAGTAATTGGACAAGAAAACTACAGGTCTTCGACTTCTGACTGACCACCGTTGCGGACAGTTAGTGTTGTCCTTAAACAACAATAACGTCCACGAAAAGGACCTAGTTTGAACATCTCCATCCCCTTTAACCGCAAACGCTGCCGGCTTGCCCACATAGAGTACATTAAAACCCACATTTCTGCATTGAACTCGCATAGAGTTCATATGGGACCCGTCTAATGCCCACAGAACGGAATCGACAACAGTAAAATAATCCAAAATCGCAAGAATTAGGCCTATCGAGAAACTTAAATAAATTCTGTATTTAGACAAAATAATCCACCAAAATGATAATGCGATTGCCAAACATCCACATAGTATGTGGATGTAATGGCTCCCGACATTTTCCAGCAACGTTCGTAGTGGTGTGGTGTATAGGCCTAATGTTTTAAAGATTTCCGTAGGCCTATGTATATATAGGGCCTATTGCAGGTCTTCTGATCGGACATTAAGTTGTCGTCTATAACGGAGAGGAGTCCATCGTTCATAAACCGATTGCTAAACACCATCTGCATCTATAGCCTGGAATGTAGCCTAATGCAAAGTGAACTGCAGGCAAAAGATCCACAGATAGTCGTCACATACCACTTAAGCCATATAGCGAGCGCAGGACTTTTAAGAGGTACAGGCGCCTATGTACTTCAAGACTTGGTTTCAAGTATTAAGTGTCGGTATATACACGTATAGATACATACATGCATACACAGAGCTATTAAAGTTGTATGGTACATCCTTTATGTTCTTGATTATCTAGGCCTCGAACACAGGTTTACGATCTGGAGCCGAACTGACCCAACAGAATTACCCGTCGGGATCTGATTTTGACTAAGAGCTCTATTACACAACAAATGGTATAGGTCTAGTGGCCTACTATATTTTTGTATATATGTATACTGTCTTTACAGCATACCGCGCATGTAAAACTACTCGTGGGCGTATTTGCCCCGGTTTCATGTCCAATGCACGTGGCTTGTATTATGACGCAAAGGTTTGAGAGCTTTGCTGAAGGCTCTGCTGGAGATTCTGCATAACACACGGTGCAGTAAATGACAAGTTGGAACCGCGCTACCTGTAATTTACGATGATGATCGGTGCATAGCCCTCAGCAGCAGCACTTAAGTATCATGCATACCTTTCAATCAAAACTCTTATGACCTCACAGAATTGCAAAGCGATTAACAACTCAGCTTTAACTTGTAAACAGCGTAATGGCAATACCGTGTTCAGCCGTTGCTGTGTCGGAGTGATCACTTGTAAGTGCAGCTGGCGACACCTAACGGACTACTTTCAGTTGACAAGACCCAGCAGTTACGTCATGTAGGCTATACGTTTTACCCATGAAATGACTACAAGGCAAACATACAATCGTTGTATAAATATTCAGAATTTAAATTGAATATGAGTTAATAGACAATTAGGAGTTACTCTGCTGTACAGACTGACTTTAACTCTTGAACACGTCCTCGTCTGTTACAGGTAGGCCTATATGTAGAAACATCGAAAGTTCGAAACTGGGAAGGGATGAGAGATACAATGTCATATAGGCCTAAGGCGTAACAATGGGCTCGGGGTCATCCATAAAGGACGACCGCAATGAGGGGAGGGGTCATCCAATGCGGACAAGGGGGAAGGGAGGGTTATGACCAGTGCGGACGTCCGCATCAAAATATTTAAATGTAATAGTTTTTTTAAACACCACCTTATTTCAACCTTCCCTGAAAGACAAAACGTCAGTGAGGTGATTGTCTAAAACCTCAAGCATGGTATAAACTTTACTGCGACTTTAAAGAGGCTTTTACTACTGCACCTCCTGATATGAAACCCGAAGCTCTCACTTAAACGTGCACAGGAACAGTGGAATAATTGTAAAAAGAATGACAATGACATAAAAAAAACTGGCCTTGGTATGCGAACGTCCGCAAAGGGGGAGGAAGGGGGGAGTCAGGTCAGATGCGGACAAATGCGGACAAGGGGGAGGGGTCCAAAGTTGGTCATATTTTGCGGACGTCCTTTATGGATGACCCCCTCACGTGTCCCATAACTGTGAAGCCCGGGCTCGAATCTGAAAAAGAGGGGCCCGCTCAGAGTGTAATAAAATACCATATTTGGATTCATTTAAGTTTCTGCAGCACTTCATTCCTACCCGGATCCATCCTGTCCTGGCCTTCTAATCTTTTAGTCCCAGACGGAATCCGCCTCAGCAGCTCCTATGCCTCCTTCTCTATATGGTTTCTTGCAACCGGACTTGAACCTTCACTTGGTATCCCTGGACAACCCCTCTGACACGACGTAGCGCTCGTGAATAAGCTGGTGCCCTGCGCTTAGCTATTAAGTAACGCTTTGATATTTTGACAGACTTTATACGTATGTAGGCCCGTTCGTGTGCGACATTTCTCTACACAATGGCCTTGCAATGTCAGACTTCAGGTACTGAAATACGTATGCATTCAGCATTCGGATTTACTGGTCCATGTGTACGAAGCATCCAAAACGAGGTGCAACATACAAACCCCGACACGAAGCAGTAACTCCCAGATGGCAGATGACATTCGCAGTCCTACCGTTCCTCTGCCACCCAGACTGTGCAGGATGACATTCCTTGCAACCGGCAATTGTTCATAGAGAGTCGGACAGAGGCGTAGCGACCGCCCTCCGTACCCTCCGACCGGAGGGGGCCCTTCCTGGAAGGGGGCCCCTAAAAGTGGCAAAACTGACCATTGATTAACCAATTTCCGGAGAGGCTCGAAGGCTCGAAAGAAGCGCTTTGCGTAAATACGGAAATGGAATACATGTACACTGTAGGGCGTAGGCCTATGTATACATAATATGAACCCTGTAGGCCTATATTGTATATTACCGCATTCCAGTTTCCGCATTGAAACGGGCCCCGGAGTCGGAGGGGGCCACGTTCTTTGTTGCTACGGCTCTGGATTGGGGAGTAGAGCGGTCAGCCCCAGATCCAAGGACTGTCTTGGATTGACTGTATACATACATACACATGTGCATACATGTATGCAATACATACTTGCATAAATACATGCATACATAAATACATACACACATGCATGCGTAAGGCCTATTGAAGATATACCGTAAATAATCTGAAACCCCTTATAATGGACAGAATGACCAAATCCATTGTAGCGCGCGAGACATCGATAACTACATCTGAACACCGTCCTAAACACCCAGAAACAACGACGGAAGAGGAAAACAATCCACGAACGTATGCTAGGTCAGCGGTTTTCAAACGGTGGTACGCGTACCACTAGTGGTCCACTACTGGTACGCTAAGTGATACGCGAATTTTTTTTTTAATGGATTACAATGCTAACAGTATATATTAATTTTTAAAGTTGTTTATCGTATATACAGTCCTACGCTAATTGCAAGGGGACTTCGCGCTCGCCTGTTGTTTTTGATCTGACCTTTGCTCGTGGTGGCTCAGTGGTAAGTTCGGCGCCTTGTGATCGGAGGGTTGCAGGTTCGAATCCCACTCTAGCCGCTGCGTACGGACCTTGGGCAAGTCCTTCACTCGCAATTGCTCGTGGCGCTTCGGCGTGAAAATTCCGACACAGTGTACCAATGCTGTAGTCGGGAGCGCCTCTGAGTAGTAGTAGACTTCGAGAGGCGCTATAGAAATATCCGGAATAAATAAATAAATAAATAAACATTCGATTTTACCTGGTGGTACAATAAAAATAATGTTTGAAAATATGGGTCAGCCGGGTAGACATTTTCCACCGAGTACCGAATCCGAGTATTTGGATGTGCTATTTGCCGGATCCGGGTACGAACTGAGTACCATTTGTTCCATATGCGAGGCTTCACATTTTCATGTAATGAAAAATTATTGAAAGAAATTTCTGTAAGCTTACTTGTAATAGCTGACTAATACATTTTGAGTTTTAGAAATAGATAATCAATTAAATGGATTTGACTTCCGCTGTGGACTTCCAGTGTTGGTGTTTTTTGTACTTTTCTTCTTCAAAATGAATATGCTATATGAAGCTCAAAGCTGATATTATGCGCCTACAAATTCCGGCATGTGAGGCAGACAAGCAACTATTTGCGTGTACAGTATTTGCCGAGGCGAATACTTCCGAATAGTGCCAAAAAACGGTATATTCGGCCGAGGCAAATGTCCGAGGCGATTTCCGGCTGACCCCTATTTGAAACCGCTATGCTAGGTCCCATTAGAAGTCCGAATGGACGAATGTCATCCACCAAAGTCCACATGTGACCAACAAAGTGGTCAAAATGACATGGCCGTCTTGGCCACATCACGTGCGCATCCATCCATCCATCCATCCATCCATCCATCCATCCATCCATCCATCCATCCATCCATCCATCCATCCATCCATCCATCCATCCATCCATCCATCCATCCATCCATCCATCCATCCATCCATCCATCCATCCATCCATCCATCCATCCATCCATCCATCCATCCATCCATCCATCCATCCATCCATCCATCCATCCATCCATCCATCCATTCATGATTCATCCATCCCTTCATAGATACATGCATAAATATATACATAATTATTTCCTAAATCCTAATTTTAGCACCTTTGTTAGTTGTTACGTTCTCAAACGGCGCTGCTCAAAATAGCCAGGTATACATGCAAACATGCATGCATGCGTGCATAATACTTACACATGTACATACATGTTTGTAAAACATACTTGCATACATAGGCCTACATGCATACATACGTAGAGTATACAGTACACACATGCATGCATACATACATACATTTACGCCTCTGAGTAGAGCCCTTGAAGAGGCGCTATATAAATTCTATGATTGATTGATTGATACATACATATGTATATCCAATTATCCATGCAAACATTCAAAGTATACCACCACTATTCTAGCACCCGATCATAGGCCTATGAAAAAGGGTTTGTGGCATTCGTGCAGGCTTACTGGTCGAGTGTAGGCCTCCTCACTTGCATGACGGTGTAAGACTGAACATTCTCAAGTAGTCTTAAATCAGCAAGTGAGTGCTAAGCCGTCGGAACAACAGGCAACGAGCACACGCTGACTACATCGTAGTTTCTGGATTTCTACAGCGCTCGAAGAAAGAAGCCAAGGCACATGGAACCAGCTTATTCAGAGGCGCTCAGCTGATATGGGATTCGGATGAGATCTTGTCCCGAAGGTTCCTTCTGTACTTTGGACCAGACCTATCTCTTCCAAAGGACCGGGTTCGCACAGACCCAGACGAACAGAAGCCGGCTTCAGAAACCACAGAAGCACGAGCCTCTGCTGAACTTGGCGTGGTGCCGACGTGTAACGCTGAGCTTTCGTGCAATTGCTATTCTCAAGGCGTCCGCTGTGAATGCCGGTGGAAGCGAGTCTAGTCTGAGCGTCGTTGTGGCTGGCTCTCTCTCCCTGAACAGTTCCATGCCTCCAGCGAGCGTCAGTTCGGACCGTGTATCCATCATCACTGCCCTTATGAGCTGATAGGACTTGGCCGCATCTTGCGCCAGGTGCAGCAGCCGTGGCGCCGATTCGCATCATCTTCAGCATCCACGTGCGGTCTGCCGCCGCAGCCTCTTCCTCCTCCTCTTCCTCCTCCTCCTCCTTCTCTGCTTCGTCTTTATCTTTCTTTCGACCTCTTCATTCTCCTCATTCTTCGCCGGCTCTTCTTTCCCTCTCGCTCCTCCTAGTCTTTCTCCTTCTCTCCCTTTTCCTTCCCCTATTCCTTTTCCGGCGATCTTCCTACTATTTGTTCTCCGTTCCTCATACTGTTATCTCACTTCTGCTCTTCAACCATCCCTCTACTTCTCTTCCTCTTGTTCATCTTCCACTTTTCCTCCCCTTCCTTCCCCTAGTCCTCTTCCAACGACTTTCTCTTCTTATGCGTGTTCTTCCCACTCCTCGTTCTGACTTTATACTCTAGTTTTACTCGTTTTCCTCCTCCCTCTCCTCGTCCTCTTCCTCGTCCTCGTCCTCCTCCTTCTCCTCCTCCTCCTCCTCCTCCTCCTTCTCATGCTCTTTTCCGTCCTTTTTTCTCTAGTATCTCGTCCTCTGCTTACTAAGCTTTCTCTTTTTATTCCTCATTCTCCTTGCTCTTCATGCTCAGAACGGACGGAAGGGCAGGCAACGAGTCGCTATTATCTCTCGAGGTTATTTCATTAGGTTCCCGCGCGCACCGTGCGCCGTGTACGCAGTCGTTGATCTTATGATTGCAGGTTTTGCGCTAACGCTTCTGACGGAAAGGCGTTTCATAGCGGAGGATCAGCAGAAAGAGCGAAGGAGGAAGAGGAGGCTCATGGAGGAAGACAGAAAGAAAGCGAAGGAGGAAGGAGGTGCATGGAGAAAGAGAGAAAGAGAGCGAAGGAGGAAGGAGGTGCATGGAGGAAGACAGAAAGAAAGCGAAGGAGGAAGGAGGTGCATGGAGGAAGAGAGAAAGAGAGCGAAGGAGGAAGGAGGTGCATGGAGGAAGAGAGAAAGAGAGCGAATGAGGAAGGAGGTGCATGGAGGAAGAGAGAAACAGAGCGAAGGAGGAGAAGTGGAGGAGAGGTGGACGAGTGGAAGAGGTGGTAGAGGAGGAGGAAGTGAAGGATGAAGAAGGTGAAGGGCAGTGGAGGAGAAGGAAATGAAGGAGAATGAGGAAGACGAGGAGGATTGAAAGAGTGGAAGAGTATGTAGAGGAGTGGGGGAGGAAGAAGAGCAGCAGGAAATAAAGGAAGAGTGTGAATTGAAAGAGGGAAAGACATGAGGAGAATGAGAGGACGAGGACGAGGAGAAGGAGGAGGACGAGGAGAGAAGGGCCAGGAGGTGAGAGCAAAAGGATGTGGAGAAGAGATGGTTAACCGCCAGTGCCACGATTGGATTCGGCTGCAGGCTACAGCAGCAGCAGCAGCAGCAGCAGCAGCAGCAGCAGCAGCTTCAACAGCAAAAGAAGTGGGCATAAGTTTTCTTGGAAACTTGGTCCCGTTCCTGGTTCGATGTTTGCCCAGGGGCATTCGAACTGTGATTCCACTGGGTCGATCGATTTCTCTAAGGGTAAACGACATTGGATTGAGTACGATCGCAAACGAACGATCAAATAATTATTAGTAGACTGAAATGTGGCTAGAATGCAAATAAACTTATTTTATCTGGTAACAGTTTCAGGACAGTGACAACTAATCATACGCTAGTGTCTGGCTGCAAGATACACTTAGGCCTACTTCCTGGCTGCAAGCCACAACCAACACTTTGCCATTGACTATTGGTTTTTCGCACAATTCGGCCGATTATCATTATTAATTTATTATTACTGTGATTATTGTGATTCTAATTATTAATTATTAGTATTATATTTTCGAGATACATATAATATGACCCCTCCACTTAGAAAGCTTAGAAAAAAATGAAATGCCTGGTTTGGCTAAACCTCGTGAAGTCATTATTATTTTTAAGTGATGGGCACTAAACTATTTTTTAAAGTTAAACTAAAACTATTTTCCAACTAAAAAAAATATAGTTTAACTAAAGTTAACAACTAATTTTGGAAAGTAGTTAACTGAACTAAAAAAAGTAGTTAAACCTTTTCCAACTTTTTACGACAAACATTTTCACAATAACAGAGGTTAAGTGAACTGTAATAATGCAGAGCGTCAATGACAATTTCACCTTCAAACTATGCAATGTGTACTCTTCTAACCTACAGTCACAGGCATACCGTACTGCAAGTAATGTATGAATTTGAAAACACAGACTGTCAATGCTAAAACCACGCAGTGTTAATCAATAAGTTTCGCGTTGAGTTGTTGACAGTGTTCAATGTTCATTGTGGAAAATAGTTGCGAATTGCTGATTTTTTTAGTTAAACTTTTTAGCTAGCAACTAGCAATTTTTAGTTAAACTATGGTTTTAACTAAACTATTTTATTTTAGTTAAACTTCACCCTTAACTAAAAAAATTAGTTAAACTAAAAGTTAGCAACTTTTTAGTTAACTATTGCCCATCACTGTTATTTTTTGACCTGAGGTATAATATGCAAACCCTCAAGATTTCAAAATTATTATTGTTACTACTACCACTAGCTACTACCATTGCTACAAATATGGCTTAGCTCATCTTCATGGACCTCGCAATACACCCTGCCTTTCTCATAAGCCAACCTCTAGAAAACTTACAACAGGACGATTTGAACACGACTTCTGGGGATTGGGTCTCTCACGTCGCTTGTTCGCCTCCCTGTCAGCGCCAGGTGTCAGGCGGGCTCGGGGAGCCAGGTCTGCAATACATAGGTCGAAAATTTCGCAACTTCTGGTAAAATTTCTCATCCAGCTCAGTCTATAGTAGGTTCCTAACATATATTCCCAGTGCCGGACTGCCGGATTTAGGCATGAGCTTAAAAAAGCTACAGCTTAGTAGGGCCTCACAACCCGCGCCGCAGGGGCCTAAAAATTCAGATTTTTTAAAACGGCGTTTTAAATTTTTTAAATTTTATATATATATATATATATATATATATATATATATATATATATATATATATATATATATATATATTATACACATATGATGTAAACGGTTTTGAACGTTTGTGTAGTAAATTCCATCTCGCCCGAGTAAATGTACTCATTTGAAAATAATTTTAATTTTTCACTTTAAATGCCTTGCTATTAAATAATTAAAAGGCATATACATAATTTTAATTTTTCACTTTAAATGCCTTGCTATTAAATAATTAAAAGGCATAAATGTTTTCAAGTTTTGTGAGACCTTCTGGTGTAATTTTGTAAAGCCTCCTTGCTTTATATGGCTTAGGAATCATCAAGTCTAAATCCGGCGCTGTATTCCCAAAGCCCCTCGGTCAGTTGCGACCTGATTGCTGACTACAATAATAATTAACAGACTTTCTTAATCCTTAAATTTGCCAGACACTGCTCTCCATTAGAATCGCAGCCGTATTCTAGAACAAACAGTAAGTGAGAGATATCAACTTTCAATAGATGATTTGAGGACTTTTACAATTTGGCCTCATAAGAGTGCTGAAATCTTTGCTCTGACCCCTATGACAACCAATCAACCGTGTTGGGCTTAAATGACTATTACACAACTGTCTCTTCCGTATCATCCAAATTAGAAGATGGTAACGTCAGGTCTGCTCTCAGAATTCTCCGCTTTGGTGACAAAACCAGTGTCGGCTAACCCCGAGACTCTAGGGAGCCGCACCTCACACCACCTAGAGCGCCCTAACATCCTCTCTGACCTTACTGCTACACCGTTGCAAACCACGGAGAAAGACACTGAAAAGAGGATGTACTTCGCATTCGCTCTTTTCCAACGGTTCATCCGGGAACCAGATGGTCTTCGACACCATTAGATGCAGATCACTTGCAAGTTGCAACGAGGCTGAACCTCAACGAGTTTCTGCCCATCACAAGACGAGGGACTGAAATGAAGAGTTGAAGAGAAATGAAGAGATGAAGAGAAACAAAGAGATGAAGAGAAATGAAGAGATAATAAACTGTACTGATTGACCCCTTTGGATCTTGACCTGGAACCGATTTCACCCTCCCCCGCCCATCGATTATAGTTCGACTGCGCGCCTGCGAATAATTAAGCTGTTTCCCGCGACTTCGCTTTTTTGGGCGCTGTATACTATAGAAATTTCGAAATAACGATTACGGTTACGATGAAGATGGTCATGAAAAACTGGAAAATGGACCAAAGGACGCTCGTATGGATGAACGGACAGAAGGACGGATGGTAGGTAGTAGGATGGCTGTACGAACAGATAGACGGAGGAACGGACGGCAAGAACCATTAAGTCTAAATGTTCTTAAGTACGCGGCCTTAAATGCTTCAAGACCGGTGCTTGTATACTTCCTGGGTAAGCGTTTGAGCAAATTCAGGCCTCGTCTGCTCCTCACGAAGAGCAGCGGCGGGCACTGCTAGAGCCGCCTCTGCCGCCGCCGCCGCCACTGTTTCTGCTGCAGCAGCAGCTGTTGATAGTGGATTACTCATCGTTTTCCTTCATCTGGGTGATGGTCTCGGTTGCCTAAGTCTCCTTCAGCCTCCGTTCGTCTGTTCGTCTGTTCGACTCTTCGTTCCTGCGTCGATTTGTTCGTTCGTCTCGACGTGCAGGCGTGCGTGTATATGGTCGGTTGAACGGGTCTTTTCGGGGAGGGATAGACGGAGGTAGTTGTATTACAACCATACCTCTTTCCCCCCAGGCAGAGTACGGAGACGCTGCCGGATTACGCCCGTACCAGACGTCCAACCCCTCCCGTATACCTCATCCTCAAAAGCACGCACTATGCACACCGTATTCTATATGGACATTACAATCTCTAGGCTGCCACAGACAGACACAAGCGCACACTTACACAAAGATACAGGCACAAAGATACAGACACACAGACAACATTAAACACTGACAAAATTCGAAACAGGAACTGGTTACGACAAATCTCCCTCGGACCAGGAACACCTCGGACCCGAGTGACAAAAGTAAGACTGATTCACGCAAAGACAGGCTAACACATGCACTCATGCAACGGGACGCTGCAGAACTGTATACGAGAAACTCATCCAGATAGGCATACAGACAGAAACGTGAACGAACACGTACAAAGACGAGAGTCTGGAGTCTGCTTCGGCGTCTGCATGCTAGCCTACATCTGGAACCGTCCGACGGTTCTCTATCCAGCGGCATCCGGAGCGAGCGAGCGAGCAGCCAAGTTCACCCATCCGCCGTCATCTTCCGCTCCGCAGGGCCAAGCTGCAGACAAGAATCAGACATAGCCAGCGCCGCATATTTACGTTTAACTTGGCCGCCGCTGCCACCGCCGATACGTGCATGCTGCAGCATCTTCGCACTGCAATACAAACGCCGAAATGTCTTGGCCCAACCCGTTGCCTCAATCCTAGGGCCTTAATCGAAAAGCCTGGAATCGTAAGACCTTAATCGAGCAGCCTATCCAACCAACCACACGAGGCACTGGTATACTACGCGAGAGGAGCTAACTAACAATCGTCCGTCCCGTCAGCAGGTGAGACAACGAGTAAGTAGAATATCGTGTGCTCGCTTCTTCTAACTTAAACACGTTAAAGTCGTAAGCGCCTTGAACGTTGAAATTCTCGACAGGTCTTGCCTGGTTCCCTCCGAATGTCTCAATCGGCGCCCATAGAGAGGAGTCGGAGTCGGGGGAGTCTGAGTCTGGCTGGATTCTGATCCTCTTGTTCCGCTCGTTTGCGTTTCGTTTTCTGCCTCTAAGCGGCTTCTGTGGAGTAGTATATATTGCCAAGAAGCGCGGTTGAACTGAGAGGTGGGAGAGCAGTTCCCGATGACAATAACGACTGAACTATGCGGATATCGACCTGTCTGATATCGACGACCAGATACCATCAGCAACCTGTCCTGGTTCATCAAAAGTACCTCAATCACTTATGGGAGTGCCACAAGGAATACGTCTAACTTCAGTCAGCACAAGTAAGTCTTTTGCACCAACGGAATATCTACACGTACAAGTGAATGATTAAACTGTACTATGTATGTATGAATGTAAGTATGCATGTATGTACTTATGTATGTGTGTATGCTAACATTTATATAGCGCATTCTAGAAACCTGTCTAAGGCGCCTTCTAAATGTTATTATAGTCTGTAAGAGAGACAAGTTCATCTGTCAGTGAATAATATTTATGTGATCTTGTGACCTAGTGGATACCCGAAAAGCGTCTTCGACCATCTAACCAGGGTGTGCCAATTGGAGAGGGTAACCGTGAGCTGCATTCGACCCTCGTCATTCCTTATCCTCAACGGGACCAGGAACTCTAAACATGGTGTTAACTGTCATCATCATCATCATCATCATCGTCATCGTCATCGTCATCGTCATCGTCGTCATCATCATCATCATCATCATCATCATATCACCATCATATCATCATCATCATCATCATCATCATCATCATCATCATCATCATCATCATCATCATCATCATCATCATCATCATCATCATCATCATCATCATCCTCATCATCATCATCCTCATCATCATCATCGTCATCGTCATCGTCATCGTCATCATCATCATCATCATCTTATCACCATCATATCATCATCATCCTCCTCCTCCTCCTCCTCCTCCTCCTCATCCTCATCATCATCATCATCATCATCATCATCATCATCATCATCATCATCATCAGTTCCTGACGCGAACTATTTGGCGGCGATGGGTACGAATAAATGATCTCCATTGCCCTTGATCATTTGTCAAGTCCATTGCTAGCTTAGTGTTAGTCCAAGTGATGTTATTTCCTCGTTTATATTATCTATATCCTGGATCGAAACTCCATTCGTCGGGTTCTACGAGAGCGCAAGATCTTGCCAGTGGTGACTTTTCCAGTTATATATACGAACATTTATTTCCTGACGGATGAACGTGCTGCTTTTAGCCAGCACTAGATGTCGAGAAGAGTTTTCTAGAGATAGTTAGATAGCGCAATACAATTGTTCCATTATGCACATGCGTGTTCGAATAACAGGAAGAGAAGTTCCATATCGATCAGGTTGCTCAACACCTATAGAAGGCACTCGAGGGAAGAATCCAGAAGAAAACGGAATACAGAATTTAATGTAAAGGGAAAATTTCGGGAATCCTAAGACTGTACAAAGCATAATGTTCACGTTATAACATTATTATATTGAGTAGGGCCTACTGTGTGTGGATTACTGTGTATGGAGCAATGTGATGGATCTCACACAAGTAAACGATTCGTGCTTCCGCTTATGCATGATTAGTCAGACTGATTCAATTCATTGGGAACTTAACAAGCCTCCGCTTTGGCGCCTTATCAGTTAATCGATGATTAAATAAGAAGAGATAAGAAGGTAAGAAATAAGAAGAGATTAGGGGCCCGTTCATTTTACTGATGCCCTTAGGGGGTGGAAGGCTGAGTCGACCTAGAGGGGCTTGCGGGTATCGAACCGCGACTTTTCAAGGTTTAATGCTCTACAGACCAGAGTGTTACCATTTCATAACCCCCCAGGCCAGACCAATTCAACAATAACAGAATAATAATATTATTGTAATGATATATACACTATTTACTTCTACAACGTTATTATATCATAATGTCAAAAGCATCGATCGGTGGTCGCGACTCGCCTCAAGGCAAATCATAGCCAAGAAGAATCATAAATCCACAGATGGAATAATCCAACAGGTTGAATTTCGATAGGTCAGAGGATTGTGCTCGTATAGCGACTCCGAAAGAATGGCGGGCGAATTTTCCCAGATGGCCTCATGATCTACTGACGGTCACCCGCTCGGGCCGCTCCCCTAGTACTTACCAGGCTAAGTATTTCTTACCTTTAGTGTGTTTGCTTAAGTCGTATTCATGGCAACATGTAACCGAAATGTTCGGAAATGTTATCTAATGTACTATTCTGTAATAGAGTGTAAGCAGGGAAGAAGAGAACGAATATGAAGTAAAAGAGGAAAAGAAGAAAAGATGGAGAAGAAAAGAAGTAGAGACGAAGAAGAGGAGTAAGTGGAAGAGAGGAACGAGAGCGATGGAAGAGGAAAGGAGTGTGAGAGGTGAGAATGAGTGGAGGAGGAGAAAGCGGAGGTGGAGGAGGGAATAAGAAGAAGAGCTGTCCGTTAAGCAGATCCCCAGAGGCAGTTATGATAGCGTTTCAAGTGTTATAGCGACTTCATTTTTCTTAGCCTCGACATAAAAGATTGGGAAGCCAGTGATCTATCTCGCGCCAGCTTCCCACCGAAAAATGTACGGTCAGTGTACTCATAGCTACGTTCGCCAGGGAGTGGTAGTGGAGCTGAAACAAACTTCTGCCTTTGTAGAAATTTGAAAGCTTACTTTCCGATTGACAATCCATCATGCAAAGTACTAAGCTATTACGCATCCCTAAGTTGGTAAGAGTACTCATGTAAAGTGACTTTCGAGTCAGCTATGTGAATGAAATAATTGGCTCCCTTGCATCTGGCAGCAGAACAAGGCTATCATCACTTTGATGAAGCGGTAGTGTAGGGTAAGGTCGAGCAGTCTATAAGACATAGCGAATTCCAGGGCCAAAGTCCAACATTCTCGAGAAACAGCGGGGCCGCTGAATGCCCCAGTGCAAATTTCGTATGCCTTCAACTCTGACTTTTATTGGTTAGGTGCAAATACTCCCGAATTTACAGACGAGAGGAATCTCGGAAACAGCCGCAGAGAACGAGAAATAACGAGGCGAGAGGTGATTGGACATCTGATAGGCCTATGTTAAGAGAAGCAAGTTAGATTAGTTTAAGGACTTACGGGTGAGTGGTTTAAAAATGTAGTGCGCTGGTGAACAGTTAGTTTCGACGTTGAGCAAATTTAATGCGAAAACTGAGTTTTGTAGAGAATAGGATGCTTTTCCAGAACGGAAATAATAGGATATGATAGAATAGGATAGAATAGGAGAGGATGGGGTAGGATAGAAGAGGAGGAGAGGACCACATCAGAGCGTGTGGGGATCTTCCACACATTCTGCAGAAGCATTTGTTTAAGGCGCTCCTCCTGGTTCTGATAATGTAAACACGGCCCTTGGTTTAGTGCCGGCCTTGATATGTCGAGCTTCTGACACTTACTGGAGAGGAGGCATTATGAATTCCAGGACTCGCGTAATGAAAACCTTTATCGCGCTCTTTTGCCCTCTGCCTTCTGCCGGAGCGCATATAACTCTTACCTAAACACATACACCTTTTACATAAACGCACATTACATATTACATTTCAGTGGCAGTTTGACGCCGTTGATAGGACGCTGGCAGGTGCAGCGAACACTAAGCAATGCTCAGCTCGGTTAGTACTTGGATGTATGACCTACGTCGAGAATCCACGCTTAGCGCTAGGTTGCTGCAAGCAGCCTTTATGTCTCAGCAGAAAGATCCGTCTACCTCGCAACCAAGCTTATGAGAAGTATTGCCTACGTGTAGAGACGTATACTCACAAGTCTGTTACCGTTATCTGTTCTATCTAAATGCACATGCCCTTTAAACAAACACTTTTCATATAAATACACCCACCGTTTCACTTAACGAACTTACATTTCTAAACGCATAGGCCTACATGCATGCACCTTCTGTTTTGAGTTCAAACACGAAGCCTTTTCGCATATCAGTTCGATCGAGTTTCAATGGACACAGACGGGAGAAAGTAATTAACTTCCGAAGTTAACAATCAATCGGGTTAACCGTTAACACGCCCGAATTATAGCGTAGCGTTAATTCGAGTAGAGAATCAGAGTCTTTGGTTTTCGATAATACAAGCCCCTAATAATTAATGAACAGTTCAATGAGAATAGTCCTTCTGAGTTTCAAATAAAATTCTATACAGTATACACTCACGAATCGATATCCGACTTTTCTGACTCAAATCAACATTTGCAATTCAAACTTTCAAAGTTTCAACTAAACTCACGACAGACTACTTGTACAAAATCTTTTCACGCCCTCTCCGCACTGCATTTGGAACCGCATTTGAGGTTCGTGACTCATGACAACGTCAGCGCGTCGTTTCCCGCGCGTGCCCCACATGATCAATATCGCGCCAGCCGACGTCATGCTCAAAACCCAGCCAATCACAATGCTATGGAAAATTCCTATAGAAACACGCGCTTCAAGCTTCCTGACTAAACAGCGTAATATTACATTAAAGTGGTCATGTATATGGTTTTGTAAAATGCGTAAATGCGTAAACGCGTTGTAACAACCTTGTTTTGCAGTATATAGTACTGAGTTAGAATAGTATGATGGGTTGATTACGGTCACTTTCTTACCTTATGGTCTTTTGGCCAGAACCGACTTAAGCTGCCTTAACTAACCTAACACGACTTTACAAGCAGGGCTGTAGTGGTAAAATTATAGGTGAGTATACGCTACCGGTTAATTTTCCGAAACAAATTGGAGGCGAGTATACGCTAATGGTTAGTTTTCCGAAACAAATTAGAGGCGTGTACAAATATTTTGTGAGGTGAGTATACGGTCTCTAGAGGTGAGTACATGCTGTATACCCGCGTGTACCCTCGACTACAACCCTGCTTACAAGAACTGACCTGATCGGACCTTACCTTAACTTACCTTACCTTACCTACCCTGATATAGGCCTAACGCTGCCTAACCTGCCCAGCACTGACCTGATCTGATTTGACCTTATATACCTTTCCTGACCTGACCTTAAATTTCCTCAACCTACCATAACACACGTCTGAGTTCATGATTGTAATTTACGACTTCCATCGCAACGGTGTCTACTGCACAAGGTATCAGCTGATGGCGCACCAAAATCATTTCGTAATTAGGTCGATATCCATCAGACATTTTGGAATATCCGCAGTGCAGTTGTGGATATTCTGCCCTGTTATATAGGCCTAGATAGCTGCGGATGGTCACCATCCTTTGTTAAGCTGTATTCGTGATGCTCTGTTGCTGAAGCCATGCAGAAGACGAAGTCGCCTTCCTCGTCCAAGTCCAGGCGTATCATCCAGAACTGGTGGAAGGGAAAGTCCGCGCCGTCGTCACCATGCGGCGCTGGAAAAGGATTCTGGTTACCAGAGGTCAGTCCTACTGCCTAATCTAATCTAATCTAATCTAATCTAATCACATTCAATCACATCCCATGAATCCAATCCAATTCTTTCTGACCTTACCTGTAAGCCAGTGCAGTGATAGCAGTATATGATGCGCTGCTAAAATCTGTGTGTTTCTGTTGTAGTCTAGACCAAAGACCCTGAAACTTGTGCGAATTTGTAATTGAGAAAGCAGTTATAAGTGAATTACAGTAATCGAGACGACTAAAGAGTAGACGTTACCTAGTGAAGCCTAGACATTCTGATATACAATACATGATATCCTATTTTGCGGATGTCTCAAAAATGAAAGTGAAAATATTTACATTTGGCTTGGTATGCTCAGGAAAGGAATAATGAAGTTAAATACGACGACCGAGATTGCGCTTTGACTCATTAATTCTTTCATTCTGAGAATTTATATAGCGTCTCTTGAACAGACCTACTCAGAGGCGATCCCAGCCCAGCCACAGCTAAAGAAATGCGATTTAAGGGACTTACAAACGGCAGGCAAGTTTAGCCGAGGCAGCAAGCGCAGGTCTAGAGGGGGACCATTCCAGATGGAGGGCCCCACAACCGAAAAGGCCCGACACTGTCTAATAGCAGTGCGAGCACGCTGGACCAAAAGGTCCCCCGTTGCGGAAGAGCTCAGAGTTCGACGGGATGCAAGGTCAGAGACAAGTCGACAAAGATCAGACAGGTAGCATGGAGCACAGCCAAGAAGGCACTGCCAAACAGGTGAAGCAACTCGATAGGAGATGCGCTGAGAAACTGGGAGCCAGTGAAGGACATCATGCATGTGACGCATGTGACATCAGCACAAGTGACAACCGTTTTGTCCATGTAAATAGAAGTAAGTCTGTAGTAAGCAAGTCAGTAGAATTTATGGAGCTGCTGGCTTGAGCTCAACAGAGAAAATTTGGTTTGGAAAAGGTCACAAGGAAAAGCTTTCTGAACGTCATCCGAACCTGTACTTCTTCAGAAACATACGATAATAGTTGGAGAGAAGGAGCAGACGAGGAACAGGCGATGGAACTCATGACCTATAGGTGTCATCAGCTATAGATGGTATCCAGTGATCGGTCAGCAAGCATTGCACCAAACGCGGCTTAGTTAAAGGGTGAAGTAGAGAAACAAAGTGTAGGGCCCTATGGTACGCCACATCTTATAACAACCGGTTTTGAGGTACGCGCCTGGATGTAGACAGATTGAGTGCGAGGGCGAGAGTAGGAAGCAGAACAGCTCAGCTATAGGAGTAGCACCAGAACGCCGAACCAGTGTTCAAGATGGTGAGGAAGTATGTAGTCTAAGCCGACTGTCTCTCTCTCTCGTAACCCAACCACATGACGCAGGATCTGCTTATCTCTTGCCTAATTTCTTCCATTTTGTTTAATTATGTTTTTATTTATTCACTTTTGTTTCTTTCTCGTTGTATCTGCGCTTTTTTCTATCGTGTTCTATTTCATCTATTTCGCTTTAGCTTATTATATCAAAACTACTATTTATCGCCGGAGTTGGGGTGGGAGCGCCTCTGAGTAGGTATCTTGGAGAGGAGCTATATAATTATGTAATCCTCTGAATGAATTAATGAGTTTTATTTTAGCCAGATTTCGCTCAGACTGTTCCAGTGTGAATAGATAAAGCATAAAACGCGACCCAGTATAACTATAGGACAATGTTGTAATACGGTCCCTTAAATTCTCATGACGCGGCGGTGATCCTTGCTCAAACTTTTATTTCCAGTAGAGTTGACTATTGCTGCTCTGTTCTCACTGGACATCCATTGGCTCCAGTATATGGCGGCGTAACCGGGTCTTTCGCTCTGCCGCTCGGCTTATTGTCCATATCCCAAAATATGCACTAGTTTCAGCTTATATGCGCGATGTCCTGCATTGGCTTCCTGCCTCGCAGCGCATCTCCTATAGGATTCCTTCTCTTGTTTGGCGGTCTCTCTCTGGTGAAGCTCCGCCTTACCTATCTGATCTCTGCTGTCTGCTCTCTGGCCTAATGTCCCGTCGAGTTCTGCGTTCTGCAACTGGGGGGGGGGGCGGGGGGTGGGCTGTTGGTCCCCCAGTCCCGCTCCTCAGTTAAACAGTATCGTGCCTTCTCAGTGGCTGGCCCCTCTACGTGGGCTCCCACCTTGTTTGCGCTTATTTCCAAGAGGCAGTTCACCTGCTTTTTACCGCCTCCTTAAGTCTTCTCTTTTTAACCGTTGTTGGACTGGGAGCACCTCTGAGTAGGTTTCTTGAACAGGGGCTATATAAATTATTAAATTGAATGAATGAATGAAGAGGAGACCCTCATTTGTTTTTCCTTGGTGCTGAGAACGTGTTTTGTGCACAGGGTGATTTAGTGATTTATCCCAGTTACCAATCTGTCCTATAGCAACATGCTTTTGTGGCTTGCCGGTTGCTTAGCGACAATATTTTTTATAAGTTGTAGGCCTATTAATAAACAAATACACGTTTCCTATTTGCTGTCGTTTACTTACTTATAGGTACACACTTACACAGGCATATTTTAGACCTTAATATGTGAATGAGATCTAGAACAAGGACTTACTTACTAGTAGGCTTTATTGGCTAGAATATATTACGACTGTTTTCTTCCAGTGGCGGATCCAGAGGGGGGCGATTGGGGCGACCGCCCCCCTAAGAGTCAAAAAAATAAATTTTTATTATATTTAAAAATAAAAAATTTGATATACTATACTGTACTACAGGATAAATGTCATGTGATTATTATTACGCATGTACAGTGCCGGACTGCAGTTTGAATATAACTTCCATAGTATACACGCCCTCAATTGCTTTAATCATGCTCTAAACTTGATATGTAAAATTTAATTTTAATTCCTTTGACCTTGGCCGTCCATGAAATCGCCCCCCGTAAAGTAAAAGTCTAGATCCGCCCCTGTTTTCTTCTGCCCAGATGTTCAAAGATTGGAGTAACACTACATGATAGGCAAGATATCAAATAGACTATATTTGCTCTAAATAGCTCTATAGTATTGGATGACCGCCTATGAATGTTTGTCTGATGTTGACTGGACACAGGCGGACAACACCTGGTGCAACACCAAGAACAAGATCGTGCTAAGTCCGACGAGTCTGTTGCACTTGACAGAGGTGGAGCGGGTTGCACTTCAGAAGATCGCACTGGCACGACTTCAGGACACAAACCTCGGCGTACCCGTTACCATTCCGAAAGGTAACAGTAAAATAGCAGAACAACGGATTTCAAATTCTCGATTCTGGTTGCTTGCTTGCTAATTTGTTTGCTTGTTTGTTTACTTACTGACTGACTGACTGACTTACTTGCTTACTAATATTCCAACTACTTGCTTGCCTATTCGCTAGTTAGGCGGCGAAAAAACTGGCGAGCAAGACGCGAGAAAGGCGACTGTTAACGATTGTGCCTTTGACGATGAATACCGATTTAATGACCCAGTAAAGAAGCAAGGATCATAGGCTATAATTATATATGTTATGCGCATTGCGTACATGCATGTGTGTATGTGTGTGAATTGCCTGTGTTCGTTCTATAGTTGTTGCAAATATTCTTCTTGCATCTTCTGCTAGTGTTGCTGTTGTTTCGGAGATGTTACTGTTATTGCCCCTCTGTTGCTGAGGCTGGAGAATGCGTTTGGCTGTTGGTGCGTGTTAAGTGATTGATGGAATAGGACGGAATTTCGCTTTGCATGATCTTCAACTGCACCTCTTCGCTTCACCCCTACCCCATCCTATCAAGCCCATCTTCCACCATCTCTTTCGCAATTTCTGTGCATCACTACCTCCCTTAATTGCTTACGCACTCTATCATTTCCTCCTTTCCTCCTTCCATCCCTCTCTCAACTCCTCCCTCCTCCCCTCATTTTCATTCTGTTTCGTCACGCCATCCGATCGTACCTCTTGAAGTGATTTTTCCATATGTCATGACTTTACTGTCCACTTTCCATCCGTCCATCTCTTGTCCTCTGTGGGTCAGTTTGTTCCGCAGTAGGCCTACCTGGTGCCTTAATGTTTTTTTCCAGTCATAGTTTCATCCATTCACCTACCCATTACAACAATTGATAACGCAGCGTATCATCTCCTTTAGAGAACGACTCAAAGAGTACTACTCTTAAAATGAAGAATGCTTTGAATAAGCAGAAAGAATGTAGGCAGAAGAAGGAGAAGAGGTGGAAGAAGGACAAGAAGAAGAAGGGAAAAGGAGAAGAGAAGGAAGAAGTAGAAGAAGAGGAAGACGAAGAAGTATAAGAAGAGGAAGAAGAACAAGAGGAGGAGGAGGAAGAAGAAGACGTATTAATGTAATGAAGAAATAATAATAAAGTACCGGGTAATAAAGAAATAAAATAACAACAAAGCAATCAGGAGAGCATCATTACTGTGGCGCATCAGTCGCATTGATCTAGAGACAATTACTACGCAAGCATGTCCACTTGTAGGTTATTAGACGAATTGGTTTGACAGTAGGAAACAACCAACACGACATTAGACATATAGTCCTAAGTTCATTTCATGCTTACTGCAGATCTAGCTACACTGGTGTCTCTACTGTTTCCATACATACATGAACTTTCAGAGTACATATTCGAATTAAACGCCTGTGGTCTGGGTTACGTTGAAACCCAAAGATTTGAATTATGCTGAAATTTAACGCAAAAGGCACGTGAACTAGACATTGAAGCTCCCGTTAGTTATTACCTGTTTCCAACAACTTCCTAATGGGAACCAGCTAGACTTCCTTGCGGACGGCGAAGATGCATGCGTAAGATATTTCAAGGGTGCATCATCAAAACTCGGTGCCTTTACGCTCCACCAGTATTGGCGCATGCGTACGTATTTGCATAGGCGTAGGCTATAGATCATTGTGTGCGTGGTACCTGGACATTGTGTACATAGCTAAGCATTTGTACAGCGGTTTCTAAGAACCTCTTGAAGGCGTTCCTCGTTTGGCCTAGATAATGATGCTAGAGTCTTTTAGGCATTGACGACTCGTGCACGATTATCTGGAAAGCCTAGGCAGATGAAGGGGTTGAATGAAATCTCATCAAATTCACTCATCATCATCATCATCATCATCATCATCATCATCATCATCATCATCATCATCATCATCATCATCATCATCATCATCATCATCATCATCATCATCATCATCATCACCACCACCACCACCACCACCACCACCACCACCACCACCACACCACCACCACCATCATCATCATCATCATCATCATCATCATCATTGTTCCTGACACCAGTCATGTGGTAGAGATGGGTGAGAATTTATATGTATATATATATATATATATATATATATATATATATATCGGTTGTTTCAGGAAACCGAAACCGCTACTAAAGTCGGTATTCATAAAACCGTAATATATAGAATATCGAAGAAGAAAACAGCTATAAAATCGAAAGTCGGCATACATAGAATAACAATAGGTCTATCATCAAAATATCTTTTACTAATATCATTTTCTGAACATTCCTTAACGTTGTGGATATATCTTACGTGGCGTCGTGTACAGAACTGCTTGCATTTTAAAAACTGATATCACAGTTGAACACAGAATTTGCAACTTTGATTTTTAAGATACAATTTTGTTACTGTAAACGTGAACTGCACAATGTATAGTTACAAATTGTATACACTTCGTAACTATACAGTGTTTAGTTCTCTTTTATAGGCCTACACTGAAAAATTGCAAAGTCGAACTATAAACTTAAAGCATAAAGAACACACAAAGACCGACAGAGATATCAATTTCTAAAAATTAAAAAAACACGAAACCTAAACCAAACTGACTTTGGAACAAAACAAAAGAAGAAGCCAAAACTGATGCCGATATCAAAAGCGATCTTCCCAGTTCTAGTGCGAATAAATGACCGTCATTTTCTTTGGTCATGCATCAGATCTCGTGTGTATTCCTTAGGTTTCGTCCAAGTCTTCAATTATCATTTCCATCCAGCGCATGCAGTCCTGGTTCTCTTTCGTTTCCCTTTCCTTCGAATCTTGCTTGCAACGCATTGTTGGTGCGTGATTCAGTGAATTGGTATTCTTTCCACTTGACGTATTCCACATGACGTATTCCACATGACGTATTTCCACATGACGTAGTCTTCGCTGAGCGATTCTTTCCAACAGCAGTGTGATTCTCCTTACAGATTTTATTATAGTTACTCTCCGTAGCAAGATTTTGCTTGGGATCTCGCCTTCTTCTCTCCGCTGCTTAAAGACCTTTCTTTTCCCTCGAGGCTGACACGCTGGGAGCGCCTCTGAATAGTCTATGCTGTGAGAGGCGCTTTATAAATAATTATATAAGATAAGATAAGATAAGATAAGTTATAGTTCGTAATCGTAATCGTAATCTAGAAATTTCTACAGCGCCCACAAAAGCGAAGTCGCGGGAACCAGCTTATTCACAGGCGCTCAATCAAATCAGAATCGTTAGGCGGGGTGGGTGGGTGAAATCAGTTCCAGTTAATGGTTTTGCATTTTAGTTATAGTAACAGTTATAGTTAGTATTATTTTTTAGTTACAGTTGTAGTTATCGTTGACGAAATCATTTATTTTCATTAACGAAAACATTTTCGTTATCGTTAACGAGAATCACACTGATATTAAGACGCGTTACACACACAGGCGTAGGTATACATTGAGGCAAGAGGAGGCATTTGCCTCCTCTTGGTTTTGAAGATTTATAAATTTTCCTTGGGTAATAGTCGTGTGTCCTGAAGAACAGCTCATGAGAGGTGGATGTTGCCTCCTCTTGCAGTGTTTAATGTAGAGATCTTTTTGGAGAAATTCGTATGGGAAAAGTGTTAAAAGTGGGACGAATGTCTAAAAAAAGGTCATCAACTTTTTTCGAAGATGAAATTTGAAAAAAAGTATGAAATTTTGATGTGGAAGAAATTCCCAAAAAGGTTTAGACAAGCAGTATTTGCCTCCTCTTGAATTGAAGTCTGGCTACGCCTCTGGTTACACAATTTGCTTAGAACTTCGAAAGGCTTTGAAAAATGAGTGCATTCAGCTTCATGAATACACGACGCTCCATATTCACCGACATTCAAAGCTAACATCGGCTATTAGTTGTATCGCACTTTCACGTTCTGATGTTTGTCGATATTGCACTTTTCAATCACTCAATCAATCAACTTTTCAGTGTTTGTAACGAAAATAACTATGAATTTTAGTTAGTGTTATTTTCGTAATAGTCATATATATAGCCTATATAGTTAATGATATTTTTAGTTAAAGTTATAGTTATAGTTAACGAAATCATTTTACTTTCGTTAACGAACATTTTCGTTACCGTCATCGTTAACGAGAATCACTCTGTCCAACAGTGGCTAAAATAAATTTGTATACCTAAGTATTTTCGCAGTTTATTTCTTAGGCAATGTTCAGAGTAGATAAAGGTGAAGCTGGCTGCGATCCGATGTAATGCATTGCCGTGAGAAAATATTAAAATATGCGCTTGTACTTTTGAGGCATTGTAGGCAATTTCAGTTCCAATCTAACCTAGTTTTCGTGGTCTTTAGTATGTCAACCTGGCAATGAACGCCTCTGAATATAGTTGCCTTCGAAAGACACTATATGGATGGTCTGAATGAATGAATTGAGGCTGACATCTGTTGCTTGTATTGCAGATGGTATGAACACTAAGTCGAAGAAAAGTCGATTCCTGTTGAAGAGAAGAGCTGTATCGACGAACGTCATTGATACTCTAAGTCCAACAAGTCCTAAGAACAGCTATCCGCCAAAAGGTAAGTTATGGCGCATCTCTTAACTTTCCACAGAGCAATTTAAGAACTTTGCCACTACAGTCATGTGCATAGTACAAGTGCAAATTATCACTCAAATATAATACATTCCTGTTTATTGGCAAGTTCACTGACAAACCACAGTAAGTTACATTGAAACATTGAAACGTGACGGTACAATTATCAAGATCTTATTGGACACACGTCTTGGCAGCCTGTTAGGCGCCCGCTCATGTTTCTGCTCCCCCCTAGGGAGTGGAAGGTGGAGTCGACATATGGGAAGCTTACGGGTATCGAACCGCATCTTTCAAGATCTTATGTTCTTCAATCACGAGAACTACCATTCACCTACCTCCTCCCATCGTTTTATCTTTATTTTTATATTAGAATGACAAGAATTTTAGTCGTATTAATGATCTGGTGCGCAGAATACATAGGTCGATCAAGGGATGATTGATTTTGATACGGCATTGGAAAGGACTATCGATTCCGATTAAAGGGTTTTGTTGAAGAGTAAAAGACCAGACAGCATAATGACCTAGGTCCTAGGGGTTTCTTTAGGACGTTAAAATAGGTCACACTTCACATCTGACAAATAAAAAGGCTTGTACTTCAAAAGCAAATTGCTATGCAAGATCTGAAAAGTTGAGTTAGCTCGACCAAAATATGTCAGTTACTCAGTCAATAAGTCAGAGAAAAGTGTGTCTACCTCTGCTTCATTTTTGTAAGTAATTTAACTTGCTTTGTACCTTGTTGCGGTGTGTCAACATGTGAATTACTAAACGTATATATATATATATATATATATATATATATATATATATATATATATATATATTAACATATGTATTTGATAACTGGACTGATCAATAAATTCATCCATGATTAGTTCAGCCAAGCAATAAATCAGGACCCTAACGAACAAACGAACAAGTAATTCCATTAGGCCTATATCTTTAATGAGCAATATGATGGCTGAGGTTGATTCCCTCCCTCTATGACAATCTGATAATAAAACTCGATCATATCAGGTTCGAATCTCAAGATGTGTCTGCTTCATCCGATTTCATGTTCAATGTTCAACCGGCTACGTTGTCTGGCGCCTCTATGAAAGAAGCTGACTCACCGACTCTGAGAGGAAGACTAGGCTGGCTGTGGAAAGGCATGTAGACAAAATGTAAGAGGGGGATGACAGAACAGAATAGAAAATGACAAGGGAAACAGCAGAGTGGTGAAGAAGTAAAGAGGAAAGCAGATGTATACGAAAAACGAAGGAGGGGTAAGAAACACGGTTACAGCAGAAGGGAGATAATGACAGGAGACAATAAATTAGTAAGCAAGTGGAGGCGGAGCGAAGGAAAAAGAAGGAAAAAGAAGGAATGACGAGAAGAAGAGGAGGAATAAGGGAATATGCGAAACAGAAAGATGTGAGGATGAGAAAACGAATGGAGGAGGAGAAGAAGATGGAGGGAAGAAGATAAACAGAAGAATGGAAGGAGGAGAAAAAAGAGAAAGAAGGAAGAAGAGAAACAGAAGAAGGGAGGAAAGGAAACAGAATGATGGAAAGAGGAGACAGAAGAAGAAGGAAAATAAGAAGAAGGGAGGAGAAACAGAAGGAGGGAGAAAAGGAAATGAATGGTGGAAGGAGTAGAAAGGAAAAGAAGTGGAGAAACTGAAGGAGGGTAGGAGGAAATGAAGTTGTAGGAGGAGCACATGGAAAGGGCTGAAGTAGAACGAGCGGAAACGCGAGCAGAGGAGGACCTTGAAGCGGATGATTAGAGGTAAGAGGAGAAATGGAACGCGAAACAAAAACATCTGCATCTTCTTGCCTCAGAGCCTGAAGCGACATTCCAGTTATGTCGGCGATTTCGAGAACGGCTGTTAAAACAGGAGCAATTTATGTAGCGCCTGTTAAATGGCCTAAACAATGGCTGGCTAAATACATACCGTTGGGTCGTTTGCTAAGCTCTGTCCAAATAACTGTAGCAGGCATCCATCTTCTTTTCGGTCTGAAACCGGTTTATGTCTGTCTGCATATCTGTCTGTCTGGCTATCTGTCTATCTGTCTATTGCCTGCCTGTCTGTCTATCTGTCTGTCTATCTGTCTGCCTATCTGTCTGTATGCCTATCTGTTTGTCTGGCTATCTGTCTGTCTGTCTGCCTATCTGTCTGTATGCCTGCCTGTCTGTATTCCTATCTGTTTGTATGAAGAGGAGAAATCTGTCTGTCTATTTGTCTGTATGCCTATCTGTCTGTCTTCCTATCTGTCTGTATGCCTATCTGTCTGTATGCGTATCTGCCTATCTGTCTGCCTGCCTATCTGTCTGTATGCCTATCTGTTTGTCTCGCTCTCTGTCTGCCTATCCCCTCTCTTTTCTCTTTCTTCTCTGTACTTTGTGGTTATTTGCCCGTTCTTTTTTGCACGACTTTGCATTATTTTGTCTGTCTCTCTGTACGTCTAACTGTCTGTCTCTCAGTCTATCGTTCTTTCTCGCTTTAATGTTTCTTATGTCCTCTTTTGCCTCGTTGTAACTGTCTATCTCTCTACTTTTCTCTGCTTCCTTTCCGTCTCTTTTATTGTCTCTGTCTATCTGTCTGTCTCTGTCCGTCCGTCTGTCTGTTTGTCTGTCTCTCTCTCTCTCAGTCGAAATGCATTTGGCCTTGTGACGTGTGTGCGCCTTATTTTTGTTTCTGACCACCTCTGTCCGTCTCTTTCTCTTATCGTAACCCTCTGTAAGTCTCTCTAAACAACAATCCAGGTAATTAATCCCTAACAAGTGGGAGAGACGGTCATGTAATTGGCCTCGCTCTGTCTGCATGTATCTGTCCGTGTATCTTTGTATCTGCCTGCATCTACCCGTGTATATCATTGTCCGTCTGCCTCATCTTTTGTTTCCTCTTTCCTGTACTCTGACTCTTCATCTCTTTCTTCGACCGTCTGCTGTGCAGTGTGAACGTGCCTCTCTGTCTTACTGCTTGACTGCCTTCCATTCACCGTTAGGCTCGTGGTGTTAGGGCAACTGTTGCGTCCTCCTGCTATCGTCTGACCTCCTTTACCTGCTGCTGAAGCTCAGATAAGCGCTTATCTGGAACCCTGACGCTTCTGGCGCCGTCTTGTAGGCGAAATGGATCTGAGGAACGGTTCTTGAACGCATGCATCGCTCAAGAGAGAAAGAGACAGAGAGAAACAGACAGACAGACAGACAGACAGACAGACAGATAGAGACAGAGACAGACAGAGAGAGAAAGAGAGATAGTCTTCCAATTCAGTTCCAGGTCGGTCGACTGATTCTACTGACGAGAAACAGGCGCCATTCTAATCATCGACCGAATAGAATAGAATAGAATAGAATAGAATGTATGTATGTATGTATGTATGTATGTATGTATGTATGTATGTATG